>OZ026602.1:18115290-18120290 GCA_964020085.1 Micromussa lordhowensis | reverse complement strand
ATCATTGCTTTTATGAGATGTAGTGGCTCTTAAAAGAGCCGTTTTGTTTTCGTTGCCTTTACATATCGAGTAGAGACAAATCAAAATTAGCTATTACATCTTGTTGTTGCTGCTCTGAGGCTATTGCCTCATCGCAGTCAAAGTTTATGACCTTTAAAGGCTGATGATAGTCCACGTTTGTCATCAACTGGTTTACAATTATCTCCATTTCATCGGTGCACTCAAAGCCGGCCAATGACGAATCATCCTGCTCTGTCAGTTGTTTTCGTTTGGCTAGTCTCTCCCGTTGTTTCTGTGCCTTGTACAGATCGGGGTTCTCTCTTCGCCAAGTTTTTAACTGCTCGTAGTTAGCAACGGCGTTTTTCTTCTTGTATCTTTTTTTCTGTGCTTTGTACTTCTCTGGATTTTCTTTCTTCCACCTCTTTACTCTTTCCCTGGATTTCTCAGCACTGCTAGGCATGATTAGACTTGTCGAAGGACAGTTTGAATGGCTTTTCGTTCAAAAACGATATTTTTATACCCTGTCATTACAATATGGTTCAAAAGAATGCTTAATGAGCCTTTTTGTATGTTCAAGTAAACAAAACTGTCGAACTAGGGTGGAAGGTACACCTATTCATTTATGGAGCAAAGCACGCAACATTTTGAATATGCAAGGGTGTATTAAGCGCACGGCAAATTGGTTAACATTAAGGTAGATTGGGGTCATGGATTTGGTCTTCGTGGTCGCATTTCCCAGACAACAAGTCATGTGAATCACACACATGGTGTAGTAGGCCAATCCACTTATCCTTGTAGGAAAAAAATGAAACAATATCAATACCTCATTAAAAGTACTTACCTGAATTGTCAACTCAAATATTATAGAATGAATGCAATAGATCAATCTGTAGAGTGATCATAATATAATAGGAGTTACTTACTTTCATCACCTTTAAGGCCTCTTCATCAGATGTGGATTCTGACTGCTTACACACACAGCAGCAATACCAGAAGTGCTTGATGATTGCATCTGACCAGGCCTTTATTTTACTCATGGACTTGGCTTGTCCTATCTGATTAAGTGCAATGATAGTATTTAATTTTATTTTGTTTTCTACACAACACTAGAAAAATTGGTATAAGCCACAGTTAAAATTGGGTCTGTGCAAGTACACTGTAATATGGTCAACCTTCATGTACATGTATCCCTCCCAAAGAGAAGCACTACAGTTACAGCTGTAGGGTGTGAACAAGTTGTAAACAAGTGATTTACTACAAATGCATACTATGTACCTTGGCCAAGCATTTCCTGATGCTCTTGGACTTGTACCAAACATCAAGGCTGTGAAAAACTTCCCCAAACTCATTTGCTGCTTGAAAAAAATAATGAAAAAACATTAACCTAAGATTCTTTCAAAATTTGCTATATGTATCAATTAAGCAATAGACCACAAGTTTCTATGGGTTGTAGGCTGATAAACCACGCGGGATGTTGGTAGAACACGAGTAGAATTTGTAAAGTGATTTACGAATTCTTCGAGTGTTCTACCAACATCCCAAGTGGTTTATTTGCCTATAAACCATAGAAACTTGTGGTCTATTGCTTTTATATAACAATTTGGAGAACGCGCGATTTTTCCATGGGTTTACTGGCACAATAAACCATAGCTGATTGACCGATCATTATTATATAAATTGTTAATAAACGGTCAAAGTTTATAAGTTAGATTGTTTGCATACTGTATTTCCCGAGACAAGTTTTAGTCTATGGCTTCTGCATTGCACACTGAAGTAAAATGAAATGAAGAAGGAAGCCGTGCAATGCATCTCATTTTGACATCTACAATAATATAAATAATGTAATGTGATAATAAAGTGTATCTACTACTAGCATAGTCAGTCTTGATAGAAAAAATACTTTGTTAGAACTATATTCAATAATGTTGACTCACCAATAAGCTTTTTAATGGAAGATGATGCATCGGTTGCCAACTCAGTGACATTTAGTACATTTTTAAGCCTGGTTAATGAATTCTTCAAAGCCTCCTTTTCCATGTTTGTAGATGCAAGAGCCACATGACGCTTGTCCCTCACCTCAATTTCTAGGATATAACTTGGGGTGATTTCCATCAGGAAATAACATAGGTTCTTGGCACTGAACCCAGGAGAGTCACATTGCCCATCTCCACCAACAACTATCTTACAACAAACAAACTCCTTCACCAACTCTTCACGCATCCAGCACCACCACTCCTCAACTGCTGGAAACAAATATAGTCGGTGCATGCGATAGAAAGTTGAAGATGAGAGAAAGGACAGGCCCATGAAGTCAGCCATTCTACTGACTTTGGTGAAATTGTTGCCTGAGAGAAGGACTGCTGCTGCAGCCTGTAAGTTGTTGCTAAACATGCCATTTACCTCCTCAGATGAGGCAAACCTGGAGGTGTGTCCAGCCTGGCAACATGTATTTACAATAAGTGTTGTTCCCACAAAGTGATGTTTGACCTGTAGGGCTTTGTTACAGTTAGGTTTCTTGCAACTTCCCTCAAACAACTTCAGAAAAAGGTCCAGGGAACAGATGAACTTTCTTTCTTTGGCAAGTTTAACCTCTTTGCAAAACTTGAAGAGGTCTTCACCTCTGCTTAAGGTATCAGTGTACCCCGAATTTGATCATTTTTCCAAAAATTTTTTTTTCGCTTTTTGAGATAGATCGTATTGCAATCTTTCATTTAAAAAAAATTCTATGAAAAAAGATTGATCCTAAGCAAAGTTATTAACAGAAAACGTTTCTTGCCATTAATTATCTCTAATTGATAGCTGTCAACACGTTGTCACGAGAAGTAAACTTGCATCCGGTGACAGACATGATGTTCGCGAGTTTCACACGTTTGTCTTTGTATTTCTTAGATTGGTCGTCGACGTGCTGCTTCGAGTGTTTTGCTTTTGTATATTTTAGATTGAAAAGTTTGTGGTATTTCCATTCCATGTCGTCGAAGAAAAAACGAATTCCGTGTCCTTTTGCAAGCGCAAAGAAACCTTCAAAGAGGAAAAAGGTTTCGAAATCATTCGATAAGGATCAAGCTGATGTTTTAGCTGCTAGCGACCGAGGTTCCTACTTTGAGCAGGAGAAGTTGATTTCACAAGACGAGGAAGAACAAAGTCGATGGGTTAACGAGTTTATGAAATGCATTTTATCCTTAGTCCGATTCTCGCATTTCTCTAATCATGAGTTGTTTGGCGCTTTCGCCGTTCGAAGTTGTAACTTCTTGATCTGCACGTGTACGTGCCCATTCGTTTCCTGCCCCTTGTTTATGAGAACACTTTTTACTTGTCTTCGGCATCATTCAACCTGTTTCGTTAGATGAATGGTGAATCTGCATTAGCAAAGACATTTAAAACATGGAAAATGGAAAATTAAACGAAAATTATTTCCTTACTAACCTTAAACGCGAGCGGCTGACTCCAGATTTCCCGCCAGGAGCAACATTTGAGCCCGCTTTGTTATTGATATGAGCTCTATTGTTAAAGTAAACTGAGCCTTTACTTGGTCTATCAACGGGTAATTAACTTTCACACGTTTTGTGTAATTATCTCATTACACCGGAAGAACGCCCCAAAGTATATTTTTCTTTGTATCTCGAAACGAAAATTTCAGCAAGTGAGGCACACATTTTGAGTTCGTTTCCAGCGAGTTTTCAACGTCTTTCGCTGAAATTTGGAGAAAACGTTGCCCGATAATCAGGCCAAAAAAACGGTGTCGGGGAATTTTCATTTTTGGCTTCTTTCAAAAGTTATGACCTTTTTAGTGAAGAGAATGCATGTTTTATCAACTCTCAAAGTTTAACTGCGTGTCAGAAACAAACCAGACAAGTAATCGAAATTTCCCGACACCTTTTTTTAGAGAAAAGTGTCAAGAAGACATAGCAATGTTGATCGTGTTCTCCCGATCAAATCTGACCGGAAACGAACTTGATTAGTGAACCTCTGTACTTTGAGAAATAGCGCGCTATATTCGGAAAACCGTACATTTTTTTATGTCGATGAATATACCATCGTAATCTACAATTATTAAGCTCTCAGAAAATATATACTTTATTGGGGTTTGCGTCAAACGTCCGACTTTAAAGCGGGGCCAAAGAATGATGGTCATTTGGGGTACACTGATACCTTAATTTGCGATGAGGCCCATATTCTGGTCCATCCTCCACACAAGGCACATCTTCTGTAGACATTTCAACATCAGATTCCTCCCCAATTGGGTCCACATCATCCCAAAAACGTTCATCATCAGACGAATTGCTTTCAACGAAACTCAGACTGAAAAAGATAAGCAAGAAATGATACCTTCAAATAATAAAGAACAAAAGGTAGGGAAAAATTAATGGGGAGCTTTTTCAAATTTCACATTAATATCTACATGTACTTACTCCATTTCCTCAGAATCAGCATCACTGTCATCTAAAATGTAGTCGTCAGCATTCAACTGTTGGATGGCAGAGTTATATAGCTTCTTATAACTGAAGAAAACAAAACATTAAAATGACTAACTATTCCAACATTTTATTAAGCAATCAGTTTCTTAAACTGAGAATATTTTTGCCCTCATTCATCTCTTCCTGATACATGTAGAAGTGGTAAAATCAAACCCTACAAGTAGATGTAGTTATGATTTTGTTGTACACTATTTTGAAAATGTTGTTATCAACAGCAACACACAAACAGAACTTACCTCCTACGAAACTCCAATGACAACAAATGTGCTGCAAAGGCGCTGTCAGTACAGGCTTCATATCCTGCGATAAATTTGGCCTGAAGCCACGATTTAAAAATGCTACTTTCAAGGTAAATGCGTTTGCGACATCTCTCCCACTCTTTCTTGGCCTCTTTTGAATCGGTAAATATCCGCTTTCGACCTGAATTATTCCTTTTCCCTCCGTAACCGCCACCACTCGTCGACGCCATCTTGATGTTGGCGACTGCACAATCTTGAAAAATTCTGCTGGAACTTTTCAAGATTC
>OZ026602.1:18067790-18107790 GCA_964020085.1 Micromussa lordhowensis | reverse complement strand
ATCGCTCAAGACATTGCAAAAATACGCGCAAAGTTTTGGCCAAATTTTCTTTGAAAAGTCACGAAGACAAAGAACGAAATTCACGCATTTCGCTCTCATTACTTTTGCACAATACTGTATCATATTATATACAATTATTGGATGAGGTTGAGCATGATATCATGAATTATCAAAACTGAGGTCTGTGTTATCTGCCAAAGCCGAAGGCTGAGGCAGATAACACAGACACAAGGTTTTGATAAGTCATGATATCATGTGAAAACAGAATTCAATAATTGTTTTATTATACATTTACACATATAATTCATCCTCGGAAACAGAAGCGAAGCGTTCAGCCATTTTGTTTCTGAGAAGAACACTCCAAGGGGCTTAGTAATCAGGCAGACATTGAACTTGACATGATAAATGCAATATCTGCAGCAGATATTGCATTTATCATGTCAAGTTCACAAGCTATTATGAATTGATTGAATGCTCTTGACCAATCAGATTTTTCATAGGGAGACTGATGTATAATAATAAGCAATTATTGGATGAGGTTTAGCATGATAGCGAGAATTATCAAGGCCGAGGTTTGTGTTATCTGCCGAAGCCGAAGGCTGAGGCGGATAACACAAACCGAGGCCTTGATAATTTCGCTATCATGCGAAAACCGAATCCAATAATTGTTTTATTATACAATTATAAATGTACAAGCGTTGAGACATTTCACAGAACAACAACAAAGTAAGCCACGCAATGCCACGTTTCAGTGTAAACATCTTTATTAATGACAGCCGTGAATAACGTGTAAAGCGGAATTCAAAAGGTTTACAGAAAGGATTTAAGCTTAAAACATCTGAAAACGTTTCAGGAAAAACTGAATCGAACTGAAACTTTTGAACAAAATTCTAAAGTTAAGTTGTACGGTCTTATGAAAAATGTTCCCGATTTGCGTTTAATGAATGTTGACATTACAGTTAAAGAAATTAAAATTTTTCGTTATCTCTGAATGAGAGTTCTGTACAATACATTCCTCTTGAGAAAGGCTAATAACAGGAGATAACTGGTGCGGATTAATAGCCACTTCCTCACCTCTCACCTCGCACTCTGTCGTCAGGGTTTCCGACATTTTTCTCTTGGTTGAAATGTCAGTCCTGCTGTAGCTCCGAATGCTGGATTCATTTCTGTGCCCGCTCACCGCCATGATATGCCTTGCTTCGAATCCTGATTTGTCCAAGATTGTAACCGCCATTGCCCTGATCGAGTGATTGGTGTAACCCTTTGAAAGTTTGGCTTCTCGAGAGATCCTTTTCATTTTTTCACCGAGCAAACGCTCTCCGACAACCATGTTATCGTACCACACTTGATCAGATATGCCGGCGTTTTTCTTCGGCCGCTGAAACAAAAATTCGTTTGAGGGATTCAGGTGCTGTATGTACCGTTCAAATGAAGCCACAGGACAGTGTGGTCCTGGTTTCTCGAACATCACGCCTCCTTCAAATCCTTCATCATTTTCTCGTCGGTTCTTTGTGAGTTCATCTGTTGTTTTGCACACATATTTTGCACCTTTGCCATCCGTGCTGAATGAAAAATTAGTTTTTTTGAGTTCACGAAGATTTTGCCTTCCTCGGCGACAAAAGTACAACATAACCTCGAAAAAAACTTTGTTTTGAAGCGTTTCCGGGCTGTTTTGGTTAAAAACATCGCTTTCGTACAGCTTTTTAAGATCTTCTTCGCAGATCGGTGGCGTGTGTTGGACTTTGGCGAGCCCTTGTCGTTTTAGTTCAACGCACTTGGCGCCAAAAACTTTGTTTGCCTCGGCAAATGCTGGATCGTTTATTATATCGAAGCCAAGAGTCGCCTTGAAGTGTCTGCCCAGTCCAAATCTCAGGCTGTTAAGAGTGCTTTTGGAATAAGAAGTTCCATCGACTTTTCTAGCTTCGGCATAAAATAGTTTGAGAACGTTACTGATGCCATCTTTGGTTTGCGGTTCAGGAACTTTCTTCTCCTTCGAATACTGCTGTAAAACTCTAAGAGCTGTCTTGGTAGCTCGTTTGGTGTTCTTTGCGTCCTTGTCGTCAACAAGGCGTCCTAAATCCGCTTCTGAGACTGACGCGAATCTTGGAGCGGACTCCGCCATGACAATCTTGCTCAAACCGCCGGCTAGCTTGTCAGGTGACGAAAACCATTGTCTGCAAAAACGCGTCATACCTACATGCATAAACGCCAGTGTCTGTAGATGTGACGCGATGACACAGCGCCATCTAGAATTAGCGGGGTGCTTTTAGCCAATCAAAATTGAGATAGCATCAGCATTGTATAATAATACCAATTATCTGTTGGTAGGTAATGAGACACGCACAGGTCACAAAGACAATGGAAACAATCAGTAATGCTGGACCACTGTGCCTTTGTCATACTTCATTGTCTGGATTTTAATGACATCGAAGATGGAACATCTATATAGAAATGGAGACCTAATCCAGGAGCAAAAGGGTAACTTGAAAATTCAATCTATTCATCACATTCAAAACCATTAAAATCAGGCCACTGTAGGGAAAATGTGTCTCTGTGTTTTGGTAAAAGAAATGTCCATATTAGATTGAGTTAACCAAAACATGACCTTCCTAACAAAACATGGTGTCCATATAAGTGGACAACATCAGGCCATGTTCAGTTAAGTTCTATAAGGTATAGTTACATGCATTCACCACCTACTTCAATCTTAGTAGTTTCTTGTCAAGTTCCATAATCCCTTATTATTTCCCCACACTCCAGCATGTCAGAAATGTACTAAATTGAAAGAAAACACCACAGCAAAAGCACTCTTGTTTAGGTATGTACTCGCAACTGAACAGAACAAATTATAACTTTTATAATGACCTTTCAAAACTGAAGAAGGAAGTAACAAGTTAGATAATAATATTCTGTGGGTCTCCAGATGACATTAAAATAAACTAAGTCATGCTTACACACTTTTTGATGGTTATGGTTATGAGAAGTCCCTAAATTATAAAAACAGGACAAGGAATAATTTATAAGTAGGGCACTTTTATAATTATATACTAGGTTTTACATTTGGAGCTGTATATAAAAATGTTTTGTCAGCTAGCTGGCCCCAAATTTTTGTTAGTGCTTACAGAGATTGAAATATCATGGTATTAGAAGTAACAGGCCCACATGTACACTAACCATTTTCTCTCTTCAAAAAATGTTATAGTCCAAGATCACTTGTTTTGCCACCCCTGGACACTGCTTAAAGTAATTTGTGACTTTTTCTAGTGGCAGAGATTCCTCAACAATGCTGTCGAAATGTCTTAGAACCTCCCTCTCAAATGATCCGGTAGTATAACACAATATGATTTTCAGATTAACAATAAGTTAAATTTATACTACCATTAAGTTTAAGTATACCTAAATACAGGGTGAGATGAAATTCAAAAACTCGACTTCTCAAGTATCATTAGGGATGGTTCCTATTTTTAACTCTGTGTGACTTAGGCAAGGAAGAGGTAGGTACAGGTATCACTTTCTCCCTATGCAAGCAAACAAGCAATATTTATCAAACCAGAAAAAGATGCCACTTTTGTGTTGTTCCTCTCTATTGGTGTCTGCTGTCCAGATTTCTATTTCACAGTAACACGTGGAAAGCCTCTACAACTTTCTGGCCCATGGTCAGACAAAGGTTGGTTCAGCTCCTTGAGAGAACCAACACGGTGGGCAAATAAGAACCTAAAAGCTGCTCACAGTTTCGCATCTTGCAGTGTAGAGAACACAGGTTGATGTGGCTAAGGTCTTCAAGCAAAAACTGAAGGTCATCACGAAGGCCTGTAGATCTTAACAATTATACATAAAAAGTGTATCAATAATCTATCTGGATCGTGATGCTATAAAAAAAAACAATGATTAATATGCAGTATTGAATTTACTTTTTTGTTGTAGTCTGTAGATCCCCCATCTTTTAAGATTAAAGTCACTCCATAAAGTGACATCAAATCCATCACTTTACATTGCTCTTGATGATAACTAGTTAAAGTATTATTTATTTCTCTAATTCAATCCAATCTTGTCCTAACATTAGGAAACGTTTTCTCTGGTTTTGCACATTTTGTCAGATGGCACCAATCAAGGTTAATAGACATTGTATGACATCTGAAAGCTGTCTGAGTCCTGTGGATTGGACAATAGTGCACTGTCTATAGAGCTAATTCTTACCTGCCAATATTAACCTTGGATCTTAAGCAGTCCAAACAGGTTTCGTCTGGTTCAACGCCATGACAGGTACAGCCCTGGGAAATCAGAAAACACACAACTACCCATAAAAGGACAGCAGTTTGCCATGTTTACATAAATTAGACACCTTCTTGGTCAAATTCTCAAAGGGGAGCAAAAAGATTTAAGAGAGACACAGAATATAGTTACATGTCTGTAACGTCACGTGATAGTTGTTGTCCAGTAGGAAACCAGATTGCATGTGCTCGGCATCTTGTGCAAAGGGTCTTCAGTGAACCGACTTATAGATTAAAGTATCGTTTATAATTACACACGTTTTGTTGCTGTATAAAGCCACAACGTTACATGGTGTCAGAAAGCAGTTGGAATTCGCGCTTTCGTTTGGTTAACCACGTCATTTGAACGTCAACCCTAGTCAACAACGAGTTTAACAAGCGACTGAAACATGCCCGCCGATCCACTGAATGAGGGAGGACAACAAGCTGTTCGAGCACCGATATTTACCAGTAACGTCCTGGTTCCTCCACAAATTGAGTTATCTGGAAACCTTGCTAATAATTGGAAGCAGTGGAAGCAGGTTTGGAGTGCTTACGAATTAGTTACGCGTCTCAATGAGCAGACCGACGAGTATCGAGTGGCTGCATTTATCACATGCATTGGTCCAAAAGCGCTCGCTATCCACAATGGCCTTCCGTTTCAGAGTGAAGACGAGAAGAAGAATTTGGTGAAAATCTTCGAATTATGGGAATCCTATTGTCTAGGAAAAACAAACATTGTTTATGGAAGATATCGTTTCAATAATCGCAATCAAGACGCCGGTGAATCAATCAACACTCGCGCATCAAATTTGAGATCTCCCTCCGACACGTGCAACTTTGGCGCTTAAAGACGAAACGATACGAGACAGGATCGTCTGTGGAGTTCGTGACAGCAGTTAAAGAAAGAAACTACTACAAGTACCGGAACTTGCGCTTAAAAAGTGTATAGATATGTGCCGCAGTGCCGAAGCCATGTCAAAGCCATGTCAGCGCAAACTTCACACGTACCCCCAGCCCCTGAGGTGAACTTTGTCAAAAAGCCGTCAAAGGGCGCGGGTACATCACCCATTGTAAAGGATTGCCGATTTTGTGGTCAAACACATGAGATGGAGAGATCAAAGTGTCCAGCTTTTGCTCTGTTTGTCAAAGAGAGAATCATTTTGCCTTGAAATGTTCCCACAAAAAGAAGCCACATAAGACAAAGAAACCTCAACACAAGCATTCAGTGAATCAGTTCGACTGCGATGAAAGTGAAGAGGAAATTCTCTCTGTATCCTGCTCCGAAGAAGAGATCAATACCGTGGATAGCCACACAAACAAGATCGTGGCCACTATAAAGGTTAGTGGGAAGGACATGAAAATGTTAATTGACTCAGGTGCATCCTGCAATGTTCTCCCCATCAAGTATCTCCCCAAAGGAACCGTGGTTGAGAAATCGAGTCATACCCTTAAGATGTACTCAAAGTCAACCATGTCAGCCGTTGGTAAAGCCAAAATCTTCCTAGTTAATCCTAGGAACAGGAAAGCTATTTGATCGATTTCACCATTGTTGATGGCAATTTTGTTCCATTACTCGGTCTGGAAACTGCTCAGAAGATGAAGCTACTGGTTGTGCAAACACAGAACATTTTGTCGATTAGAGAGGATACATTGTCCTTTGATGCTGAGAAGCATAAGTTCACACGAGATACAGTGATGAGTGAATATCCAGACGTCTTTGGAGAAGAGTTGGGCTGCATGGAAGGGAAAGTACACCTTGAAAAAGACCCAAATGTTGCTCCGACAGTTATGCCGCCACATCGTGTACCAGTTGCGCTTAAAGAGAAACTGAAGAATGAACTTGATCGATTGACTCGGAGGAAAGTGATCAGCCCTATTCAAGAACCTACAGACTGGGTTTCAAGCTTGATTGCAGCCAAGAAGCCAGATGGGAACATTCGTTTGTGTATTGATCCCCATTACCTAAACCCAGCTTTGAAAAGAAGCCATGAAACTTGACCAAAACTTGGAAGGACTGAAAGGAGTCTTCAAAATTGCTGATGATATACTGATCATTGGTCAAGGAGAAACAGAACGTGAGGCAGATGAAGACCACGACAGAAACCTTAAGTCCCTCCTGAATCGATGCAGGGAGTGGAACATCAAGCTTAACAAGAAGAAGTTTACATTCAAGTGCGACGATGTGCAATTCATTGGACATCGCCTAACAAAGGAAGGTCTAAAGCCTGATCCTGCTAAAGTGAAAGCAATTCTCAGTATGAAGAAGCCTGACGATATAGCCGCGGTGCAAAGGCTGATGGGTGTGGTCAAGTACCTCTCAAAATTCCTTGGTGACCTCTCGCAGATTTGTGAAGCTATCAGGCGTCTAACCCATAAAGATCAGCCATGGGTTTGGACAAAAGAACAGGATGCTGCCTTTGACAAGATCAAGGAAGCAGTTACCTCTGCCCCAGTCCTCAAGTACTCTGACTCTAGCAAGCCCACAGAAGGAAGTGGAGATGCTTCTTCACAAGGACTTGGTTTTGTACTCACACAGGAAGACCACCCCGTCACCTATGGAAGCCAGGCTCTAACACAGGCCGAGCAGCGTTACTCACAAATTGAAAAGGAGCTCTTGGCTCTAGTGTTTGGCTTGGAGCACAACCACCAGTACATTTATGGCAGGAAAGTTATTCTTTATACAGATCACAAACCCTTGGTCTCCATCTCAAGTAAGCCATTCGCAGCTGCACCAAAACGTCTACAGAGACTTCTCCTTCGTTTACAGCAGTATGACGCAGAAATCAGATACAGGCCTGGAAGAGAGATGTACCTCGCCGATACCCTTTCAAGAGCCTATCTCAGCCAAAGTCTTACGGACACAGAGATCAGAGACCGAGAAAGAAGCAAGAAACGGCCAAAGATCCAACGTTCCAGACCCTCAAAAACGTGATCTTAAGGGGATGGCCTGAAAACAGCAGCTCAGTACCAAAGGAAGTCTCTGAGTATTTCAATGTCAGAGACGAACTTGCCGTACAAGACGGAATCATCTTTAAAGGCCAAAGATGGCCTTCTATGAATCAAGAGATCACTGATTACATTTAACACTGTGATACATTCAACATGTATACCAGCCACCCTCAGCGAGAGCCTCTTATAGTGCATGATGTACCTGAACGTCCATGGCAGAAAGTTGGTTGTGATATATTCACCTTGGATGAGAAGGACTATCCATGTCTGTAGATTATTTCTCTGGTTACTTTGAAATTGACCATCTTGAGAGGAAGATCGCAAGAGCCATTATCACCAGGTTGAAACGCCATTTCTCCAATCATGGTATACCCAACCTGTTCCAGAGCGACAATGGTCCACCTTTTGACTCTCAAGAGTTAAGAGATTTTGCAGCAGCTTATGAGTTCGAGTTAGTCACCAGTTCTCCCAACTATCCCCAGAGTGACGGCCGCATAGAGAACGCTGTTAAAACAGCAAAGCAGCTAATGAAGAAATCCCCGCAGGCGGGAACCGACTTTTATTTAGCACTACTCGACTGGAGAAACACCCCAACGGAGGTCGTAGGCTGTTCACCTGTGCAAAGACTTTGTGGACAAAGGACAAGAACGCTTCTTCCAACAGCAACAAGTCTTCTGAAACCTTCAATAACCCTGGTGTGCGAGAGAAACTTCTTAAGAAGAAAGAGCGTCAGACCTATTACTACAACAGAGGAACTCGAGAGCTGTCGCCCTTACGCAAAGGTGATGCTGTAGTAATGCTACCTAGTCCCCAAGCTCGGAAGTGGAAGAAAGCTCAACTTGAAGACCAGGTGGATGTGCGATCATATGCAGTACGAGCTGAAGATGGAAGAGTTTTTCGGAGAAACCGAAGACACCTAAAGAAGTATGATCCACCTCCAGCTATACGCACTCCGGAAGTGGAAGTCGGGCCTTCAAAGATCGTGGCTACATCAACACCACCATCAGAAGGAGTGGTAAGGGAATCTGAGGAGCCACCCATGCAACCTCCCCAAGAAGTGTCCGCAGACCTCCCTACTCCACCTTTGAGTCCCACAGTTACAGCACCAGCACCTGTAGAAAACCCACCTGCAGGAGTAGACGCAGCAACTAGAAGCGGACGTCAGATTAAGTTACCTGCTCATTTCAAGGACTTTAAGACAAACTAGCTTTACTAAGAGACATTGATCTTTGCACTATGTTTTTATGGCAACTCAGGAACTTTGAACTTTGGCCCATTTCACTGACATTTTTTTGGGCTCATAGTTTGTTAATGCATTGTTGTGGTTATTACTTTGAAGGAAATTTTAAAGACCATTACTTGTATCTTTGTTTTTTAGTTAAAGTGTTCTTTTATTTTTGTTCACAAAAGGAAGGGTGTAACGTCACGTGATAGTTGTTGTCCAGTAGGAAACCAGATTGCATGTGCTCCGCATCTTGTGCAAAGGGTCTTCAGTGAACCGACTTATAGATTAAAGTATCGTTTATAATTACACACGTTTTGTTGCTGTATAAAGCCACAACGTTACAATGTCAATAGTGAGAAGTGACAAGTGAGATTAACTATGTTCAAGAATAGAAATAGATTCAAATATAAACATCAATTGCATCTTTAAAAGTTAATGCAGAATGTTCCCTTTTGTTCACCCAAGAAAACACATTCGGCTTGGGTCAGGGTCAAAATAACCGATTGATAACAGCTGCATTTAATTCAGTACCTGTATTTTAAAGAATGGTCAGATGCATTGACCATATAATTTAGAACTCTTAACTGGGTTTAGTCCAGGTGTAAAGAATAAAACTTTGGTTAATCTGGTAAAACAGAAAAGTTTAGCCCTTCAATGTAATTACATTGATCCAGGCAATTATTCATACTCAGCCAAACAGCCCCTTATTACTTTAACAATATAACAACTTGTAAAATATGTATTAAATGTAGTCTTAAACAAGGTGAGATAAAAATTTACTTACCCTAATGGCATCACAAAATGCACAGAGTTCATTATCATACCCCTTGCCACCAAGAACAAAGTCTTCATCGTCCCATTTTTGTAGCAAAAGCAGCAGTGCTTTATAATTAAGAGTAACTGCAAAGGAAACAATAAAACAGAAATTGTTAACATGAACAGTTACTGAAGTAGCTTGGCACTATAATAATGTTAGTGCCACAGTACTTCGGCTTGAGCAGTTTTCAATATCAAGTGTTGAAAGTAAATTCATCTTTCAGAAACATTCCTTTATTCTGCTTTACTGGATATTAAACTTTAATTAAATTAATATGTCCTGTAACTGTTTGGGAAAAAAATACATATTTTGTACCACTTTTTCAATCTACTGGAAGAAAATTTACAAAGCCAGTCACATCGTGATTTGGCCAGCATATGGATTTCCCCATGCTTGATGTCACTTACTTGCAATAATTGCTTTAAGCTACTTCCTTAACTTGTAAAGTGCTCACTGTATTAATATGGACTGCTTTTTGTCAAACACTGGTGGCTGAATTTTAATGGGCTTCCACAGATTTTAATACCTGTCAATTTAATCTGGTACTTTTTGCCATCTACAATGATACCATTTTTCTTTATTTTTCTTTTCTGGTCATTCAAATTTGAGATCAGCTGGATGAGTTGTTCTCTGAAAAAAAAAGCTTATGAATAACCTGAAGAACAAAAGATATATAAATACCCTGAAATATTCAAAGTAAAGCTTATAATTATAACTAAACAAACACTGATAATTACATTTGAATATTAATAGCTCACATTAATAATTACATGTATTATAATTTTTTTTGTGACTGCAAATGAATATATGAAAGATCATATATCTACAGGTATATTATGAACTAACAAATGCGACCAGCTCCTATTTGGCTTGATAGCTCAGTTGGTAGAGCACTGCAGCAGTATCACAGAGGTCATGGGTTCGAATCCCATTCAGGCCTGAATTTTTTTTCAGGCTTTAATTTCACAGCTGCTTAATTTGTGTATATAACTGCGATGATCATCTATGTCTTCATATTTTGTGACTGTCATGATTCACTCATCATCTAGTGAAGAAAATCCAACCAAAAAATGAGGCCACAGCATAGAAAAACCTACCTGAAATGTAAAAATTCATACTGCAAAAAAGGATCTAGGACTTGATTTTGTGTACCATTTTCTGGCTATATGCAAATCACCAGCAAATCCTGGCTGACGAAAAATGTCTGAAAACTTGGATGTGAGTTATACAGTATTTCAGGAAGTAAGATTTACTCTCTGAACTCATGTTGTGAGTAAATTTCCTTCACTGTTGTCAGATCTTCATGGTCAAATCATGACAGACAAACCATGACTGATGACTCTTGGGTCTATACATACACTACCAGGGTGAACTTGGACATAATCTTTCCTAATGTTTAAAATACCTGAAAAAAGATCTTGGTGTACATGCTTTCTGAGTGCAGTAAAAAAAATACCTTCAGGGACAAATTATTACTGCCTCTAATTCAGAGTATTTTACTACATTATCATTCATGAACACTACTGAATATAATAACTGACTTACCTTTTTTCTTTACAATTTGCAATGGCAACAGGATACACAGAGAGGGCACTTTCTGACCTTTTTTTGTTGGCAAAGTTGATTGAAACAAGTCCGACAGCCACTTGATTTCTACCTAATTATTAAAATGGCCAAAAAGGCAATTAATTCAGACATTTACACTGTTACTAACATCTCCCTCAAAATAAATTTATAATAAAGTTTATGCACTGAATACATTCAAGCCTGTATGCAATATTTACTAACTGCAACTGACATAAAGACAGACAGGGATCAACAGTGTGTTCAGCAGTCCTAAATTATTGTGAATTCAAGAGCTGTTCAAGAATTATGATCAATGTGTTAACTTTACCAGTAAACTTGTGTACATTTTCAGTAGTCTGTAATGATTACAGCTTTGTCAAAATACCTCCTAGAGGCCTTCCATCTAGTTTGATGTTGAATTCCATGGTGTCTGTATCAGATGAGTAGAGACGCTGCTCTCTGATTGCCCACACTAACACAGATGACAGGTCCACACCACACAAATGGAAATCTGTCTTCATCTTTTGAATTGACAATGTTTTCCTTACAACTTTAAAAACAAGCTTCTTTACTGCCCTTATCTCATTTTTTGTCAACAGGACAGCAGTACTGCTGGAATGCTGTAGGCATGCAAACACATTATATTAAATTTTAGTAGATGGTGCTCAAATAGACAAGCACTGGTTATAATTTAAGTAGTAGTTATTAAAACTATCTGTACAGGATTGCCAGTTTGGCTTGCTTGAGGTAATTACCTCAATTAAAAATGACGTCATAATTTAACGGTCACTTTTGATCCTATTGATATATATTGCTTACAAAGAAACCAAAAAACCTGTAAAAACTACAGCAAACTCAGCCCTTGGAATAGCTTTAATAAAATTGTAGGTGGCAGTAGGATGTGACACTGTTGGTATTGTTCCCATTTTGTCACTTAGACACACAACTTAAGTAGTCTTAAACCACAATCTTGCTTCGGAATTTGAAAGAGCCAATCTTCAAAAGTTCAAATGCCCAGGGGGTTTCCCGAGGGGGGGAGGGGGGAGTTGAAGCTTCGAATTGATTGACACATAAGTAACATGGTTTTTCTTTCTCTCTTGTTTTTTTTTGTGACACCAATTCATACGAAAACTTACACAATGTACAAAGTGTAACCTTAGCTTACATACCCTACTTTTTCCAAGCTGTGTAAGATTCAGCAAGGTTTGCCAGGCATCATCAGGAAGTCTCGCTTTGAGCTTGAAGTAGAGCAGGGCCCAGCCTGGTACTCGCATACTGTCTAAAAATTTTTGGTACGTATCTGGTAAGAGCAGCTCTGTCAACCCCTTCCTCGATCCTTTGGCTTCAAGGACTAAATTTACAATTTCAGATATCGTTTGATACCTTTGCTTTCTCCTCTTCGCCACCATAAATAATACTGTTACCCAAAACACAGGCCAAGGTTTCATGATACTTCTCGCACACACCGTCCAGATCTGCAGTGACTTCTTTGCAATGCTTTGCAACTGCCCTTTTCCTGTTAATAGGCTCTAAGGCACTGTTCAAGGTCTCCTCAATAAAACTGCTACTGCTGCTGTTACTGGATGACTGTGATGGCGAAGATGCCGCTATAGGCTGGCAAGTCAGCAGAAAAGAATTCAGGTTTTTATTATTCTTTTCCAGTTCCTTGATCTCCGACTCAAGTTCGGAACTTTTGGACTTCAACATTTCCATTTCTTTAGTGCCATGATCCGAAGGAAAACTTTTCCCGCCAAAACTTGATGGCGAGTCACAGTCCAGATCAATTCCATTTAGCGTGTCCACAACAGAGGCAAATTTCTCAGAACATACGAAGCAATCCGGAGCAAACTTTTGCTGTCGAAGTAATCCAGCACAAAGACCAAACGAAGATACGACGTACAGATGGGGCGGCTGTCTGTTGAAGTCACAACCTCTTTTGATGCCACAGACTGTATTTCGTCTTGATAATGACAAAAAATTTTGCTTGCAGCAAATTCTTTTGGTCTTAATATAACCATAAAGGCTTTTGGTAAGCACATACCAGTGCTTTCCAGGGTCCAGCGTAGGACCAGTCACTCTTGAAAGCGACCATGGCGGATACTCCGAGGATGGAGATCGATCGATGTCCATTTCCATGATGATTGCCAAATGACACACAAAACCAAATTCATTGTGCTTGCTATTAAAGTTGAAATTCCCGTTCAAGTAAAACATTACTAATTCTGTAACCTTTTAACTTATTAGTTTGCAATAAGCTGTGGTTTTTACGGAGAAATGTAAAAGTTGTACATTGCGGGAAGTAAACAATGATTATGACCAGAGGGTCTGGACGCTACAAGGCATACGTCATCCAACGGACATCGAACAAAAGAACAAAGGCGTCATTTTATTGCCACGCGCGCTTGCAACACGGTATGGTCGGCTTCAGCAAAGCCTAAAAATGTATCGTAGAGTTCCTTGAGTTTCATCCAAATTAAAAGTTAAAATTAACTTGCCTCTTTTGTCGCGCAGTCGAACCTGCCTCTTTGTTGTTATTATCTCCAGCCATTATATTGTATTGTATCAGATTATCTACCGAGTGCACAGTTTTTGTCTGAAATTGTGTTATAGTCGTTCAACCACATACTGCATTTTAAATAATTTGGAAACCTTCAGTGAAACCAACGAAAAATTTCAAACTGTCGCTGCTACAGAACTAAGGAGATGTAAACCTATAGTTTTCAAATCAATTTTTCCACAGCGTTTATTTAATTAATGGAATATCACGAGCAGTTTGCCGACAGCATAAAAGCAGTCACCGTTTATGTGTAAATAACATTTTGCAGTAACATGTCATTTCATTAACACCTCGGTGGGAATGATCTAACCGCAAGAGCAGCAAGTGATAGACAGAAATAAAGACCTTAACTGAATGCATGCTGCGAATTCCTGAGTTCCTTTAAGCTCCTCATGCTACGACGTTTGGACTCGATTTACATTTGAGCAAACAAGACGTTTTCTTTTCAAACACGGCTTGAACCGCGATGGCCTTGGTCCATTTCGGAGGGGCTGCATTGGATCTGCTAGCTATCGCAATTAGAGTTTTCAATCTACACGATTGATCAATGGGTTTGTCTAGCAATTCCGTCTCCCAACCACTCCTTAAAGAATGGCCTACTCATGACATTTTGCAACATGTCAGTTGGTCCAAAAGAGAAGATCTCTAATATATTTGCAAGTGTCGTATTTCCAATTTAAATTCACTGTTTTTAGGAGACTGTTAAATTTCATTTTGATTATACTTGGGAATGGACTGTTTGCCCAAATCGACAGAGTATGAGAAAACCTACAAAAGAGATCTAACACAGACACTAGACACACTTGGTATACATTTGCAATTTGCCTATATTATATCTAGATCATTTCTATTACAATTTTAAGACTCTACATCAATCATACTCAAACATGCAAAATGCATCCTATCCTCTGTACATGGCAATACATCGCCAAAATCATCAAACAAAATCGATTGAAAATATCCAAATCAATAGTCTCAGTCTGGTCCTTAAATGCAAGATCCGACTCTCGTAAAACCGTTTATATATACAAAAACAAATTACGTGCCCTCTATCCAAGGCAAAACATTCACAAAGTTTTTAAAAAAGCGACAAAAATAGTCCAAGTCTATAGTCTTGCTTTAGTCTCTGGCTGCAAGACCCGCATCTCGTACAATCCTTTCGATCTTTGCTCTCTTTTCTGTGGTAATGCTTCTTATCCACGCAGCGAACGCGACACTATCAGTGCAAACTGCCTGTCTAAAATGCTTTCCTATTTCTGGTACAGCGTGCAACAATTCCAGACAATGTAGTTTCATTTCCACTCTACCAGTAGTTGGAGTCAGACAGATGACTCGCTTCTCTGTAGTGATCCAGAATCGGCTGAGGTCAGTTAGGTTCAGTGACTGTAGGGCCGCAGACATCACGATGGCACGCAATAAAATAGAAAAAGACTCGAGATGTCCATTCACCGGGGAAAGTATTGAGAGAGTACAATTGTTTCTGTTCAATCGCAATGTGAAACACAATCTCTCCATTATATATGTGTCGGTCAATTCTGTACAGGGAACTATTTCGCCCAATCCTCTGACTTCCCTCATGATTTTGCTCACGCACATGGCACGATGAGCCGTTTCCATACTTACTGGACCCACCGTGATATTTCCTTGCCCTTTGACTGCCCTCTTGCCAACACCACACACTGATGTATTCAGTGGTGAAGATCGAGCAAGATCTTCTCTTCATCTTCATTTTGCTCTTCTTCTTCGTCCTCTTCTTCGCTGCTGGTACTGCTTTCACTATTGCTTTCATCGCCGCTATCGCTTTCACTTGGATTCACACCACCGTCTTCCTCGTCCAGCTCCATTGGGGCACTTGATGGGACACATTCGGTCTGTGGCATGGGTTCTTCTTTCGAATCTTTGAGAACAACTTTTTCGACACAAGCAGACACGGACAAAGGGACAAACGTTTGACATCCTGATTTCTTGTTGCCATTATGGCCAATATTGGATCAAGATGGAGGCCGCAATGGTTCCACGTCCAGGGACCTGGCATTTCAGGCACGGCACTATCATCATCGCTACCCAAGTCGCACTCGTTCGGCTCCATTTTTTCCGGGATGACTGCAAAGCTTTTCCCATTTCATCTTCATCTTCGCTGTCCAAATCACTTCTTTTCCGCTTTTTAGACACACAGATGGGACTTAAAATGTCTCCTGAAGGATCGGACGCAATATCAAGCCTCATTGCTCTTGGTATGTGTTCCAAAGCAATGTCAAATGTGCGCACTTTCTTTCTTTCTTTCTCGCAAGTCTTCAAACCATCAACAAAAGTCTCTATGGCCTGAATCTTTTTCGGCATCTCTATATCCGTGATATAGCTTTTACGCTTCTTTCGTCTCGTACGCTTCCCTTCTTGGGTCCGATAGTCCAACGCAGCCACCGGAGGTCCGACCGAGCCTGGCTTTTGTTTCTCAATCTCATTCATTGCATTCACGTGAATCTCGCTCAGTACATTCATGTCCATGGCTTTCATCCTCGGTGAAGCTCCAGCTCTCAGTATATACGACAAGGCCACCACTATCATCTCCCTGGGCGTATCTGCATGCCTGATATGGGACACGTATGTGCTAAACATCTTGCAAACAAGCAGGATCCAATTCAGCTCTCCTCCACCCACAAAGGAAAATTTAGATGGTCGTTGGGTAGATGCGGGACAAGACTCACACTTTGGCGGGACAACAGGGAAATTACCCGATGATTGATCAAATGTGGACTTGACCGTCAACTTGTGACTGCAAGACGAATGCAGCCGAGTCAAGTGTATTGCGATGGTATCATTCTTTTCCAATCGTACTTCCAGCAGCCGGTAGCCAGCTGCCTTTGCAGTCTTCTTGTTTAGCTCCCTTGAAGATTCCAAGGCTTATTTTCACCATTCCATTGTGCTTCATCCACTCAAAAAATCACAAAGAACAGTATGCTGCTTGCTGGCCAGATTCACGTGCTAGGGAACTCACAAGAAAGGACTTTCTGACACAATTGTTTCCTCTCGTCACTTAGTCTCACCGAGCCATACAAATTCACTTCTTCCGTTTCCAGCGTGATCAAAATGCAACAGGCCAGCATTGCTCGCAACATAGCTACATCCGAAAGCGTAGTATCTTGTAGAGCCTTGCTGAGCTTCAAAATCACCTTTTTCCATGACATGCTATGTTGCTCGGAAAGGGAGGGACTCAACATCGTAGGCAAGGCAAAGTCCGGTACTGGATCCGGCAAGGTGCATGTTTCAAAAAAGGCCCATTGCGTACGGCAGCCAGCAAATAAATTAAACGCCGAACGATCGACTCTGGATCGACCAATGCCAAACATGAGTTTTGCTATCAGTTCTTCGTCCATAGAATCGTTTCCATTGATCTTGTCCCATAAAAACATGGAATATTGAGACCTGGGATGAAACTTGCAGATTCCCTTGATCAAAAGTGTACAACCGTTGCTTGTTTAAGCCGATGATGAAATAAAACCTTTCTCCATTGGTCATGCCGTCGCATTTGTGGCAGCGAGTGCTAAGTGAGGCACAGCTTTCGAGCATGTTACTTGGGAATTTAAGTGTAGTTTCGCATCCCATTTAGGCCTGAATCCCATTCAGGCCTGAATTTTTTTTCAGGCTTTAATTTCACAGCTGCTTAATTTGTGTATATAATTGCGATGATCATCTATGTCTTCATATTTTGTGACTGTTATGATTCACTCATCATCTAGTGAAGAAAATCCAACCATAAAATGAGGCCACAGCATAAAAAACCTACCTGAAATGTAAAAATTCATACTGCAAAAAAGGATCTAGGACATGATTTTGTGTACCATTTTCTGGCTATATGCAAATCACCAGCAAATCCTGGCTGACGACAAATGTCTGAAAACTTGGATGTGAGTTATACAGTATTTCAGGAAGTAAGATTTACTCTCTGAACTCATGTTGTGAGTAAATTTCCTTCACTGTTGTCAGATCTTCATGGTCAAATCATGACAGACAAACCATGACTGATGACTCTTGGGTCTATACATACACTACCAGGGTGAACTTGGACATAATCTTTCCTAATGTTTAAAATACCTGAAAAAAGATCTTGGTGTACATGCTTTCTGAGTGCAGTAAAAAAAATACCTTCAGGGACAAATTATTACTGCCTCTAATTCAGAGTATTTTACTACATTATCATTCATGAACACTACTGAATATAATAACTGACTTACCTTTTTTCTTTACAATTTGCAATGGCAACAGGATACACAGAGAGGGCACTTTCTGAACTTTTTTTGTTGGCAAAGTTGATTGAAACAAGTCCGACAGCCACTTGATTTCTACCTAATTATTAAAATGGCCAAAAAGGCAATTAATTCAGACATTTACACTGTTACTAACATCTCCCTCAAAATAAATTTATAATAAAGTTTATGCACTGAATACATTCAAGCCTGTATGCAATATTTACTAACTGCAACTGACATAAAGACAGACAGGGATCAACAGTGTGTTCAGCAGTCCTAAATTATTGTGAATTCAAGAGCTGTTCAAGAATTATGATCAATGTGTTAACTTTACCAGTAAACTTGTGTACATTTTCAGTAGTCTGTAATGATTGCAGCTTTGTCAAAATACCTCCTAGAGGCCTTCCATCTAGTTTGATGTTGAATTCCATGGTGTCTGTATCAGATGAGTAGAGACGCTGCTCTCTGATTGCCCACACTAACACAGATGACAGGTCCACACCACACAAATGGAAATCTGTCTTCATCTTTTGAATTGACAATGTTTTCCTTACAACTTTAAAAACAAGCTTCTTTACTGCCCTTATCTCATTTTTTGTCAACAGGACAGCAGTACTGCTGGAATGCTGTAGGCATGCAAACACATTATATTAAATTTTAGTAGATGGTGCTCAAATAGACAAGCACTGGTTATAATTTAAGTAGTAGTTATTAAAACTATCTGTACAGGATTGCCAGTTTGGCTTGCTTGAGGTAATTACCTCAATTAAAAATGACGTCATAATTTAACGGTCACTTTTGATCCTATTGATATATATTGCTTACAAAGAAACCAAAAAACCTGTAAAAACTACAGCAAACTCAGCCCTTGGAATAGCTTTAATAAAATTGTAGGTGGCAGTAGGATGTGACACTGTTGGTATTGTTCCCATTTTGTCACTTAGACACACAACTTAAGTAGTCTTAAACCACAATCTTGCTTCGGAATTTGAAAGAGCCAATCTTCAAAAGTTCAAATGCCCAGGGGGTTTCCCGAGGGGGGGAGGGGGAGTTGAAGCTTCGAATTGATTGACACATAAGTAACATGGTTTTTCTTTCTCTCTTGTTTTTTTTTTGTGACACCAATTCATACTTAAACTTACACAATGTACAAAGTGTAACCTTAGCTTACATACCCTACTTTTTCCAAGCTGTGTAAGATTCAGCAAGGTTTGCCAGGCATCATCAGGAAGTCTCACTTTGAGCTTGAAGTAGAGCAGGGCCCAGCCTGGTACTCGCATACTGTCTAAAAATTTTTGGTACGTATCTGGTAAGAGCAGCTCTGTCAACCCCTTCCTCGATCCTTTGGCTTCAAGGACTAAATTTACAATTTCAGATATCGTTTGATACCTTTTCTTTCTCCTCTTCGCCACCGTAAATAATACTGTTACCCAAAACACAGGCCAAGGTTTCATGATACTTCTCGCACACACCGTCCAGATCTGCAGTGACTTCTTTGCAATGCTTTGCAACTGCCCTTTTCCTGTTAATAGGCTCTAAGGCACTGTTCAAGGTCTCCTCAATAAAACTGCTGCTGCTGCCCGCACTGCTACTGCTGCTGTTACTGGATGACTGTGATGGCGAAGATGCCGCTAAAGGCTGGGAAGTCAGCAGAAAAGAATCCAGGTTTTTATTATTCTTTTCCAGTTCCTTGATCTCCGACTCAAGTTCGGAACTTTTGGACTTCAACATTTCCATTTCTTTAGTGCCATGATCCGAAGGAAAACTTTTCCCGCCAAAACTTGATGGCGAGTCACAGTCCAGATCAATTCCATTTAGCGTGTCCACAACAGAGGCAAATTTCTCAGAACGTACGAAGCAATCCGGAGCAAACTTTTGCTGTCGAAGTAATCCAGCACAAAGACCAAACGAAGATACGACGTACAGATGGGGCGGCTGTCTGTTGAAGTCACAACCTCTTTTGATGCCACAGACTGTATTTCGTCTTGATAATGACAAAAAATTTTGCTTGCAGCAAATTCTTTTGGTCTTAAACCATAAAGGCTTTTGGTAAGCACATACCAGTGCTTTCTAGGGTCCAGCGTAGGACCAGTCACTCTTGAAAGCGACCATGGCGGATACTCCGAGGATGGAGATCGATCGATGTCCATTTCCATGATGATTGCCAAATGACACACAAAACCAAATTCATTGTGCTTGCTATTAAAGTTGAAATTCCCGTTCAAGTAAAACATTACTAATTCTGTAACCTTTTAACTTATTAGTTTGCAATAAGCTGTGGTTTTTACGGAGAAATGTAAAAGTTGTACATTGCGGGAAGTAAACAATGATTATGACCAGAGGGTCTGGACGCTACAAGGCCTACGTCATCCAACGGACATCGAACAAAAGAACAAAGGCGTCATTTTATTGCCACGCGCGCTTGCAACACGGTATGGTCGGCTTCAGCAAAGCCTAAAAATGTATCGTAGAGTTCCTTGAGTTTCATCCAAATTAAAAGTTAAAATTAACTTGCCTCTTTTGTCGCGCAGTCGAACCTGCCTCTTTGTTGTTATTATCTCCAGCCATTATATTGTATTGTATCAGATTATCTACCAAGTGCACAGTTTTTGTCTGAAATTGTGTTATAGTCGTTCAACCACATACTGCATTTTAAATAATTTGGAAACCTTCAGTGAAACCAACGAAAAATTTCAAACTGTCGCTGCTACAGAACTAAGGAGATGTAAACCTATAGTTTTCAAATCAATTTTTCCACAGCGTTTATTTAATTAATGGAATATCACGAGCAGTTTGCCGACAGCATAAAAGCAGTCACCGTTTATGTGTAAATAACATTTTGCAGTAACATGTCATTTCATTAACACCTCGGTGGGAATGATCTAACCGCAAGAGCAGCAAGTGATAGACAGAAATAAAGACCTTAACTGAATGCATGCTGCGAATTCCTGAGTTCCTTTAAGCTCCTCATGCTACGACGTTTGGACTCGATTTACATTTGAGCAAACAAGACGTTTTCTTTTCAAACACGGCTTGAACCGCGATGGCCTTGGTCCATTTCGGAGGGGCTGCATTGGATCTGCTAGCTATCGCAATTAGAGTTTTCAATCTACATGATTGATCAATGGGTTTGTCTAGCAATTCCGTCTCCCAACCACTCCTTAAAGAATGGCCTACTCATGACATTTTGCAACATGTCAGTTGGTCCAAAAGAGAAGATCTCTAATATGTTTGCAAGTGTCGTATTTCCAATTTAAATTCACTGTTTTTAGGAGACTGTTAAATTTCATTTTGATTATACTTGGGAATGGACTGTTTGCCCAAATCGACAGAGTATGAGAAAACCTACAAAAGAGATCTAACACAGACACTAGACACACTTGGTATACATTTGCAATTTGCCTATATTATATCTAGATCATTTCTATTACAATTTTAAGACTCTACATCAATCATACTCAAACATGCAAAATGCATCCTATCCTCTGTACATGGCAATACATCGCCAAAATCATCAAACAAAATCGATTGAAAATATCCAAATCAATAGTCTCAGTCTGGTCCTTAAATGCAGGATCCGACTCTCGTAAAACCGTTTATATATACAAAAACAAATTACGTGCCCTCTATCCAAGGCAAAACATTCACAAAGTTTTTAAAAAAGCGACAAAAATAGTCCAAGTCTATAGTCTTGCTCTAGTCTCTGGCTGCGAGACCCGCATCTCGTACAATCCTTTCGATCTTTGCTCTCTTTTCTGTGGTAATGCTTCTTATCCACGCAGCGAACGCGACACTATCAGTGCAAACTGCCTGTCTAAAACGCTTTCCTATTTCTGGTACAGCGTGCAACAATTCCAGACAATGTAGTTTCATTTCCACTCTACCAGTAGTTGGAGTCAGACAGATGACTCGCTTCTCTGTAGTGATCCAGAATCGGCTGAGGTCAGTTAGGTTCAGTGACTGTAGGGCCGCAGACATCACGATGGCACGCAATAGAATAGAAAAAGACTCAAGAGATGTCCATTCACCGGGGAAAGTATTGAGAGAGTACAATTGTTTCTGTTCAATCGCAATGTGAAACACAATCTCTCCATTATATATGTGTCTGTCAATTCTGTACAGGGAACTATTTCGCCCAATCCTCTGACTTCCCTCATGATTTTGCTCACGCACATGGCACGATGAGCCGTTTCCATACTTACTGGACCCACCGTGATATTTCCTTGCCCTTTGACTGCCCTCTTGCCAACACCACACACTGATGTATTCAGTGGTGAAGATCGAGCAAGATCTTCTCTTCATCTTCATTTTGCTCTTCTTCTTCGTCCTCTTCTTCGCTGCTGGTACTGCTTTCACTATTGCTTTCATCGCCGCTATCGCTTTCACTTGGATTCACACCACCGTCTTCCTCGTCCAGCTCCATTGGGGCACTTGATGGGACACATTCGGTCTGTGGCATGGGTTCTTCTTTCGAATCTTCGAGAACAACTTTTTCGACACAAGCAGACACGGACAAAGGGACAAACGTTTGACATCCTGATTTCTTGTTGCCATTATGGCCAATATTGGATCAAGATGGAGGCCGCAATGGTTCCACGTCCAGGGACCTGGCATTTCAGGCACGGCACTATCATCATCGCTACCCAAGTCGCACTCGTTCGGCTCCATTTTTTCCGGGATGACTGCAAAGCTTTTCCCATTTCATCTTCATCTTCGCTGTCCAAATCACTTCTTTTCCGCTTTTTAGACACACAGATGGGACTTAAAATGTCTCCTGAAGGATCGGACGCAATATCAAGCCTCATTGCTCTTGGTATGTGTTCCAAAGCAATGTCAAATGTGCGCACTTTCTTTCTTTCTTTCTCGCAAGTCTTCAAACCATCAACAAAAGTCTCTATGGCCTGAATCTTTTTCGGCATCTCTATATCCGTGATATAGCTTTTACGCTTCTTTCGTCTCGTACGCTTCCCTTCTTGGGTCCGATAGTCCAACGCAGCCACCGGAGGTCCGACCGAGCCTGGCTTTTGTTTCTCAATCTCATTCATTGCATTCACGTGAATCTCGCTCAGTACATTCATGTCCATGGCTTTCATCCTCGGTGAAGCTCCAGCTCTCAGTATATACGACAAGGCCACCACTATCATCTCCCTGCGCGTATCTGCATGCCTGATATGGGACACGTATGTGCTAAACATCTTGCAAACAAGCAGGATCCAATTCAGCTCTCCTCCACCCACAAAGGAAAATTTAGATGGTCGTTGGGTAGATGCGGGACAAGACTCACACTTTGGCGGGACAACAGGGAAATTACCCGATGATTGATCAAATGTGGACTTGACCGTCAACTTGTGACTGCAAGACGAATGCAGCCGAGTCAAGTGTATTGCGATGGTATCATTCTTTTCCAATCGTACTTCCAGCAGCCGGTAGCCAGCTGCCTTTGCAGTCTTCTTGTTTAGCTCCCTTGAAGATTCCAAGGCTTATTTTCACCATTCCATTGTGCTTCATCCACTCAAAAAATCACAAAGAACAGTATGCTGCTTGCTGGCCAGATTCACGTGCTAGGGAACTCACAAGAAAGGACTTTCTGACACAATTGTTTCCTCTCGTCACTTAGTCTCACCGAGCCATACAAATTCACTTCTTCCGTTTCCAGCGTGATCAAAATGCAACAGGCCAGCATTGCTCGCAACATAGCTACATCCGAAAGCGTAGTATCTTGTAGAGCCTTGCTGAGCTTCAAAATCACCTTTTTCCATGACATGCTATGTTGCTCGGAAAGGGAGGGACTCAACATCGTAGGCAAGGCAAAGTCCGGTACTGGATCCGGCAAGGTGCATGTTTCAAAAAAGGCCCATTGCGTACGGCAGCCAGCAAATAAATTAAACGCCGAACGATCGACTCTGGATCGACCAATGCCAAACATGAGTTTTGCTATCAGTTCTTCGTCCATAGAATCGTTTCCATTGATCTTGTCCCATAAAAACATGGAATATTGAGACCTGGGATGAAACTTGCAGATTCCCTTGATCAAAAGTGTACAACCGTTGCTTGTTTAAGCCGATGATGAAATAAAACCTTTCTCCATTGGTCATGCCGTCGCATTTGTGGCAGCGAGTGCTAAGTGAGGCACAGCTTTCGAGCATGTTACTTGGGAATTTAAGTGTAGTTTCGCATCCCATTTAGGCCTGAATCCCATTCAGGCCTGAATTTTTTTTCAGGCTTTAATTTCACAGCTGCTTAATTTGTGTATATAATTGCGATGATCATCTATGTCTTCATATTTTGTGACTGTTATGATTCACTCATCATCTAGTGAAGAAAATCCAACCATAAAATGAGGCCACAGCATAAAAAACCTACCTGAAATGTAAAAATTCATACTGCAAAAAAGGATCTAGGACATGATTTTGTGTACCATTTTCTGGCTATATGCAAATCACCAGCAAATCCTGGCTGACGACAAATGTCTGAAAACTTGGATGTGAGTTATACAGTATTTCAGGAAGTAAGATTTACTCTCTGAACTCATGTTGTGAGTAAATTTCCTTCACTGTTGTCAGATCTTCATGGTCAAATCATGACAGACAAACCATGACTGATGACTCTTGGGTCTATACATACACTACCAGGGTGAACTTGGACATAATCTTTCCTAATGTTTAAAATACCTGAAAAAAGATCTTGGTGTACATGCTTTCTGAGTGCAGTAAAAAAAATACCTTCAGGGACAAATTATTACTGCCTCTAATTCAGAGTATTTTACTACATTATCATTCATGAACACTACTGAATATAATAACTGACTTACCTTTTTTCTTTACAATTTGCAATGGCAACAGGATACACAGAGAGGGCACTTTCTGAACTTTTTTTGTTGGCAAAGTTGATTGAAACAAGTCCGACAGCCACTTGATTTCTACCTAATTATTAAAATGGCCAAAAAGGCAATTAATTCAGACATTTACACTGTTACTAACATCTCCCTCAAAATAAATTTATAATAAAGTTTATGCACTGAATACATTGAAGCCTGTATGCAATATTTACTAACTGCAACTGACATAAAGACAGACAGGGATCAACAGTGTGTTCAGCAGTCCTAAATTATTGTGAATTCAAGAGCTGTTCAAGAATTATGATCAATGTGTTAACTTTACCAGTAAACTTGTGTACATTTTCAGTAGTCTGTAATGATTACAGCTTTGTCAAAATACCTCCTAGAGGCCTTCCATCTAGTTTGATGTTGAATTCCATGGTGTCTGTATCAGATGAGTAGAGACGCTGCTCTCTGATTGCCCACACTAACACAGATGACAGGTCCACACCACACAAATGGAAATCTGTCTTCATCTTTTGAATTGACAATGTTTTCCTTACAACTTTAAAAACAAGCTTCTTTACTGCCCTTATCTCATTTTTTGTCAACAGGACAGCAGTACTGCTGGAATGCTGTAGGCATGCAAACACATTATATTAAATTTTAGTAGATGGTGCTCAAATAGACAAGCACTGGTTATAATTTAAGTAGTAGTTATTAAAACTATCTGTACAGGATTGCCAGTTTGGCTTGCTTGAGGTAATTACCTCAATTAAAAATGACGTCATAATTTAACGGTCACTTTTGATCCTATTGATATATATTGCTTACAAAGAAACCAAAAAACCTGTAAAAACTACAGCAAACTCAGCCCTTGGAATAGCTTTAATAAAATTGTAGGTGGCAGTAGGATGTGACACTGTTGGTATTGTTCCCATTTTGTCACTTAGACACACAACTTAAGTAGTCTTAAACCACAATCTTGCTTCGGAATTTGAAAGAGCCAATCTTCAAAAGTTCAAATGCCCAGGGGGTTTCCCGAGGGGGGGAGGGGGAGTTGAAGCTTCGAATTGATTGACACATAAGTAACATGGTTTTTCTTTCTCTCTTGTTTTTTTTTTGTGACACCAATTCATACTTAAACTTACACAATGTACAAAGTGTAACCTTAGCTTACATACCCTACTTTTTCCAAGCTGTGTAAGATTCAGCAAGGTTTGCCAGGCATCATCAGGAAGTCTCACTTTGAGCTTGAAGTAGAGCAGGGCCCAGCCTGGTACTCGCATACTGTCTAAAAATTTTTGGTACGTATCTGGTAAGAGCAGCTCTGTCAACCCCTTCCTCGATCCTTTGGCTTCAAGGACTAAATTTACAATTTCAGATATCGTTTGATACCTTTTCTTTCTCCTCTTCGCCACCGTAAATAATACTGTTACCCAAAACACAGGCCAAGGTTTCATGATACTTCTCGCACACACCGTCCAGATCTGCAGTGACTTCTTTGCAATGCTTTGCAACTGCCCTTTTCCTGTTAATAGGCTCTAAGGCACTGTTCAAGGTCTCCTCAATAAAACTGCTGCTGCTGCCCGCACTGCTACTGCTGCTGTTACTGGATGACTGTGATGGCGAAGATGCCGCTAAAGGCTGGGAAGTCAGCAGAAAAGAATCCAGGTTTTTATTATTCTTTTCCAGTTCCTTGATCTCCGACTCAAGTTCGGAACTTTTGGACTTCAACATTTCCATTTCTTTAGTGCCATGATCCGAAGGAAAACTTTTCCCGCCAAAACTTGATGGCGAGTCACAGTCCAGATCAATTCCATTTAGCGTGTCCACAACAGAGGCAAATTTCTCAGAACGTACGAAGCAATCCGGAGCAAACTTTTGCTGTCGAAGTAATCCAGCACAAAGACCAAACGAAGATACGACGTACAGATGGGGCGGCTGTCTGTTGAAGTCACAACCTCTTTTGATGCCACAGACTGTATTTCGTCTTGATAATGACAAAAAATTTTGCTTGCAGCAAATTCTTTTGGTCTTAAACCATAAAGGCTTTTGGTAAGCACATACCAGTGCTTTCTAGGGTCCAGCGTAGGACCAGTCACTCTTGAAAGCGACCATGGCGGATACTCCGAGGATGGAGATCGATCGATGTCCATTTCCATGATGATTGCCAAATGACACACAAAACCAAATTCATTGTGCTTGCTATTAAAGTTGAAATTCCCGTTCAAGTAAAACATTACTAATTCTGTAACCTTTTAACTTATTAGTTTGCAATAAGCTGTGGTTTTTACGGAGAAATGTAAAAGTTGTACATTGCGGGAAGTAAACAATGATTATGACCAGAGGGTCTGGACGCTACAAGGCCTACGTCATCCAACGGACATCGAACAAAAGAACAAAGGCGTCATTTTATTGCCACGCGCGCTTGCAACACGGTATGGTCGGCTTCAGCAAAGCCTAAAAATGTATCGTAGAGTTCCTTGAGTTTCATCCAAATTAAAAGTTAAAATTAACTTGCCTCTTTTGTCGCGCAGTCGAACCTGCCTCTTTGTTGTTATTATCTCCAGCCATTATATTGTATTGTATCAGATTATCTACCAAGTGCACAGTTTTTGTCTGAAATTGTGTTATAGTCGTTCAACCACATACTGCATTTTAAATAATTTGGAAACCTTCAGTGAAACCAACGAAAAATTTCAAACTGTCGCTGCTACAGAACTAAGGAGATGTAAACCTATAGTTTTCAAATCAATTTTTCCACAGCGTTTATTTAATTAATGGAATATCACGAGCAGTTTGCCGACAGCATAAAAGCAGTCACCGTTTATGTGTAAATAACATTTTGCAGTAACATGTCATTTCATTAACACCTCGGTGGGAATGATCTAACCGCAAGAGCAGCAAGTGATAGACAGAAATAAAGACCTTAACTGAATGCATGCTGCGAATTCCTGAGTTCCTTTAAGCTCCTCATGCTACGACGTTTGGACTCGATTTACATTTGAGCAAACAAGACGTTTTCTTTTCAAACACGGCTTGAACCGCGATGGCCTTGGTCCATTTCGGAGGGGCTGCATTGGATCTGCTAGCTATCGCAATTAGAGTTTTCAATCTACATGATTGATCAATGGGTTTGTCTAGCAATTCCGTCTCCCAACCACTCCTTAAAGAATGGCCTACTCATGACATTTTGCAACATGTCAGTTGGTCCAAAAGAGAAGATCTCTAATATGTTTGCAAGTGTCGTATTTCCAATTTAAATTCACTGTTTTTAGGAGACTGTTAAATTTCATTTTGATTATACTTGGGAATGGACTGTTTGCCCAAATCGACAGAGTATGAGAAAACCTACAAAAGAGATCTAACACAGACACTAGACACACTTGGTATACATTTGCAATTTGCCTATATTATATCTAGATCATTTCTATTACAATTTTAAGACTCTACATCAATCATACTCAAACATGCAAAATGCATCCTATCCTCTGTACATGGCAATACATCGCCAAAATCATCAAACAAAATCGATTGAAAATATCCAAATCAATAGTCTCAGTCTGGTCCTTAAATGCAGGATCCGACTCTCGTAAAACCGTTTATATATACAAAAACAAATTACGTGCCCTCTATCCAAGGCAAAACATTCACAAAGTTTTTAAAAAAGCGACAAAAATAGTCCAAGTCTATAGTCTTGCTCTAGTCTCTGGCTGCGAGACCCGCATCTCGTACAATCCTTTCGATCTTTGCTCTCTTTTCTGTGGTAATGCTTCTTATCCACGCAGCGAACGCGACACTATCAGTGCAAACTGCCTGTCTAAAACGCTTTCCTATTTCTGGTACAGCGTGCAACAATTCCAGACAATGTAGTTTCATTTCCACTCTACCAGTAGTTGGAGTCAGACAGATGACTCGCTTCTCTGTAGTGATCCAGAATCGGCTGAGGTCAGTTAGGTTCAGTGACTGTAGGGCCGCAGACATCACGATGGCACGCAATAGAATAGAAAAAGACTCAAGAGATGTCCATTCACCGGGGAAAGTATTGAGAGAGTACAATTGTTTCTGTTCAATCGCAATGTGAAACACAATCTCTCCATTATATATGTGTCTGTCAATTCTGTACAGGGAACTATTTCGCCCAATCCTCTGACTTCCCTCATGATTTTGCTCACGCACATGGCACGATGAGCCGTTTCCATACTTACTGGACCCACCGTGATATTTCCTTGCCCTTTGACTGCCCTCTTGCCAACACCACACACTGATGTATTCAGTGGTGAAGATCGAGCAAGATCTTCTCTTCATCTTCATTTTGCTCTTCTTCTTCGTCCTCTTCTTCGCTGCTGGTACTGCTTTCACTATTGCTTTCATCGCCGCTATCGCTTTCACTTGGATTCACACCACCGTCTTCCTCGTCCAGCTCCATTGGGGCACTTGATGGGACACATTCGGTCTGTGGCATGGGTTCTTCTTTCGAATCTTCGAGAACAACTTTTTCGACACAAGCAGACACGGACAAAGGGACAAACGTTTGACATCCTGATTTCTTGTTGCCATTATGGCCAATATTGGATCAAGATGGAGGCCGCAATGGTTCCACGTCCAGGGACCTGGCATTTCAGGCACGGCACTATCATCATCGCTACCCAAGTCGCACTCGTTCGGCTCCATTTTTTCCGGGATGACTGCAAAGCTTTTCCCATTTCATCTTCATCTTCGCTGTCCAAATCACTTCTTTTCCGCTTTTTAGACACACAGATGGGACTTAAAATGTCTCCTGAAGGATCGGACGCAATATCAAGCCTCATTGCTCTTGGTATGTGTTCCAAAGCAATGTCAAATGTGCGCACTTTCTTTCTTTCTTTCTCGCAAGTCTTCAAACCATCAACAAAAGTCTCTATGGCCTGAATCTTTTTCGGCATCTCTATATCCGTGATATAGCTTTTACGCTTCTTTCGTCTCGTACGCTTCCCTTCTTGGGTCCGATAGTCCAACGCAGCCACCGGAGGTCCGACCGAGCCTGGCTTTTGTTTCTCAATCTCATTCATTGCATTCACGTGAATCTCGCTCAGTACATTCATGTCCATGGCTTTCATCCTCGGTGAAGCTCCAGCTCTCAGTATATACGACAAGGCCACCACTATCATCTCCCTGCGCGTATCTGCATGCCTGATATGGGACACGTATGTGCTAAACATCTTGCAAACAAGCAGGATCCAATTCAGCTCTCCTCCACCCACAAAGGAAAATTTAGATGGTCGTTGGGTAGATGCGGGACAAGACTCACACTTTGGCGGGACAACAGGGAAATTACCCGATGATTGATCAAATGTGGACTTGACCGTCAACTTGTGACTGCAAGACGAATGCAGCCGAGTCAAGTGTATTGCGATGGTATCATTCTTTTCCAATCGTACTTCCAGCAGCCGGTAGCCAGCTGCCTTTGCAGTCTTCTTGTTTAGCTCCCTTGAAGATTCCAAGGCTTATTTTCACCATTCCATTGTGCTTCATCCACTCAAAAAATCACAAAGAACAGTATGCTGCTTGCTGGCCAGATTCACGTGCTAGGGAACTCACAAGAAAGGACTTTCTGACACAATTGTTTCCTCTCGTCACTTAGTCTCACCGAGCCATACAAATTCACTTCTTCCGTTTCCAGCGTGATCAAAATGCAACAGGCCAGCATTGCTCGCAACATAGCTACATCCGAAAGCGTAGTATCTTGTAGAGCCTTGCTGAGCTTCAAAATCACCTTTTTCCATGACATGCTATGTTGCTCGGAAAGGGAGGGACTCAACATCGTAGGCAAGGCAAAGTCCGGTACTGGATCCGGCAAGGTGCATGTTTCAAAAAAGGCCCATTGCGTACGGCAGCCAGCAAATAAATTAAACGCCGAACGATCGACTCTGGATCGACCAATGCCAAACATGAGTTTTGCTATCAGTTCTTCGTCCATAGAATCGTTTCCATTGATCTTGTCCCATAAAAACATGGAATATTGAGACCTGGGATGAAACTTGCAGATTCCCTTGATCAAAAGTGTACAACCGTTGCTTGTTTAAGCCGATGATGAAATAAAACCTTTCTCCATTGGTCATGCCGTCGCATTTGTGGCAGCGAGTGCTAAGTGAGGCACAGCTTTCGAGCATGTTACTTGGGAATTTAAGTGTAGTTTCGCATCCCATTTAGGCCTGAATCCCATTCAGGCCTGAATTTTTTTTCAGGCTTTAATTTCACAGCTGCTTAATTTGTGTATATAATTGCGATGATCATCTATGTCTTCATATTTTGTGACTGTTATGATTCACTCATCATCTAGTGAAGAAAATCCAACCATAAAATGAGGCCACAGCATAAAAAACCTACCTGAAATGTAAAAATTCATACTGCAAAAAAGGATCTAGGACATGATTTTGTGTACCATTTTCTGGCTATATGCAAATCACCAGCAAATCCTGGCTGACGACAAATGTCTGAAAACTTGGATGTGAGTTATACAGTATTTCAGGAAGTAAGATTTACTCTCTGAACTCATGTTGTGAGTAAATTTCCTTCACTGTTGTCAGATCTTCATGGTCAAATCATGACAGACAAACCATGACTGATGACTCTTGGGTCTATACATACACTACCAGGGTGAACTTGGACATAATCTTTCCTAATGTTTAAAATACCTGAAAAAAGATCTTGGTGTACATGCTTTCTGAGTGCAGTAAAAAAAATACCTTCAGGGACAAATTATTACTGCCTCTAATTCAGAGTATTTTACTACATTATCATTCATGAACACTACTGAATATAATAACTGACTTACCTTTTTTCTTTACAATTTGCAATGGCAACAGGATACACAGAGAGGGCACTTTCTGAACTTTTTTTGTTGGCAAAGTTGATTGAAACAAGTCCGACAGCCACTTGATTTCTACCTAATTATTAAAATGGCCAAAAAGGCAATTAATTCAGACATTTACACTGTTACTAACATCTCCCTCAAAATAAATTTATAATAAAGTTTATGCACTGAATACATTGAAGCCTGTATGCAATATTTACTAACTGCAACTGACATAAAGACAGACAGGGATCAACAGTGTGTTCAGCAGTCCTAAATTATTGTGAATTCAAGAGCTGTTCAAGAATTATGATCAATGTGTTAACTTTACCAGTAAACTTGTGTACATTTTCAGTAGTCTGTAATGATTACAGCTTTGTCAAAATACCTCCTAGAGGCCTTCCATCTAGTTTGATGTTGAATTCCATGGTGTCTGTATCAGATGAGTAGAGACGCTGCTCTCTGATTGCCCACACTAACACAGATGACAGGTCCACACCACACAAATGGAAATCTGTCTTCATCTTTTGAATTGACAATGTTTTCCTTACAACTTTAAAAACAAGCTTCTTTACTGCCCTTATCTCATTTTTTGTCAACAGGACAGCAGTACTGCTGGAATGCTGTAGGCATGCAAACACATTATATTAAATTTTAGTAGATGGTGCTCAAATAGACAAGCACTGGTTATAATTTAAGTAGTAGTTATTAAAACTATCTGTACAGGATTGCCAGTTTGGCTTGCTTGAGGTAATTACCTCAATTAAAAATGACGTCATAATTTAACGGTCACTTTTGATCCTATTGATATATATTGCTTACAAAGAAACCAAAAAACCTGTAAAAACTACAGCAAACTCAGCCCTTGGAATAGCTTTAATAAAATTGTAGGTGGCAGTAGGATGTGACACTGTTGGTATTGTTCCCATTTTGTCACTTAGACACACAACTTAAGTAGTCTTAAACCACAATCTTGCTTCGGAATTTGAAAGAGCCAATCTTCAAAAGTTCAAATGCCCAGGGGGTTTCCCGAGGGGGGGAGGGGGAGTTGAAGCTTCGAATTGATTGACACATAAGTAACATGGTTTTTCTTTCTCTCTTGTTTTTTTTTGTGACACCAATTCATACTTAAACTTACACAATGTACAAAGTGTAACCTTAGCTTACATACCCTACTTTTTCCAAGCTGTGTAAGATTCAGCAAGGTTTGCCAGGCATCATCAGGAAGTCTCACTTTGAGCTTGAAGTAGAGCAGGGCCCAGCCTGGTACTCGCATACTGTCTAAAAATTTTTGGTACGTATCTGGTAAGAGCAGCTCTGTCAACCCCTTCCTCGATCCTTTGGCTTCAAGGACTAAATTTACAATTTCAGATATCGTTTGATACCTTTTCTTTCTCCTCTTCGCCACCGTAAATAATACTGTTACCCAAAACACAGGCCAAGGTTTCATGATACTTCTCGCACACACCGTCCAGATCTGCAGTGACTTCTTTGCAATGCTTTGCAACTGCCCTTTTCCTGTTAATAGGCTCTAAGGCACTGTTCAAGGTCTCCTCAATAAAACTGCTGCTGCTGCCCGCACTGCTACTGCTGCTGTTACTGGATGACTGTGATGGCGAAGATGCCGCTAAAGGCTGGGAAGTCAGCAGAAAAGAATCCAGGTTTTTATTATTCTTTTCCAGTTCCTTGATCTCCGACTCAAGTTCGGAACTTTTGGACTTCAACATTTCCATTTCTTTAGTGCCATGATCCGAAGGAAAACTTTTCCCGCCAAAACTTGATGGCGAGTCACAGTCCAGATCAATTCCATTTAGCGTGTCCACAACAGAGGCAAATTTCTCAGAACGTACGAAGCAATCCGGAGCAAACTTTTGCTGTCGAAGTAATCCAGCACAAAGACCAAACGAAGATACGACGTACAGATGGGGCGGCTGTCTGTTGAAGTCACAACCTCTTTTGATGCCACAGACTGTATTTCGTCTTGATAATGACAAAAAATTTTGCTTGCAGCAAATTCTTTTGGTCTTAAACCATAAAGGCTTTTGGTAAGCACATACCAGTGCTTTCCAGGGTCCAGCGTAGGACCAGTCACTCTTGAAAGCGACCATGGCGGATACTCCGAGGATGGAGATCGATCGATGTCCATTTCCATGATGATTGCCAAATGACACACAAAACCAAATTCATTGTGCTTGCTATTAAAGTTGAAATTCCCGTTCAAGTAAAACATTACTAATTCTGTAACCTTTTAACTTATTAGTTTGCAATAAGCTGTGGTTTTTACGGAGAAATGTAAAAGTTGTACATTGCGGGAAGTAAACAATGATTATGACCAGAGGGTCTGGACGCTACAAGGCATACGTCATCCAACAGACATCGAACAAAAGAACAAAGGCGTCATTTTATTGCCACGCGCGCTTGCAACACGGTATGGTCGGCTTCAGCAAAGCCTAAAAATGTATCGTAGAGTTCCTTGAGTTTCATCCAAATTAAAAGTTAAAATTAACTTGCCTCTTTTGTCGCGCAGTCGAACCTGCCTCTTTGTTGTTATTATCTCCAGCCATTATATTGTATTGTATCAGATTATCTACCAAGTGCACAGTTTTTGTCTGAAATTGTGTTATAGTCGTTCAACCACATACTGCATTTTAAATAATTTGGAAAGCTTCAGTGAAACCAACGAAAAATTTCAAACTGTCGCTGCTACAGAAATAAGGAGATGTAAACCTATAGTTTTCAAATCAATTTTTCCACAGCGTTTACTTAATTAATGGAATATCACGAGCAGTTTGCCGACAGCATAAAAGCAGTCACCGTTTATGTGTAAATAACATTTTGCAGTAACATGTCATTTCATTAACACCTCGGTGGGAATGATCTAACCGCAAGAGCAGCAAGTGATAGACAGAAATAAAGACCTTAACTGAATGCATGCTGCGAATTCCTGAGTTCCTTTAAGCTCCGCATGCTACGACGTTTCGACTCGATTTACATTTGGGCAAACAAGACGTTTTCTTTTCAAACACGGCTTGAACCGCGATGGCCTCGGTCCATTTCGGAGGGGCTGCATTGGATCTGCTAGCTATCACAATTAGAGTTTTCAATCTACACGATTGATCAATGGGTTTGTCTAGCACTTCCGTCTCCCAACCACTCTTTAAAGAATGGCCTACTCGTGACATTTTGCAACATGTCAGTTGGTCCAAAAGAGAAGATCTCTAATATATTTGCAAGTGTCGTATTTCCAATTTAAATTCACTGTTTTTAGGAGACTGTTAAATTTCATTTTGATTATACTTGGGAATGGACTGTTTGCCCAAATCGACAGAGTATGAGAAAACCTACAAAAGAGATCTAACACAGACACTAGACACACTTGGTATACATTTGCAATTTGCCTATATTATATCTAGATCATTTCTATTACAATTTTAAGACTCTACATCAATCATACTCAAACATGCAAAATGCATCCTATCCTCTGTACATGGCAATACATCGCCAAAATCATCAAACAAAATCGATTGAAAATATCCAAATCAATAGTCTCAGTCTGGTCCTTAAATGCAAGATCCGACTCTCGTAAAACCGTTTATATATACAAAAACAAATTACGTGCCCTCTATCCAAGGCAAAACATTCACAAAGTTATCAAAAAAGCGACAAAAATAGTCCAAGTCTATATATAGTCTTGCTCTGGTCTCTGGCCGCGAGACCCGCGTCTCGTACAATCCTTTTGATCTTTGCTCTCTTTTCTGTGGTAATGCTTCTTATCCACGCAGCGAACGCGACACTATCAGTGCAAACTGCTTGTCTAAAACGCTTTCCAATTTCTGGTTCTGCGTGCAACAATTCCAGACAATGTATTTTCATTTCCACTCTACCAGTAGTTGGAGTCAGACAGATGACTCGCTTCTCTGTAGTGATCCAGAATCGGCTGAGGTCAGTTAGGTTCAGTGACTGTAGGGCCGCAGACATCATGATGGCACGCAATAGAATAGAAAAAGACTCAAGAGATGTCCATTCACCGGGGAAAGTATCGAGAGAGTACAATTGTTTCTGTTCAGTCCCAATGTGAAACACAATCTCTCCATTATATATGTGTGGGTTAATTCTGTACAGGGAACTATTTTGCCCAATCCTCCGACTTCCATCATGATTTTGCTCACGCACATGGCACGATGAGCCGTTTCCATACTTAATGGACCCACCGTGATATTTCCTTGCCCTCTGACTGCCCTCTTGCCAACACCACACACTGATGTATTCAGTGGTGAAGATCGAGCAAGATCTTCTCTTCATCTTCATTTTGCTCTTCTTCTTCTTCGTCCTCTTTTTCGCTGCTGGTACTGCTTTCACTATTGCTTTCATCGCCGCTATCGCTTTCATTTTGATTCACACCACCGTCTCCCTCGTCCAGCTTCATTGGGGCACTTGATGGGACACATTCGGTCTGTGGCATGGGTTCTTCTTTCGAATCTTGGAGAACAACTTTTTCGACACAAGCAGACATGGACAAAGGGACAAACGTTTGACATCCTGATTTCTTGTTGCCATTATGGCCAATATTGGATCAAGATGGAGGCTGCAATGGTTCCACGTCCAGGGACCTGGCATTTCAGGCACGGCACTATCATCATCGTTACCCAAGTCGCACTCGTTCGGCTCCATTTTTTCCGGGATGACTGCAAAGCTTTTCCCATTTCATCTTCATCTTCGCTGTCCAAATCACTTCTTTTCCGCTTTTTAGACACACAGATGGGACTTAAAATGTCTCCTGAAGGATCGGACACAATATCAAGCCTGATTGCTCTCGGTATGTGTTCCAGAGCAATGTCAAATGTGCGCACTTTGTTTCTTTCTTTCTCGCAAGTCTTCAAACCATCAACAAAAGTCTCTATGGCCTGAATCTTTTTCGGCATCTCTATATATATCCGTGATATAGCCTTTACGCTTCTTTCGTCTCGTACGCTTCCCTTCTTGGGTCCGATAGTCCAACGCAGCCACCGGAGGTCCGACCGAGCCTGGCTTTTGTTTCTCAATCTCATTCATTGCATTCACGTGAATCTCGTTCAGTACATTCATGTCCATGGCTTTCATCCTCGGTGAAGCTCCAGCTCTCAGTATATACGACACGTATGTGCTAAACATCTTGCAAACAAGCAGGGTCCAATTCAGCTCTCCTCCACCCACAAAGGAAAATTTAGATGGTCGTTGGGTAGATGCAGGACAAGACTCACACTTTGGCGGGACAACAGGGAAATTACCCGATGATTGATCAAATGTGGACTTGACCGTCAACTTGTGACTGCAAGACGAATGCAGCCGAGTCAAGTGTATTGCGATGGTATCATTCTTTTCCAATCGTACTTCCAGCAGCCGGTAGCCAGCTTCCTTTGCAGTCTTCTTGTTTAGCTCCCTTGAAGATTCCAAGGCTTATTTCACCATTCCATTGTGCTTCATCCACTCAAAAAATCACAAAGAACAGTATGCTGCTTGCTGGCCAGATTCACGTGCTAGGGAACTCACAAGAAAGGACTTTCTGACACAATTGTTTCCTCTCGTCACTTACTCTCACCGAGCCATACAAATTCACTTCTTCCGTTTCCAGCGTGATCAAAATGCAACAGGCCAGCATTGCTCGCAACATAGCTACATCCGAAAGCGTAGTATCTTGTAGAGCCTCGCTGAGCTTCAAAATCACCTTTTTCCATGACATGCTATGTTGCTCGGAAAGGGAGCGACTCAACATCGTAGGCAAGGCAAAGTCCGGTACTGGATCCGGCAAGGTGCATGTTTCAAAAAAGGCCCATTGCGTACAGCAGCCAGCAAATAAATTAAACGCCGAACGATCGACTCTGGATCGACCAATGCCGAACATGAGTTTTGCTATCAGTTCTTCGTCCATAGAATCGTTTCCATTGATCTTGTCCCATAAAAACATGGAATATTGAGACCTGGGATGAAACTTGCACATTCTCTTGATCAAAAGTGTACAACCGTTGCTTGTTTAAGCCGATGATGAAATAAAACCTTTCTCCATTGGTCATGCCGTCGCATTTGTGGCAGCGAGTGCTAAGTGAGGCACAGCTTTCGAGCATGTTACTTGGGAATTTAAGTGTAGTTTCGCATGAAGCCATCTCAATCGGTAACTTGTCTTCTTCTGTTTGCGTCTCTTCTGTAGTCCTCTCTGCTTCTGGTCGTGTTTGAATGGAAGACTAACTTTGATCTCTAAATATATAGCCCATGGATGAGATATGGTTGTCCAATAAGATCATGGTTTTTGAAAGGTTGCATTCATCGGACAGATGACTTATTGAATTTAGTGGCAAGGTACTTAACTATTTGTGATGTAGGCGAAAGCTGAGTCATGCCACGCTAGTCAAAGTCCAAATGTGATGTATTGTAACCCATTTGTTTTGGGCGACAACCGGAATTTGCGTCAGGTCCAAAAGTGCGCCCATATCTCGGATAGTGCCTATCTGTGTTATGGGCGAGAACTGAGTCATGCCACGCTAGTCGAAGTCCAAAGTGATTGCATTGTATTGTGTTGCAAGCTCAAATTAATAAACCTGATCCTGCCAATGATGGCAATTGTAACTGCCGGAACCCAGACATGTGTCCCATGGACAAAAAATGCAACGACCAAAACATGATTTACCAAGCCGAGGTAACTACATCAACATCAAGTGAGACATACATTTGTCTTTGCGACACAGTTAAGATACAGAAACCATGTGTGCTCATTTAAGAACGAGCCGTATAAGGATGCAACTGAATTAAGCAAATATGTTTGGAGCCTAAAGGATAAGAATATTTTGTACAACATCAAACGGCGGAAGGTAAGACAGGCCCGATCGTATTCTAATGTGAGCAAGAGATGCAATTTGTGTTTATGGAAAAAAAATATTTCATTATCTGTAAACCCGAAATGTCAACACTAAACAGTAGAAGCGAACTGATATCTACTTGTAGACATTCTAAGAAATTCCTGTTAAAGACCGTACTAGCTTAGCCTCACCAATCACATCTACCTGTCACGCCACTAGGCATTCTGTATTTTCAAATTTTGTATATTCTCTCATGTATCCATTATTTTTGGCAGTTGCCTGATGATTGCTTCGCAAGGAGCATGAAACTCTCTTAGTAGCAATAAATGTCTTCGACCAAATACTCCAACTCTGCAAATCTAGATATTGCTCTAGTTTACCTATTGAGCACTTTAATAGCTGATGAAGTCTTCAATTCATCATCTTATTATATTATGTCTATACATTATATATATATATAATATTTACAACATTACAAGTAGATACACCTCCGTCCTAGACCATTCTGTAGTGGTCTTTTGTGTCCAACCCTTGCTAGGCCGAGACATTGAAGACGAACGATTTGACAGAAAACAGAGAACACAAAGTCGTAGTTTTGCACAAATACAAAGCCTTTATTTCCACGCCACCACCTCCTAGCTAAATTTTACATCACGTATAAGAAACAAATCGTCATGTATAAAAAAAATCTCATGCAACATTTCATTTTGCATTTCATATTTAACAATTTTTGGAAGAGAAACAATTTTACATGTCTCATTCTCCCAGACGCTTGCTCCTGCGAGCATCCCAGGAATACGCATCTTATCGTTCCAGACTCGATGTCCACGTACTCCCCGTGAAACCCGCGGCAGTTCTGAATCACTCTTCCCAGGCCCCACATCATCGTAAGATTGCGGTCTTCAACCGAGTGCCCCTCGTGGCTCTCTGTTTCCAGTAAGTGGAGTGCACCCCAACAACACGGTCTCTGCTCGTTACAGAAATAGCACCTGTCCATGATTCAGATCTAGAGTGGAAAGAAAAAAAAGACCGACCTCGAAAATGATGTCTAGTACAATCGCGTACACGATCGATCAATGTCGATACCTACTTTGCAGTCGATTACAATTCCAATAAGATCTCCAAGGATCTATCGGTCGACATCTACTGTGCAGATGGTTACTCTTTGAATACTTTGTCCAAGTGATGGTCACGACGGTCGAGGCGACCCGTTTATGTAATCGCCAGCGTCCACGACCTCGATACATCACGACCCCTGGTGACATATCTCAATCTCATCAACGACGCCACTTCCACGCAACAGTAGTGATGACATAGTCGCTGACGTCGTGACCGTGACATCAGTGACCCACCCCCCCTTATGTCATTGTGTCTTTTAGCCCCACTCTGGCGGGGGTGGTGAAAAAAAAACGAGGGAAGAGTTCCAACTCTGGCGGGGGTGGTGTCAACCATGCCAAGTCTTTTTTGTAAGTTTTTTTGTCTTCTAAGAAAATCGCATACAATAAGTCGAAATAAGTTACATCATGTTTCAAGATGCTATGAATTATTATTATTATTATTACTATATTATTATAAGAAAAACTTGAAGGTGGTATGCGACAATGGGCAGAAATCGGGTGACGAGTAAGAATCAATTTGGTTAAGAACACCATGATCCACCCTATAATATTTACATCATTACAAGTAGATACACCTCCGTCCTAGACCATTCTGTAGTGGTCTTTTGTGTCCAACCCTTGCTAGGCCGAGACATTACAGACCAACGATTTGACAGAAAACAGAGAACACAAGGAGAACACAAAGTCGTAGTTTTTTGCACAAATGCAAAGCCTTTATTTCCACGCCACCACCACCTAGCTAAATTTTACATCGCGTATAAGAAACAAATCGTCATGTATAAA
>OZ026602.1:18050290-18062790 GCA_964020085.1 Micromussa lordhowensis | reverse complement strand
CACCTGCTAGCTAGTTTACTTCGTAACGACGTCAGTAGTCAAGCAGCAATTGTTTACTCACTTCTGTTAATAACTGGGTGTTGTGGTTTCCTGTTCCTTCTTTGTGTGTTGTGATATTGTGTTGTGCTATGCTTTTGCGATGTCCTGTCTTCTATCACCGCTTACTTCTATCCGCTGGTATCTGGGAGGCTTTTTGACAATAAGTTGTCTACAGCTAATTCAGCTACCTGACAACACTCATGTAATTGTTTATCCACACGAGCCACGACTTCATCACGCTTTTATGCTTTTTTCCCCGCCAGTATGTAAATCGCTGTGCGTTTTCAGAAGGCATTTTTCTTAACCGGTGCGAAAGTCAATTTGCTCGACACTTGGAAAAACGGTGAAGTCATGCTTACAACACGTTTTCAAGCAAAAATCGATAACCCACGCTTGTCACAGGCTTTAAATCTCTTTGAACAAACCAATGAAAACACAAACTGCTCGTGGTAATTAGTTTTCACCCGCTTGATGAGTTAAGCATAGTGCCCCGGTTTTCGCTCGCTCTGCCCCCTTCACTTTTTACTCAATCTATAAGTAAAAATACTTCTATGCTGTTCGTTATCCGCCATATGTTCTTTGTAGCTTTCAAAATCTGCCATATTTTCTTTATAACTTACAAGAATATGTGATAAGATATACTAAAATCCCTCCTGAGAGATTGTTTACCCACACGAGCCACGCCTTCGTCACGCCTTTATCCTTTTTTCCCGCTTCGTCGCGCCTTTATACTTTTTTCCCGCTTCGTCGCGCCTTAATGCTCTTTTCCCGCCAGTATGTAAACTATGTTTTATTTCCGATTCGTCACGCATGAGAGTCAACTTTTGAAGCTCAAATCGCACTTATTACAACACTGCTTGTCAAATAAACTTGCTCACATTGAATTGGCTCGGCTAATTGAACAAAAAATTTTGTCAGTGTTTGAGTGAGTCAAGCCCTCAGTTACTGAAACCATTCAGTAACTCAAACGTAAATGTTTCTTGGTTACAAGTATTTGTAGTGCAAATGTGACGCTGTATTACGCTTGTCTTGTTTTAGTTCCCCTCCCTGTATATTTGTGAAAAACTCTGAAAAAAAACTTAATCTAGGAAAGAACAAAGTAGTGTACTGAACAATTAAAATGCTTGAGAAAAGGGGGTTGCAGAAAATCCACCTATATTATACAACTTTCCACTGAACTTCTTTGAATGGTAGCAAACTGTTTGAAAGAGGGGCATATGGTTTTACTTTTAATCATCAGCTAAGAAATTTACTTCACGGGACACCATAACCGCAGTAAATCCACAAGCAAAATTAGAAATAAATGACAAATTTAACCTACAATGGAGTACTTTTCTCAGTAATATTAAAAACAAATGATATACCTCGCACGAAATCTTAAGTGTATGATCAATCCAGTACACCTTTTAAAATAACATTTAACATAACATGATTTTGGCTAACCAAAGGATTTGAAATTTTCAGTTCTGGTGGTACATTAAATGTCACCCATTAAATGACATATTTTGTTTTCTCTTGAGATTTTAGCTAATATTTCACTAAAGTTGTCAACAAAGACGTCGACACTTTGGTTTGATGGTCTGTAAATTATGCCCACAATAATATTTTTGCCATGTGGTCATATGATCTCAATAAACAATGGCTCCATCACCTCCTCATTAGGCACTTTTATGTCTTGCCGAATTTTGAAGTTAAGATCATTTGACACATACAGTCCAACACCCCTGCCTGATTTGAATTCGCGGTTTCTAAAAACAAAATCGTAGCCGTCGATATCCACGTTATGGGCTGAGTTTTGAAGCCAAGTTTCAGTTATACCAACGATAGAAAATTTTACATCTGGGTTGGTTAGCAAGGTTGTTAAATCATCTAATTTATTTTGAAGACCTCTGATGTTGAGATGAAAAAAAGAGAAATAATTGTCATTTAGAATTTGGTTGTGTAGCATTTCATTAAATTTATCTTCAACATAATAATCGCAGCGACTATCAAAGTTAACATGAGCGTCGGGATCCATATCGTCTGAGCGTACGAGAAAGCGATCTAGGTTGGCAGTTAGAGGATTAAAAAGCAATTGGGATAAACGGTCATGATCATAGTGAGCAGGGCCATTTTGGATTTCATACATCATCAACGCAAATTCTTCATTGTCTAAATGACTAAATGGTAAAATATTATTTAAAGCCATTATTGAAGAGAATAAAACTTATCTGGACTCACAAGGAGGCCTGTCCTTAACAATTAATCTGTCCAAAACAAAATATGCAATCTTTCCTGCTCTCTTGGCTTCCTTTAGTTTATCAAGCTGCTTACTTCGCTTGTCCAAGTTTTCCGCTGCAAGGTCTTCATTCACAAATATACCCGTTGGCTTGGTTAGTGTGGCTGCACGAAGGATCCCTTCTTTCTGTTTCCAGTCGCGCAAACGGCAGACTATGGTTCTTAATCTGGTTCTTAAGCCATCCGCCACATTGGGAGCTGTTGTTCGCTCGCTCGATCTCTGGTTCACAATCCAAATTCAGTTTTTCCTTCAAAATTTGTTTTGCCTTTTCCTCTGTGTCACTCCAAGTCTCGTTGCCAACTTCGGCGATTCCATCAATTCGGATGTTGTTTCGACGGCTTTGGTTTTCGAGGTACTCCATTTTGTCTTCGTGCTTGTTCAGAGCATACTGGATGTCTTCGAGTTCATCTTCGATCATAGCCAGTTCATCAGTCGACTCCATAAGGTCATCAATGTCCCGTTGTGAATATTGAAGACTAGTTTTTAGTTCTGCAACTGACTTCACCACCTCATCTATCCGTGTATTTACTGAAGACAGCACTGATTCGAACATGGTTTTGAGCATTCGCTCCTGCATCTTCATCATCTCATTGAAGGTCGCCATTGACACAAACTCAGTTGGATCAGAATCGTGTTCCTGTGCCGTAGAAGAAGCATTTGAAGATTTGGAAGTCCGTCCCATGTTGCAAGGAAAATAAAGAAAGTAATCTTTTGAAAGTAATCTTTTGAAAATCGTAATAAAGGTTAAATACTCGCTCCGGTCAAATTGATGTGACCAGCCGCCATCTTGTCATGTTTGACTTGGATGTTGCCAGAAAAGAACGACCTCCCAGGTGGATGAGTGCATGCAGGTTGGAGCAATCTGTCACGGCCACATGGTGTCGTAGGAAAATCAATTGGGTGTCAGGGTTAAAAGGGAAACCCAGCCATGAGATATTAGTCGCTAGGGTTAGTACATTAGAAAGACAAATGAATGCGGTGGCATCATGGTAACATTTATTGAGTGCCTCTGAAACAACTATGGACTGTGAATTTGGACAACTAATTAGAGCGAGGTCTCCCTTAGTAACAGGGCCTGAATAACACACATCGGCTAACTGATATTTTATAGGTGTCAGATATTCGACTGTGCAAAAGGCATTCAGATTTGGTATCTCTGGGATTGTAAGGAGGACGCTGGCCTCAACACTATGCCCTGTGTGTTCAATATCAACCATAGGGTTTATTGGCAACGGAAAACCTTCTTTCATAGCCGGTAGCGTGTACTGCATTGTGGAATCGGTGGCTAAACTATAATTTTTGGAGTAAAAAGGAAGGAAGATGTGGGAAACCAAACAATGTTTTGGTTTCCAACATTGAAAATTGATGTAAAATATCTTGTATTTCGGCGAGGCGTAACAAAGAAGCGAATGCGCGATTTACGGTGTTAGAGTGTCAAGAAAAATTCTAACATCATGGAGTCATGACAATGGTTTTCTGCCGCCAATCAGTTCAATTGGATTTGCCAAGACTTGAAAGTCTGGTCTACTGTGTTCAAATCACTTGACAGACGATTTAGCTTTGTAGTAAGCGCATCTGTCGTTGTTACTAGATAGGTAATTTTTCTGTTTAGAACCCGCGTAATCGAGTGAGCGTAACCGAGACCCGCGCTCATCTGCCAAAGACTGTCTCTTAGATTGCTAACTATGGTCGGTTCACAGAATGTCCCAATGAAGTGTCAATTTTACGGAAAATTCCAAAAAACTCGGCATGGCACATGAAGCTGCTACGGTGCTGTCGGGTGTGGGTACTTAAAAACATTTTTTCATGGCTAGAGCGTCCGTTACAGGCATGGACCGCCCACGCCTTACATTTTTCCAACGATGACCGATAATGTCTAGGGCATACCATTCTGCTTGGAAGCCCTGTCACGTAAGTGAAATATCACCTAAGGTATGAGTCACATTCTAGGAGGTTTGAAAAACTAGACAGTGATAATAAGCGGGTAGCAACTTTTTGTGTGCCGTGAACATCGTCATGGGTGTCAATAACTTCAGAATGTGGGCAATCATGGGTTGGCTCTGGTTCTTTAGAGTTCACAGTAGTAGGGATGTAATGGGCAACCTGAGCTACCACTGGGTCGGTTGATGAAGCTGAATCGATGCCAGCGATGCGTGGTACTTGTGTTGGGTGTCGTGTGGTGTTCTGAAGCCTTTTACCAAAGACCAATACACCTCTATATACAGTGAATACGAACCTTCCTGGTGTATTGAAACGATAAAGTTTCATGTTTCCATCAACATGGCAGGAGTGCTGGGAAATGGAAATTGAACAAGAAGGGCACTTCATCCAGTCAAGCCCTTGAAGACAATCTAACTCATATTGCAAGAACTTCCACTCTTTAATAAAAAGTCTTTGAGAATGTGGTATGATTAATGGTTGGTGCCTGTTGAAATAAAAATTATTTTTAAACACACTTTTCAGAGCTGAGAAACTCATCGCATCTTGCCAAGGCAGCCTCAATATTGCCTGTGGAACAATATTCATATCTATATTAATTACATCTGAGATATATAAGGAAATAAATTGTTATTATAAGTATTATTATTATTACTATTATTAATACTACTGAGATTATCACTGATTCTAAGAAGTGGGACTCATACCCTTCCTTTCATAACAGAAACATCCTCGAGAGCTCTGATAAAGGAGCTTTCTGAGGTGCCAGGCATTCTCTTCTGAAAAGCATCCCACAGATGAAAAAGCTGCTGATCAAAGACATAGCTTGTATCTGTGGGGCTTCCTGGCCAATACCCTGTATTTGCAACATCACTTAGGGACCAGAGTGGAGAAACAAAATTACACTGGCTACATTGGGTGGTAGACTTGTTTAAATCAAATCATCCTGGAAGAAAGGAAATATGTAACCATTTGTAAAAAAAACTACGAAAAATGCACTACTGTGCTTTACAAATCAATAGCTCCTGGTCACAGGAAGGTGTTCCATCAAGGTACCGAAAAAGAGCAAATTATTTTGCATTTCTATGAACATGACTTGTTACTCATTCAGTCTAAACACTACCTTCTCATTGAAAACAATGACCACTCCTGAAGTTGTTAACTGGCGTAAAACCCCAGCAGCTTTACAGCTTGGGCAGTACCCAGGAAAACCGATGAACGGAAATGGCTTCACTTGGAGAGGAAAAAGACAGAACAGACCAGTACAGGTGAATGATAGCATTAATATAAACATTTTGGTAAATAGCCAGTGGCTGGATTTCATAATAATAGCCCTTTTCACGGTTAACTTTGCTCATTTGCACTGCATTAAAATCTAGCATGTACATGTATGCGAGGCAATTTCGGCTATTTTACAGTTTTAGCAAGAAATTGTCTTGCATCTACATTGGATTACATTGTAAAATAACTGTGCAAAGGGCTATTGAACTGAAAATCTACATATTGTACAGTGAAAGCTAGAAAACAACTCAAAATCAACAATTTCCATTACTTGGTTTACAATTCATACATGTATAACACAATTAACACCACAAATACAATATCAAACTAAGAAAAACAATAGTGCTGTACATTAAAATAAAATTAGTTAACACCTCATTATTTGAAAAGGTGGTCAGCAAAAATATAATACACTGTAGCTGTCTTCAAACCGATGGTCTTCCTTTTACATATCTGCTTACTGTACCTATGTTTTGCTTTACTCCATTTTCATCAATTATCACAGTTGGAGGGATAGCCTGAAAGAAGCCATCGACAAATCCATCTCTGTTATGAAATGGTAAGAGAGAATGCACATTTCCATCACATGAAGAGCAGAAAAATGTCTTTGGGCAGTCATGACATCTTACAAGAGTTTTCCCTTCAAAACATATCCGACAATTATCAGGTGAAGGGAGGCTCTCACAATTAAGAAGAGCTTCCAGCAGCAGCTTTCGGTTATTATCCCAGCTCGATGACAAATTCACCATCCTGGTCTCCCAATTTTTAGATGGAGCATTTGTAGAACTGAGAAACTCATGTAAATCACACTTTTACGAACCTCAAATCATCAAATATAACCAGTTCTTTAACTATCTCCTATGTTTCCAGCTGGTGAGTCACACATTCTATCTTTCCCTTATAGCGGACACTAACAAATTTTAAAATTACAGCCATCAATTTGTGGCTACCAGTTTCATGTGCATAAAATAAAGGTTGCCGTCTATGCTATGTGATGCTGGCATGTACTGTTGATCTAGGCCAATGTCGCAGTCGTCGGAATCCTCCGAATCATCTGCCATTTGAACTGGACCTAGATGCAAAAGGGTTTACTTTCTTACAGGAAAGACAGTTTGAAGTACATAAGGTTAACGATTTTAGCAGCAACGAATGCCATGAGGCATGATAATCATAAACGAATAATATGTTTGAACATGTACTTAGCACTTGAACTTGGCCGCTTGCGATCGTCTTGAAATCTGGGTTTGTACGGATAGTGGCTTTTCCTTCTCCCAGTCAACGGATCCCGAAAAATATGGAACCGCTTCTTTTTCGGCTTTTTTCTATTCTCAAGTAGTTCAGTTGCTTCCTCCAAGGCCTCTTGGAGTGCTGTTTGGGCGTTTTTTGGTAGCCTTTTTCAACCTTGACGAAGCCATTTTCATCTCTCCGCGGTTCGGGCAATAACAAGAGGCACCATGAGAAGCTAGTACTGAAATTGATGTCTATAGTGAATTCACTGGGTTTTGACAATTAAAGCTCTTCGTCAATTCGGAGGGGAAATCGTGTTGTCCTGACCAGGAAAATATGCAATGTGATTGGTATGCAATGTGAAAAAGGAAAATTCTATTCTGTGTGAAAGTTATGCTATTCCCTAGCGGAGAAGCATCTTTTTGTTTCATTGCCTCGTTTATACATCAAGTAGAGATAAATCAAAATCAGCTACTAAATCCTCGTCCTGTTCTGATGCAATTACTTCATAAAAGTCTTCTAAATCCTGCTGTTGCTGCTCTGAGGCTATTGCCCCATCGGGTCAAAGTTTATAATAATTGGTATGGGGATATGAGTGGTGATGAAGGCCAAAAATATATTGACAAAAAAATAGAATGTGAACATTCTAACTCTTCTTCTGTCCATTTCATCCGGTTTGCACATCTCTCCTGTTTTTGTAACTTGGACATCTCTGGATTTTCTCGTTGCCTTTGAGTGAATTTTTTTGGATGGTGTTTTGTTCTTTATGCTCTTCAGGGTTTTTGTCGTGTTCCTAAAAGTTTGTGTTCATTGGCTGTTATGTTTTATTGGAAGGTTTCATTGCATTCTGTTCAGAAGCTGTTATGGTGCATTTTTGGTTTGGAGTTCTTTTCACTGTAAGTTTGTGCACCAAATGCATGTTACGAACATTCAAGTTAGAGACCGTTGCTTACTGTTTGTGATTTCTAAAGAGTCAATACATACAGGAACCACTCGAGTACGGCTCGCCATTTGCATTCCGAATTAAATATGACAACCTCAAAATCAGAGTTTGCACAGGCACGGCAATGATTTCGTGTCAGGAAATTATAGGCTGAATGCTCTTAGCTACAATATAATCTTTTTTTTCCTTTTGCCCCTTCGCTGAAGTAACAGGTCCACATAATTGCATGCGAATACACAGAACTGTGTTTCTTTCACAAAATTGATTGGATTTTTCGCATGTTTGCATCAGGTTTTTTAAACTCTAAAACCCACTCCTATCTTAAAATGTAACCTAAACTAAAAGTCTTTGGGTTCAGATCTATCAAATAATGTTTCGACCCGAACGGAAAACGTGAAAACCCAACTAAAAGTTTCACTTAGTATCCATTTTTTCATTCAAACAATACCCTGAGGAAAAGCAAATTAGATCAATGACTTTTATGCATGTGGGTGGCTCCTAGAGGAGCCATTGTTTTTTTGTAGACTAATCTACAAGAAATATCCGTGCTTACGGTGAATCAAAAACTGGTGATAACGGAAGGAATACGGGTAGGCTGAGATGAGGTGAAATCTTTTATCCGTCAATGGTCTCCATGCATTATACATATTTTTTTTAACTGATACCCCACTGGTTAGAGTAAACACGTACATGTAGTGGTGGCCGTGTCCTTCCCTGAATACCTCCTCGATAACTTTATACATGTCACTGTCTTGCCAAGTCTTTTTTGTCAATCGCGCTAAACAGCTGACAATATGAGAGTTGTCCAAACTTGGACGCACATATGGTAAATTATTAAAAGCACGTATACTTAAGTGAACTGTACTTTCCTGGCACGTGTTCGTTGCTTGGTAACTATCTGGCCTTAATATGAAACAACACAGATCACGTTTCGAATGGCAAAATCACGTGGGTTACGATTCGTAGATGTTGACGTATCCTCTTGCTATGTCACAACAAAGAACGTGTGCAATGACATGCAAATACAGGTGTGAATTCCTAAATATTATTATTGACGATATGCGATGCAATTGCTTCTCCAGGCATGTCTCATATGACGTCTGTTTTAAGGGTGGAGGTAATATAAAAGAAAGTATTAAAAATATCGCACGTGTTGCGAAAGTATCAGCTTCTATGATGATTGCATCTTCACAAGCCCCTTAAGTCTTGGTCTGATGCGAAATCATGTCCCCCTTAGAAAACCAAGTGGCATTGGCTAGAACCTATAGAGATGATTGGTCCGTCACAAAAGATTACATCGAGAATGTTCCCATTCGATGCGCCAAGGAAAATATCGTTGGATGGTTTGAAAAATGCGTAGCAGCGAGAGAAGACACCGGTGCTGACTTGAAGGCAGCTTGGCAATATCTTTTAAAGCGCATGCGAAATACAGAACACGCTATGGATTGGGGCTTGCTCGAAACAAGTCTAGTGTGCGAAATTTGTGTGCTGCGACGCTGGCATGTTTGCTTGTTAGTTTCCTTTGGCAAACATCTGGAAATAATTTTAAGTGTGTATTGTTTTGCTCTCTTATGAATTTTAAAATAGACGTGAAGCCGAGGTGGGTTTCAGTATCGGCACGGAGTTGGTCGGTCTTTGAAACATGCAAGTACAAACAAACTGGCTTGGTGAAATTTAATAATTTCAAAACTGATGCTACATTACAAGACAAGTAAATAATTATGCTTCAATTTACCACCATCGGCATCTAAACTGAGCAAACTTTTACGCTAAGTTCTGACCTCTAATTTTGTGCATTGTCCTTCAGTAAACGTTTCCTTTACTGGTCAAACAATGTTACCACAAGTTGACGTCCATGTGGTTCTGCCGCGAATTCTCCATTCTTCGTGGCTTTTTCTTTCCAAACACTCTTCACTCTGGATTCACTCTGATCAGTTAAAGTCTGGTACTTCGCAGCTTAACGTTTTACCGTACACTTCAATAAAAGAAGCTTTATCTTTTATCAAATTATTACTTTCGCCTGGGCCACGTGTTACAAATGTCGGCAAGTGTGCGTGGTTGAGTCATCTAGCTATCTTGCACTCGCCTCCGAATTTCGGTTAACATGGCTAGCAGTTGCACTCTGTCATTAACTCTCGAACGGTCTTCGCAAGTGTAAACATCTCGAGTGAGTCATTCAATTCGACTTTGACTTCATTAGACACGAACTGATGGAAAACAGCGAATGCTTACTTCGTGTTGCAAACGTACTTTCGCATTTGTTGGCAGGAATTTTCCTTCACTGAGACAGTGAATATGTTCGTTGTTACACGCAACAACTAAAGGAGCCGAAATGTCAATCATTTTTACCATAGCAACTGTCAAATAATGAAGCGAATTTTCATGATAAAGACAGGCTTTCTGCTTTTTACGAAGAATGGAAGTTATGATATTCACGTTCAATTTTGTTCTGCCTGCATATTACGGGTAGACTTAAATAGAGCACAGTGAAAATAGGAAAAAATACGCCCATCGCTTTTTAGACGCGGACGGCAACCGGAAGAGAAGATTTCGCATACTGGGAGCGTATTGCCTTTTAGATTTTTATACCACTCAACTCTAATGAAGAAAAGATACTTTGCAATTTTAAATAGTTGATTTTGTTACTCATTATGCACATATTTTGTTCTTAGGTTTACGCACAACCCCACAAGCTGCACAGCTTTTTTAACCAACGTGTGAAGGTTGTCTGTCTGTCTGTCTGTCAATGTGAGTATGGTTGTGTGAGGACAGGTTTTGAAAAGTGAAAATAGCTCACTTCCGGTTACTGTCCGCATCAAGTACAATGTAAATGGTTTAAAACTACACTATGCAACAACCAATGATACCGCTGAATAACATGAGGTAAATAATAAATGAGTCATAAATGTTCAGAATTTGGATTTGAAGCTTTCTAGACAATAAAATCCATGGAGGCGTACTTAGTTTTCGACATTGCATGACAACTGCAAAAAGCGTGGGTAGCATCGTGACAAGGAACGTTGTTGAACATCGTCACCACAGTACAGTAATTAGTAAGTCAGTAACTTTCTCACCTTGAGAAATTGCGATTTCCGGCAAAAATGAAAACAATAACGAAAAAACCGTGATAAAAACATACTTTCTAGTAATATCAGCTGCCTTAGTCGAACTTTCAGTTCGCTACGAATAACTAGCATTAGCGCCTGCTGAACGCTCTAGAGGTTCATGAATATTTACTTTACCAATCTTATGATTGTGCCATCTTGGTTGTGTGAATAACTGCCTCAAGAGGTTTTGGAACTCGGTAGACAAATAGCACAAGATACTTTTGTGCTGAATGCTCAGAGACTTATTTTTTTCTAGTTTTCAGAAATTTATGCCCAGCCACACAGGCTTTGTTAGTCACATATTCCCGTGCTAAAGATCTCAACTACATTGTTTTACTTGTTTTATTTACCATAAGGTTGTAATAGAGGCAAAGATAGCTTATTAATATGTGATTGTCCCATATGTGAACCAATCCGACTGGGGAAGAGTGGAATAGTCACGAAGGCTGTCCAATCACTGGAGGAAGCCTTTTTGTCAATATTTACTTAAATTTAGTCTTCGCTTTAACTTCATTCTTCGTATTTCCATTTTGCATTCCTGTAATATTGCTTTTGATATGTGCAATTTACCGGCTAAACAGGCTTTGTCAATTCAGTGGAGACGAACGTATTTCAGATAATAAAAGCAAACTACTCTTAAATTAGAAGCCAATATTTTTTCCGAGATTTGAGAAATTTGTGCGTTGCGATGCTGGCATGTTTACCCGTTCGTTTACTTCGGCAAACATCTGGATGAGATAATTTTAAGTGTGTATTGTTTTACTCTGTAATGATTTAATAGACGTGAAGCCGACGTGGGTTTCAGTACCTCTTTGTGGAGTCCGTTGGTCGTTGTAATATCAAAACAAGTACCTCTTTGACCATTAAAACAAACCGGCTTGGTGAATTAAGGTAATCAATACGCGTGGAAAGAAATAGATTTGTTCTCTGCCCTCTTCTCTCTTCCAAGACTATTGAGTTCTCTTTTCAATGGCTCATTCATTCATTCAACCTACACCACTCACGAGCGTTATAATTTAAAATCACAGCTGCTAATTGACAGAGTATTAACTTGATAAATACAGTATGTACTCAGCTGAACGAAGCTGGCGGTACCCTGATGTCAATGTAAACTCTTCACAGTGAAAAGAAGAGTGTATGAGTTGAAGCAGACATATCCTGTGTATTTTCTCACTTTATTTATTTGTTCTACAACGCTGTGAAGCTCATCGTGACAAATGCCGGATATAACTAAACTAATTTTCAATAGAACTAAACAATCAGTCAACCTACTCATGTAGCATCAACGTTTATCTAAGTTGCCATTACAACTTATACCGGAAATTCTTCAATTCAAAAGGAGCGGAGGTTCTTGGACTATTGTAGAAAAATTACAATATGTCAAACGACTCTTTTTTTTTTCAAAAAAAAGGATCTAGCAGTCCTCCACAGTCAGCAACGTTTGAACAATTTGATGTCTTCAAGGACTACCTTGGACTAAATAGGTGCATAACTTCCAAGCCAGCCTTTCCTCGCGAGAAAACAAGAACTCGACAAAAATTTGTGTTGCAATTTGCCGAGCTGCCCTATCGACAACCCATGTGTACTTTTTGCCGAAAGGGCGGTAAAAAGAAATCATTTTGCATGACACACCTACTACGCAAATTATAAAGTCTTGTAAAAATTTAAATTGAGCCCAGCTAACCTC
>OZ026602.1:18032790-18045290 GCA_964020085.1 Micromussa lordhowensis | reverse complement strand
CAATTGGCTGTCCCAGCTAACCTTCTGTTTCCACAATTCTTGCAACATCATTTTGGCTTTCACTGTGAATGGCTCAAGTAATCCAAGTGGGTCAAACACCTTCGCAGCAATACTCAAAACACTTCTCTTTGTGAGCTGACCATGTAACGCTTTAGTCTCTGACACTACTTTCGTTAAAGGGAAACTGATTGTGTCGGCATTTGAATCCCACTGAAGGCCCAGAACCATCGGCTTGTCAGTAGCAATGGTATTTTCAGCTACCAACTTCTCCTTCAGTTTACTTGAGTTAGTGGTCCACTGCCTGAGGTTCATTCCTGCACTTGCCAAGAGCTGTCGTGAATGACTGTAATAGTACTCTGCGTAGTCATCGTTACTAGCTCCAGAGAGGACGTTGTCCACGTACATGGAGTTCTTTAGGTCCTCTGCAACCCAATCATCCTTTTGCTTGTTTAGGTGATGCTTTAGAGTTGCCCCAAGAAGAAATGGCGAGGGGGATGCTCCAAATAATACTCGACGAAATCTATAGCATTCAATGTTCCTTTCTGCATCTATTGGCTCTTGAAGGTTCTTAATCCATAGGAATCTTGTTGCATCTCGATCGACTTCACTTAATTCAACTTGAAGAAAGGCCTTTTCGATGTCTGCTGTCATGGCTATCTAAGGAACTCGAAATTTCATCAATAACGCACTCAGGTCTGGTAGAAGTGAGGGTCCAACATGAAGGCAATCATTTAGACTGGGAGCATCGGATGAGATTCTTGCAGAGGCATCGTAGACGATTCTTATCTTCGTTGTGACTCTTTCTTCTTTCATAACAGGGTGATGAGGGATGTAGTGCAAGATTCCAGTGTGACGGTAAGGGTTTTCCACCTTTTCAATGAACCCTTCTTTCAACTGGCTGTGGATAATTTGATCATAATTCACGAGCTGCTCTGGCTTCTTTCCCAGACGACCCACTAAGGCACGCAGCCTTTTCTTGCCAAGTCCTAGATTAGATGGCAATGGCGGCCTATCTTGTTTCCATGGCAACTGGACTGTATATCTTCCTTCTTGTTCGTTGAAGCTCACTGATTCGTTGAAATGTCTGAGCACTTCATCTTCAACTTTGAGCGAGTCAGCGATGCCGAGAGAATGTAAGTCCCAGAATCGAGGGAGGATTTCGTTTAGCGTTTCATCATCTTGAGCAGGTATGACTTCGATTCTGCAACAATGTGTTTCCATAGGTTCTGTCGGTCGTTCAGCTTGAATCACTGGACCTGATAAGAGCCAGCCAAACTTGCTATTCATAGCCATGGGCCCATCTCCCTTGATTATCTCTCCAGTTACCAACGACCCATAATAATCATTGCCAATGATGATGTCTATCTCCAGTTGTCCTCTGGTCCTCACTGGATCTGCTAAACGAAGCCCTTGGAGATAGGGGAAATTGAGATCATCATCCTGAAGATGTGCAGAGATAGGAGGTGAGATTACTGGGGACACCAAGGCATTAATGACGATTTCTTCTCCGTCAGCCATGAGACAGACTCTGGCCATTTCGAAGTCTGCCTTGGTCCTCCTGTCTTGGCCAAACGTGCTCATCAGTATCTTCTCCCTTTTAAACGGTTGAGCTCCAATCTTATTGGCCAAATCTTGAGAGATAAACGTACGCTGCGATCCACTGTCAAATAATAGGCGTGCTTGGCAACTTCTCGAACCTGCGGCAATGTCCACAAGTGCTGATTGTAATAAAATGGTGTCTTGAGAAGTATGCGTCGAGCCAACAAGTGCAGATCCTTCTGGGATGGTCGAATTGTCTTTCTCAGGATTTCTCGTGTTTGCATTGCTTGTATCTTCTTTCACTGGATCTGTTCTAGAAGATTTATGCCCGTCAATTCCAGTTGATTTACACAACGCTGAGTGATGTATTCCATTGCACCGCGAACAACGCTTCTTCGAGTAGCAGGACTTTGACATGTGACCTGTCTTAAGAGCCGCCCTCTATAAATATCAACTATCATCGTTTGGACGAGAAAAAATGAAATTCCTCAAACTTTCTCAGATGAATGGTCTAGATAAGTGATTCACAAAAATATAACTTTCAGTTCAATTCGATTCGTATTTTAGCGCTGGGGCGACCATCTTGTTTTTGCCGCTCTGAGAGGGCTTTCAGCGGCCATTTTAGGGCACATTTTAAACAATTTGCCATACAAATAAAACGTTATAAATCCAGATAAAAACCCATTATTCGAGACAAGCAAATGTTTCTTGTTACGTTGAGGGGCTGTTTTGGGAATTTAATGAACATCTGAATTTTTTCGAGATTTTTAAATTTCTTCCCTTTCGAACTACACGTGAAGCGCCTTAAAAATGGCGAAATTTAAAGGAAAATATCGCCAAAAGTACATCAATTGAGATCCCAAAACTACACTCCACTTAAAGAGCAATGTCTCACGTGTAAAAATATGTAATAAAATTTTGGGGCAGTTAAAACTGTAAAATGTTAGAAGAAGAAGTCTAAGGTGTGCTTTTGTCAACAAACACCGCCGTCCTAATTAGCATAATAAAGTAAAAATAGCGATGCACAAAGAAAATAATGATATGTTCCACTTACCTCGCGACATGTCGACAACTGGATGTTCCACGATACCGCATGTTATATTATCAGTAGGTTTCAGCCGCATTTTCGATGCTTAGTGTACGAAATCACTCTGACATATTCCAACGGTTAAGCTGATTTCAACTCCACGAAGCCCGCGTCATAAGATCTTTCGCCTCATAATCGCTGTTTGCAAGAAGTTTAACAATTTGCTGAGATCCTAACTGTCCCACAAGTCTGTCAGCAGCATTTGAATCCTCCTCTTAATCGAAAATTCTCGTCACGAACTCGTTTAAGTTCAGTTCTGTTTCGATCTGTTGCCATTATTCCACAGATTGCGTTACACCGGCATAACAAGTGCACATTTCAACTGGTAGGGGTAGGATGGGTAGCAAATGAAAATGTAACCGGCTTTAAAAGCCAGTTTACGTATTTCAGTGGCTAAACTAGTAATCAGCTTTCTCACGGAATGATTTGAACATGAGCTACTGCTTGGAAATTTGAGTCATTCTGTAGGTTATTTATTTTTTTCGTGGTCGTGGTTTGGTGGCGGGGGGGGGGGGGTGCACAGTGTCAGGTCAGGAGCCCGGTCAGGTCAAGTAATCTCTTGATCAGTATTGTCAGTTAATCAGTGAGGCACTGTTCGGGGTTTTCAGGATACTCGGTACAAAATTAACAATATACGAAAGTGAGGGGAAAAAATTAATGGGGTAGAGGATGTTTAGATCAGATGAAACGGGACATTGAGTAGCAAATCGTTAAGCTGGAATGAACAGGATACGGGATATTTAGCCCAGAGATTAATAGGTTATGGGATACACAGAACCCCCCTCCACCTCTTGTAATGGAGCCTCACCAATGGTCTGCTGTTTAGGGTAAAATAAATGTTTGCCAACTGCTATAAGCATTTATTCAGGACTTTTAGTAGTTATATCACGGTGGAACTGATATGAAAGTTTGGGGTCCGATTTTAGGTAACGCACTTCCTTATTTCTAAGCTCATGCTCGTTACCCTGAATAAATAGATAAAGAGGGGACTAGAAAAATAAACAGAATTTAATTTTCCCAAATACTGTACCGTTTAAATCAAATTCTTACATGACACCCTTTAAATTGTGTTTGTGCAAAGAGATTGAGGCGCAACATCCCACACTCATGATATCGGTAAACAACTATCTCAAGCTCATTGACAGCTTCTAGTTTTTGACGAGAGTTTGAATATACTACAAGTAAAATACAAATAGATTTCCAATAAAAACCCCCCTACTTGTTTTTTTGTTCTGCCTTATACTTTTGTCTTTCGCTGCCTGAAATTCCATCATGTTGCGAAGGGAACACACTGCCAAATAGTGCGCAAGAGGTAACGGTAAGCGGCGTTTTATTGAAACTCCTTGTATTTTCTTAGCCGTTCCACTTTTGCATCACATAAGGAAATGCTCAGAAAATTACTGAAGGGGCTTCTGTTTTTTGTGGGCACACGGTCTGTGCATCCTGTAAGGCATGGTTTAGACGCCAGGCACGCGCTTGGGTCGGAACTGACCTACAATGTAATCAGCTACGCTACCAAGCACGCGACTTCTTATTGTGACCGAATCATTTTCACAGTAAAATTACGATCCTGCACTAACACCAGGAACACCAAAAAAGCAGCCTATGCCTAACCAGTAACTGTTAACGGATTCCAGCTGAAAAACTAGGTGTTATCGTATGTGTGAAAAAAAATCATACTGAGATCCAACTGCACATGGCATAATGCGCGCTCAAAACAAGTGCAATGTTTGACTTACTGGAAAGATGACAGGAAAAAATGAAACGGGCACCTTCAAAGTTTTACAACTATACCTATGATTGGAAGAGGTGGCGTGGCCTAGTGGTCTTGATTCAAATCCTTCACCCTACCACTCTCTGAATATTTGTTCTCAGTAGTCCCGAGTTCAACTCCTCCGCGTTGTGTAAAATAGCCAACTGGTCAGTCTCCCACCAGTTGGGATTCTTAACAATTTATGTTCTATTTCAACATGTTCTATCTTTGTGGATTCCAATAACTCTTGCTAATACCTTCTTTTTCCACGTTTTCCTAATCTGCGAAAATACATTTTACTGACCCTGTCCCACCCGTAGGTGATCCGTCAAAAAGACGCGCCGGTCAGCCGCTAATATCGTTCAGTTCTGTGATGGAGCACAGCTGCATGTCTGCACAAGACTACTTATCAACTCCATGTACGGCGCTTTACGCGATCTAGGGACGTTGCAAACATCTAGATCAAAATACTCACATATCAGGCGAAGCATGTTGACGCTTAGCTTTTTAAAGCCATTAGATGCGTTTAAGGCACACAAGTTGAACGAGTCATAAACAATTGGATGACTTAACTGACACTTTTTAAGAATATCTGCTCGGGTTAATGAATACGCAGCTTCATCCTCAGCAGCTGTTATGTCTTCTTCGAGGATCTCCTCCCGTCTGTTTTTGAGCTTTGCAGCCATTCTGGAGAAGAAGGATTGAACCTGCTGAGGAGTCAGGAACTCATCTAAGGTGAACCGCCTACTTCCGTCCTCATCTTTTGCGTACCTCATCTCTTGTGCTACAGTAGCTGCTTCGACTTTATGGCCCGTCTCCTGACCTAAGAGAAACTTTTCTTCGAGGTATTTTTTTTGTTTTTCATTGAAACGAGTGGCCTTCTTCGTCGCTTTCAGGGCCCAGCCCTTAGGTTTAGTTTCTTCGGCAGGGACTGGAAGTGTGGAGCTTGCTAGGACCGGCTGAATACCACGATCATGAAGAAGTTTGTCTCTATAAGATATTTTGGCCTTGTCAAAAAGGTTTTCTCTTTCAGGAACAAGTTTACATGACCCATACTGTAAATGGTTCTCAAGAGAACCGTACTGTTGAAAGCACTTGACACATCCATCAACCGGGCAAGTGAATAGTTTTGGGGTCTGCTCTTTAGTGCTGGTGTCGTGTTCCTGGTCTTGTATAGGTACCGTGCTGTTGTTGAGCTCTGGGGCTGACCCGGTACTAGCAGAGATGTCTACGAAATCGCCATCAGAGAAGCTACCATTGAATTGATTCTGTAGTCTACTTGGAGCTAACGAAAGATAATATATAGAAGAATTTACATGGCTGCGCGGAGAAATTTCCCTTCGAATATTGAAAAATATTTTTCAACATGAGAAGAGAAATTTATCTTTAAGTGAACAGTAATTTCCTATTCTCACAAACATAAACATATTAATAACGACGGTATGACGATTTTCCGAAGATTTTCGACCATGCACTTCCAGAAGGTAATCCAAAAGTTGTCCGAAGGCTACACGAACGTTTCCGATGAAGATCCTAAGATGCTTCGATCACGCACCATTAAGTTTTAAAACACAGTTTACAAATACAGTTTTAACCATGTCATCCAAATGATATAACGCACGAGTGAATAAATTGATATCGTCACAAGCGGGATGGCGTTTTTATCGAATTGCTATCACTCGGCATACCACTCACTATTCTTTTTTTATAACTGAAAATTGTTGCTATAATTCTGGGTGAATAAGTAATGTATTTACGCTGTATATATAAAATAATAAATTATTGTATATTAACCCATTGACTCCTAGAACATGTTGCCAAAGACGCATTTTTGGACATTTTCAGGCTGGATGTGGACCAAATTAGCTCCAATCTACTCAAAAAGGCATTTGCAACATGACAGCATGCTTTTCCACCAGCCTTGCGTTTTACGACATGTTTGCTCGGGCATGCACAGAAATCAAAATTTTGAAACGAGAAAGTGACCTAAATTTTCTTTGCCTTTCCTTTTTCTCCTTTTCTTATCTTTTTTGCTGCAGTAATTGACCTTCTACTGGGCTTGCCTCCAGTTCAAAAAGGTCTGAGAAAGCATCATTTTGCCATGGAAAAGCCACGTGTAGTCGCAGAAAATTTTTGCTCTGAGTTTTTCACTCAAATTTCTGAGCATTTTCGTGCATATTTCAGGCTCCACTGATCCGATCACTCTGATCAGAAGTTGAGTATAGATGATTATTATTTATTTGATTATTATATTATTATTGTCATTGTCACTGTCACTGTCACTGTCACTGTCACTGTCACTGTCACTGTCACTGTCACTGTCACTGTCACTGTCATTGTTATTGTTATTGTTATTGTTATTATGCAATTTTAGTGAAAGGTGAGACGTCAGAAGTGGAACAAAGGGTAGGGCTCGTCACGGGCGGTTAGGGGCGGCACAGGAGTCAATGAGCTAAGGAAATGTTTGACATGGGGCCGGCTAAGGGCTCAGTGAGGATCTAGGAAAGCCAAATAAAAAAATATGCTGTGACACTGTCCAACAACTCGACCTGTAGGCCCGGCCTGTAGGTTAATTAATATGGTTTAACCATACCTTGAAGCTGTGTCCAGAGGATGGTCTTCCCTTTGCCGACGCCATATGCTTTCCATACAGTGACACCAATATCTTGATATGACAGGTTGTTCACACTGCTTACGCCCTCCCATTTCACAGGCTCTACTGGCGCTAGGAAATCACAATTCGCTACCGCAACTCGCACACCACGCACTCCATTGTTAGATATGATGGCATCTCTCAAGTCATCAGCCGTGATAACATCGTGTCCTTCGTTAACGAAACGACGAACATGCGCTTTAATAGTGGCAGCTTTGCGGTCACAGGAAGCTTTACCACCCTGTGGGTCACTAAAATCAACTCTTCTTACATTTATGCCGGTCGTCTTCTGCATTAAGGGGCAAGCTGCTAGCATTGCTGCGCTCTTGTAACAACCTGCGTTATCTTGACGAAAATATGCTGTTGTTATTTCAGGGTGATCATTTTTCAGATTGCGGAGAATATGTTCCATAATAGCCGCAACGACGTTGCTATCCTGTGAGCAGTTCTTCGCAATGTGAACAAAAGCTTGATGTTGTAGCTTCCCGTCCATCTCTCTTCTGACTACGACACTAATATGCCAAGATATGCCTCTTTTCCCAAACCAATCTGTTTGGGTCTCTCGGTACTTTTGCGGTAAGAATTTCATAGCCCAGTCTTGGGTTATCAGAACTTCATTGAAATTTAATTCTTGCAGCACATCTATCCGACATTTATCCTGCTGCAGGACGCGAAGCTGGTGAGCTTTCCAGGTGTGAATGGCTTGTACAGCCTGCTGACAGGAATACAGCATGTCGTCACGCTCCTCGTCCCCAAGGTTGCAAGTCTTATGTCTCACTGACGCCTCGATGCTTGAGAGAACAGAATCAAGCCCTTTACAAGCGGAACAGGATTGGTCATGAGCGTGATCGCATGTGCCCTGAAAATGATCATCCTTAGGGTGGCTAAGTGCATATACCGCACAGTGATCAGCGACGCGAGATTCTTGTGCGATGTGAACCTGTTAGAAAAGAAAAGTGATTCCTAAGATGAAATCAAGAAAATACAAAGCAATTCAGATTGAATTTCTGGACGTAAACAACTAAGCATACCTTGTACTCTGTCTTAATGTACTGTTTTCCTGCTTTTAGTGCTTCCTGACAGTAAGAAAACCATTCCCCGTCACAGACGCACTTGTCTTTGAGTTTGACAGCTAGAGCAGATAAGTCATCAAAAGCTTTAGCTCCATCAGCAGCGATGTAGTCCAAGCCCTGAAGAGACTTACGAACAGTTGCAGCGCACACGGTTAACAGGCGTGAAATAGTGGCTGGGCTTAGTGGTTTCATGTCACCCTCTTTACAAAACTGGGTGTACTGCTCAATGATTCTTTGTGGTATCATTGCTCGAATTACATTCGGGGTTTCTAAAACCTGGCCGTTTTCCAAATGGAGGTATCGCTGGCCAAACGGAAGGTCTTGTACTACATGGGAACTCGTTATGAAAGTCAAGAAATGATCAAGTTGGTTTTCATTGACCCTCATTCTAGGACTTTTCCTAAGTGGTACAGCAGCGCCACGCCCATATTTCAAGATATGCAACCGAGCTTCTTTGATTCTGTAATCTGTTAGACCAGGTATAAATTTCTGAATATCACGATAAGGAACCAAGTCTGCTATAATTGCCAAAACCTGTCTACGGGTGCCCCAACTTGTAGCATGTTGGTATGTCTCAGCCAATGCCTCTATATACTTTCTATCAATATTGCCGTCAATTCCAAGGGCTGTTTCAACACCACGGGACGATTGTACAGCTGTCCACAAATGTCCAGCATCTTCAGGTGTTGCTACCTCTAATGCAGCTACAATTGCAGTTGTTGCTCTAGTGACATAAACATTCTTTCTTTGATTACTCAGTTTTTCCCAGCGTTTTTTCGGCTGACCAGGTACTCTCTCTTCTTTTCCACAAACAGCTAAAAACTGGTTAAGTTTTTCTCTTCGAAGACCTTGCAGATCACTACAGCAGCCACCAGACGACTCGCTGCTACTGCCACCTTCGTCTGAAAACTGAACAGCACTTTTGTCGTCTTCGACTGCCAATTTCTCAAATGCCTCCAACAAGTCACCGCATCTACTTTCTCCTACCTGTGTAAAAGCCGAAAGCAACAACAACAACAACAAAAAAACATTATTAAGATAGTTCACCATAGAATAACCGCACATGACCACATGACTATGACCAGCCAACTGGTCTGCCTGAAGTCAGTTGGGTTTCTTAACCATGTTATGTTCATTTGCATTACTTGTTTCATCATTTGTTTCCATTGGCCCTGAAAAGTCCTATTAGGGGAGTGGTCAATTAAGATATTTATTTATATAAAAACATAAAAAACAAGGAAAACTTTGACCAATCCACAAACCTCACTAAAATCTGCATTTATTTTTGGCAAAAAGCTGTGCTCGGATGAGACATCAACTGCGATCTCTGTACTAGCCGATGAATCACTGACAAGTGATGGGAGTGCCAATTCTTCCTTCACGTGTGCTGTAGCACTGATGTTCAGGTTAGAACGGGAAGGACTTGTGAGCGGTGGAAGTACTACGAGCTCTTTTTTCAGCTTTCCACGACATTGTTTACAAATAGCTGAAAATTGAATGACAATTTCTTTTAAAACATATTCAACTTAAAGATTTCAGAACCGAATTGCACATGATAATTACCTGGCGACAATTGAAAAAAAAATGGATTAGCAGATTAGCAATTGCTTTTTATTTATGGAGCAATCCTTCTTCTTTGCTGTAAATGAAAGAAAACGTAGCATTGTTCTTGAATTAACGTAAACGCTTGGGCGCCTTTTTAAGCATATTCCTTGGAGTGCCGAAATTCTCTATCCCCTTGGCGCTTAGGAGTATGCCTGAAACATTATTTTGACGAGTTTATACATCCCACTATTTGCACCGATGTCTATGTGTGGGAGGTTGTAACGCAAGTTTACTGGAGCCTTTACCAAAGAGTTGTCAGTCAAATATACCGACATCTGGGATAGAAGAGGAAGGTAAGGTATTGCAAAAGCTTTTATGGGCTGCCAAGGGTGAATGTGTCCCGGATACACGGTGCGATATTGGGCGCAATATTGCGCGCCAAGGCTGAATTGCATCGTGTATCCACCCTTAAAATTGTTGCTCGCAATAATGCAGGCAATATTGCAGCAGTAGAATTTCGTCCTAATTCTGCAACATTGCGCGCAACAAATTTCTTCGTGTATCCACCACCTGCAGCATTTTGTGCAATAGTGTGACGCAAATTTCAGTGTTCAGCCAATCAAACGTCACATTCAAATTTAACCGCTGATCAAATGTCGCCCGTCGCACGTTTCACGTAAAAAGTAAGCGATAGTTTGGTCTGCCGAAGAAGGGAGTTCGCTAATTGACTAAAATAACTAATATTTTTTCCTAAGCCTTACATGTGGTTCGAAATCAATACGTTCTGTTCTGAGAGTAGCCGTAGCGCGCGGGAAGGCAGCAAAGGTCTTAAGCTTGTTTGGTTTCTGTGTATATTTATATTTAGTTTTACGCAGGTACAATCAACTGAAGGAATATTTGTAATTTACAATTTAACAAAAAACCGATGTCTTGGTAGCCGCTCATCAAATATTGTGCGTAATGTTGCACGAAATGTTGCGACCGTAGCCACGTTGAGTAAAGAATGTTGAGCGTAATATTGCGCGCAATGTCGCACCGTGTATCCGGGCCTTAAGGTTTACGAAGGATCACTTACGCGTGCCAACATGTAGCAACTGATTGGTTAGCTGGTAAAGTCCTCTGGACTGAAGAAATGTCAACCCACGATCTCCTTTTAATTTCTTGGAGTTGTGTGGAGCCCAGTCTATGGGGGCTGAGCACATTTTTTTGTTGCAACGCCAGTGGATTCCAAATAAATCTCTATGTCGCGGACATATACTTATTTTTAGGGCGTCCTCAGTTGCATCAAATATCCCTAAAAGTTGATACGAGTCTTGTTAGGGAGCATAACATTACTGCTTACAGATGCTTAACCTGAAGTGGCCCTCGACTCCAAGAATGAAGTTTCAAAGTAATGCATTCCACACTTCCTTTTTTCAGTAATGAAAAAAAAACTTTTCGTTAATTCCTTTTGTTTTCAAATTTGTTATGAGTGGAAAAAAGAAAGAAAGAAAATGCTTTAAGCATGTTCTAATTTCTTCTAACTTTGCGAAACATATTCAAGCTGGCGACATCAGAGTATACTTTCTGTTGTTGCCTAGCACGTGACAATGGTTTGCCTCCGATCAAATTTCATATTCTTATGCGGAAGACTCTTGGAAAGCGAATTATGTTTTCAAAAGTAAAACTTAAAATTATACTTTTAAATGGCACATTTTGACCCTTGTAATTTTTGTGTGTTACAGACGTTTCGTTGTGTTTGCAAATATTTTTGTAATAGCTGGTTCGATTCAACCGTGTGAAATTATGATCCCAAATGAAGTGAAAAAGCATTTCGTAAATTTCGTAAGGCGCAGTTGTAAATAATCACAAGTTATTATTTTGTACATTCTGTTTGAGGCATGATTTGTAATTTTGTGTTTTTTAGAGCAATACTGATAAAAATAACCATACAAATATTCATACTATACCTGCCCTTGCTAGCAGCAGTTGCGACTCGCTGTTTAAAGATGCATCCCGAACCTTCAGCGACTTTAGATGGACTTTCACTTCTTTTTCGCAGTTACCCAACAGCACACACTGTACATTAGTAAGGTTTTGAGAACTCGACCCGCATGGACCTCCAACATACGAAGAGTAACCACAGGTGGCCATGACTGAGATCATCAGCTAGGCTACTAAGCTCCTCATTTTAGCCGTGATACGAAAAGTATTTATAAGTTCAAATAGTTAACAAGTAATTTATTGAGACAGTTTATTTCAATCAATGGTTCTGATTTACGACCCAGGTTGTTTAAAAATTAAACACGACTGAATTAAAGTTAATCACCTTTACGAAAAAATTTAATAGATTACAGTCGCTAAATAAACTTACTATAGCCGGCTTCCCTTTTTTGTCACGCAATTTAATCGCTTAGTGTGGTAAACAAACTTAACGAAATGTTGACGAAACCCTAGTCAAGTTTATGTTGTGCCTCTTCATCGACCTCAAAATGAAAATGCTAGACACCCATCAGGTGTTACGTTGTACCGCGCCCGCCACATGGCACAAGGAATAACTTTAACCTAGCTTCGTTCCCGTGACCCTTTCCAGTATTTGGCAGCAAGGCCATGGGAACGAGGTTGCTTTTAACCTACACAGATTTCTCAAATTTCTACCCTCTATTCTATCCTCCCGACGTATAATTATCTTTCAAAAGGTGCAAGAACGGCTTTCGAAGCTCTGTGGCCCTTTACAGTTTCATGCCCTTCCCACCCCTCCCATTAGCCTTTGGGATGTAAGCGTGTTGTATGTAACGCAATCTCGCTGTGAAATCTTAAACGAGTTAGTTCATGAGAATCTTTGGTTAAAAGGAGGATTTTAAAGGCTGC
>OZ026602.1:17995290-18027790 GCA_964020085.1 Micromussa lordhowensis | reverse complement strand
AACAGTTTTACTCGCGGTACTTTGTGCCTCATACGAAAAGCGCGAAGCTTTCCCGAATCCATTCAAGCGGATAGGATTTCAACATGACGCATGACTCGATCACATTTTTCCAGTTCAATGACCAATGATGTACAGTGTTTTAAATCAACATAGAGACCAGAGAGATTTGTGCTATAATTGTACGGTGAATGAAAGTACAGTCCATGTAACTTGACATCACTTATCGTGAAAGTCACACGTGGAGTTGCATGATCAGTTACGTTAAACTAAAACAGGATCTTAAAATATTTGTGAATCAATTTTAATGGGGAAGTAAAGTATCGACATCAATTTTCTATTCAAATCATTATGACTGTTTATTTACAACGACTTTATCAGTACGGGAAACTTGTGGTAACAAGTTTGAAACTATTCATTACAACAACTATACTAAAAGCTGACTAAATAACCCTGGGTTATTATTACCTCATTTTCACAATACTTTACCTACATGTATTGCTCCTATTATCGAACCTAGTTAAAATCATTGTCGCTTCTAAAACATTTCTGTTAACTTGCCCGGATGACCATTAACTTGCTAACCCGGCACTTAGTATTTATCTTGCCTTTAATAGCCCGCCAAATTTTCTCTTTTTCTTCTGATGACTCCACGGGAAACTTTGCAAATACTAATGCTTTCAAACTGTTCAGTTTGTTTCTATCCAAGCTCTGTTTTCCATGGGTTCCTTCTGTATTACTCATACTCAGCTCTTCTTTTGAGAAAAAAAAATGCAAAAGTTTTAGAGCGCAAAGGTGCCTTTGCTTCTCCACTTTCAGCATCGCCTCCACTTCCTTTACTTTGCTTGGAGTCACGCAGGTGCGGATAATTTCTTCTCCAACGGAGACCTCACTGAAGCCTGTGACGCACGGAGTGGCTGGTGTTGCCGAGGCAGCTAACGTAGTGGCTGGTGTTGCCGAGGCAGATAATGGAGTGGCTGGTGTTACCGGGCCAGCTAACGGAACATCTGGTGTTACCGGGGCAGCTAACGGAGTGGCTGGTGTTACCGGGGCAGCTAACGGAACATCTGGTGTTAGAGCAGACGGTGTTGGGCTGACCAAAGGAGTGGCATTGTCATCACTTAGTTTCGCGAAGGCGTCTATATCAATGGTTGCGAGGTCGTCGGGAAGGTTGTCTTGCATTTCATACTGTTTCTGTTTGATTTGTGTTGAAGGACCATTAACCATTCCACAAATCTGTAAAGCAGCCATACAAATAAGCATATCAGTTAAGTCCATATAACAAAAAAGTCTGAGAACGGCAACAGTGGAAATTTACGCGTCCTTTCTCAGTATTTTAATGCAAATTTTCCCTTTTTTCATAACTTGCTTATTTTTCTTTTTCTCGGAAATTGTAATTTTTATGATTAATTGATAATAGGACTTCGTGTCGTCCAATTCAGTCTGTAATCATACTCGTAATGAACAAATCGGACTCCCGCTGCGCGGTCGTCCGATTTTGTTATCAATCGTATGATTACAGACCAAATTGGATTCCACTCAGTCCTATTACCATTACTTATTACTTCACTGTCTGAGATTTTTGTGATGGACAATTCGTGTGAAAAAAATATGTCAAAAGATATGAAAGAATTATCTGAATACAATTTTCTTTGTTAATTTAGGAAAGCTTACACGCGGTCTTATCTTTTTTAAATAATATAATATTCGTTATAGCGGGGTAACTAACAAATAAGTAATACAACAAATAAGTTTGCTATCTCACCATATTTTCCAAAGTCTCTAGGCGCTGCTCTATTCTAGACATCGTCATGCTCATTTTGTCATCCAGTGCTCCAAGGGCATCTTCCATGTTTTCCATTACCTGTTCGTGAGATAAAAAAATGTGTTTATCTATTTGGCCAACAGAAGTAAAATTTTTCACTAAATCCCGGTTTGAAGTTAGATTCGGACTCAAACAACTGCCTAATATATTTTGGTACTATTGGTAGGAAGTCTAGCCTAATGCTCGGACTTGTACGCATAAGGATTGCAAATCTTTTGCAGTGACCTGATAGAATTGTAACAAATGTGTTGGTATATGTTGGCCTGATGCCGGTCGATCACATCAGTGAGACTGCAAGGAATAAAATATAGCAGAACTGGCTACAATTCTACAAAGCTCCCTTCGCACGAATGGTTAAATCAATATTCCTACGTTTGAGCGCACTACTTATTTGAAACGGAAGCCCTTACAACTTCTAAGAAACAACCTAATTGAATTGTATTACTAAAATGAGAATTCCAAATGTTCACCTTTGCAAGATCTTCGTTTCGACGGTTTTCCAGCGCCACTGCTTTAGTCTTTCGGACATCCTCCAACTGATTCTTTAGAAGATCACACTCTCTGTTTTTTGCTTGCAGCTGTTCTTTTAAGGAACTGATTTCTACCGCATGCTCATTCAGTTCTTCTCTTGTCCTTTTGGCTTCTCGATCAGTGGCCCACTTTATTTCCCTCTGCTGTTGTTCTGCCAAGAATGACGCATACGGATCCTGTGCAAAGTTAGGATCGGCTGTTGTGGGGGAATCTTTATTCTCCTATTCAGAAAGAGTAAATAAAAACACCAATAAGTGGAAGTAATATATGTTTTTGCGAACTTCAGCTGATGTCAAGTGATCTTTCGGTTTGCGCAGTGTTCAAGTGTTCCTGGTGAGCCTTTACACACTCTGATTTTTCTTCATCTGAGAGGTGGGCAGCTCGCTGTAGTTTTGCGGTGTTTTGTTGACATGTTAAACAAAGATCCGTCATAGGTTTCGCGACCACCACATCAGGGTAAAACTCGTCCCACAGCTGTAAGAATTTCCTGTAACTTACGGCTTTCTCATTTAAGGTCTTGCAGGTCCCTTCGTACTTTTTCCACACGCTCATTTTTGTCTCCGACGAAGATAGGAGTCTGATTTCTTTATTTTTAAATCCAGGAATCCGGCCAGGAAGTACAATAGCATTTTCTTCCACATAATTTTCAATAAACGCAAGAATTGCTTCGAGGGATTTTTCTGATGTTGCATTTCCTGGCACACGTTTGGTGTTTCCGTGAATTCTTGGGAAAATTCCGTGCTCTTAATAATGCTCCTTTAGTCTTCGAAACCTTGAATAACCAATTCCATATAAGTGTAAGAACATCTCCTTGCATATAGGGCTCGCTTGGTAAATAAAACTACACCGAGGACTCCTGCTTCTTTTGTCGCCAACCGTCTCTCTCTTTGTGAAAACTTGAATATTTGCCAAGATGACAAGGTCGAGTACGGCGCTAGAAAGCTCGAGGCAGTTATTCAAATTGTAAAGAACCGTTTCCTCTGTAAATTGATCGGAACATGGGCGACCATTTAAACCAAGGGCACAACCGCAAGTTTCCCTCATGAATTTGCTCACCTTTTGTACGATCTCATCGGAGTTGTTGATTTCAAGCTCAGCCATTTTAGAACTGTCAGGTTGAATAATCCGTGGTTTTAATATTACAACATTGATTGTCATAACAACTGTTGCCATGGCAAAATGACGTCAGTACTACGGTCACACACAAGCGCCAGTATGTTTAGTAATGGCTTTTTGCGTTTGTGACATTCTGAAAGCTCATCCGCAGTCACGCTGTTACTTCACGCTGATTGGATGATGGTAAGGAATGCATCCAATCAGCGTGGAGAAAACAGCGTGACTGTTGCTCTTAGCACACGAAATCTGTTGATGCTGGTCGCTTCGAAAGCTGTATTTCTGGAAAATTATTTGGCGGTTAGCACTTGGATTTTAAATGGATCTTCGACTGAATGCCACGAGAAGAAGCATCAACCTTTCAGTTTATCTGGTGTTCGGTTTGGAAGCCCGGCGATTCAAATTTCTGCGTGAAAATCTGCTTGGCGCTGGGCGGTCGAAAATGAGCCTTCCAGTTCCACCCTTGACTCCTTACAACGTACAGTAAGAGTCAAAGCAAAACCCACCAAATCGCTCAAATTCACCATTTTGTAACGAGCAAAGTTTAAGTGGAAAACATAATTTAAAATACTTGGGACAGCTTGAGAATTAGTTTAGACAAAACATACGCAGAATTACGCAGCACGCAAATGACAAGTGTCGCGAATCTCGCATGTAAACAAGAAATAAACTATTCGCATTTACATTCGCAAATGTCCAAAATTTTCGCCGCTATACTTGGGAGAAGTTTCACATGCGTTATATCTTTTGATCTTTCCACAACAAGAAATAAATAAGTACCGAACCACGCGGTAAAATAACATTTCTGAAAAAAAAGCGAGAGAGTTATAGTGTTATTTATGGGAGATGACATCGTAAGGTTATTGCATGCGTGACAATAGGTAACTTATGCGAATGTTATCTCGTTTCTGACGCAAGAAAGCAGTTTCTCTTGTCAGTCTGCATTTAAACTCAGTCTGCATTTTGTTCCCCGTCTGCAGTCTCCAGTCTGCATTTTGTACTGACCGATTTTGATATCTTATACGACGAGAATAGATGTTGAAAGCTTTCGAAAGCTGTTACAAGCCTTCGAACGAACATTTTTTATCTGGCAAACGGGTGCAATAACCGTTCGAACGGATGCAAGAACCGTTCGAACGGATGCAAGAACCGTTCGAACGGATGCGAAAACCGTTCGAACGGATGTTGCAATAACTTCGAATGGATGTCAGAACCGTTCGAACGGATGCAAGAACCGTTCGAACGGCTTGTCGAACCCTTTGAACGGAATTTTTTAGGCGTTCGAACGGATAACGAACGGATAATGAACGGTTAACCTCTTGGAACGGATAACCGTTAGTGTCCGTTTTGCCTTTCACGGTCACATTTTGTTTCACACTATCTATTCAACTCTGTACTTTGTACTGATTTAAACTGATTTAAACTGATTTCTGTTGAAACATGTTTTTAAAAAGTGCCATCCTGTTTCTTAAAATTGGGTATGATTGTTAAGTTAGTGAAAGTGTTCCTAAATTATGCCGTGTCCTATTTTTATTTTTGAATCCAGCGACTTAAGTGGTGTTTTCCCTCACTTGCTCTTCACCTGTAGATGAGAAAGTCCGTATAGGTAATGTGCACTCGTGTGGAGTTGTTTACCATTTCCAAAGACATGTAGAGAGAAAAACAGAGTTTACCATATTAAAAGATACCTACTTTACTATATATACTCCCACTCTTTCCAGCTTCAATAATTTTATGAGCCAGCTCGTAGCGTATGTTCTTGATGTCGTCCTGAAAAGTTCAGTTTAGAATACAAAGTCATGTCTTGGTCGGAAAGCTTTAACTCAGCCGCTTTAAAAAGTACATGAACCGACTTAAATCTGGCTTAAATCATGACAGCGATACGAAATTGTACAATATTGGCTTGGTCTACAAACCTGTGTGAAAGTAGGTTTTCTTCCTTTGGCGACACATTGGGCTATCTGAAAGGAATTAAGAATTTAACAATCCCAGTTAGTTGTCCTCTGGGTATCCTGGACTAGACCAGTAGTCCCGCTGTGCTGCATGTATACTTGGCAGTGAATAAAAATATCCTTTATTTGCTTTGATTATTTTACTTTTAAAGCAAAGACTCCACAGCTACTACAGTCTTTCTGCTGAGGGGCTGGTTCCTCTTCCTGACCCCACGAATCAACCTCGACATCGCAGATCATAAGAAGCTGTCTATTCAGTAATGAAACGCATGCAATATAATAATAATGACGATAATCATCATCAGCATCATCATCATATAATTTCGTATAGCGTATGCTTCTGACCATTGAAATGTTACAACAGACTAAACCTAATTTTAAGAATCAGTTATCTGTTACCACACACATCTGAAAATTTATCATTTTATTCGTTTCGTCGTACTATTCAACAACTATTCTTAGCATCCAAAACTTTGCATGCCAACTTCGTGGGACACATTCTTCAAAAAACAGAGGTTTGGTCAATCACTGTTTTTTCTCGATAAAATATTGGCCTTCGGCAATGGATTCCGTTGGTCTTCTTTTTTAGCTTCTGCAGTCTATCAAAGTCTGGATTTTTTTTTTTTTAGTTTTTGATCATAACCCGACATTTGATCAGTATAATCATATGGTGTTGGTTAAATTACACACTAAACGAATGTTGAAGCATTGCAGTATCGCGTTTCAAGGCGCGTAACTGCACAGGGCGTCTTCCAAACCCCAAAACACCACAGTTTGAATAAATAGATGCACTGTACTTGCACTAAACACACATGGTTAATCACTACGTTTTTCACTGCATGTAGAACCACACAATGTTTCTCGTGCCAGACCCCAGTCTCCGGGTGGGCTTGCATTGTTTGCAGCCATAGCAAAGTTGTCTGTACATGCAAAGAGGATTTACAAATCAACAGATGCAAAAAAATGATGACAAACCTTTCTGGTAAGGAAGTTTTTCTTCCTACAATGGTTGTGAAAACATGAACATCACAGCGCTTTCAAGTAAGTTTTGACGATAGATCGCAGATAGCACCTTTTTGGACTTGGTAATTTGGAACGATTGTTAAAGCTACGAGCGTTAAAATGACAGCAAAAAGCGGTCGGTAAAAACTCAAGCTTTTGTTTTAGCGTGAAGAATTAATTTGCACATGTGGTGATGTAGTGAAGTATGTCTGCAAAGTTTGGAATATGTTTTGCTTTTAACTAGGTTTCTTCATGTTTAATAGCTTAAACGAAAAATTACTATTATTGAACTTCTCTTCGCATTTCTTTCCTTTGGTCCCCTGTATTTGGCAATTTTAGGTTTTGAAAGTGAACAGTACCTTTCATGCTGGATTTCTGCATTTTTAATTTACGGCGACCATCAGGCTGTTTTGTTTATTTTCTTCATTCGCTTTCTTCAATTAACTCATTTTGCATATGCCATTTCTCTGCGTCCTTTGGACATTTTGTCGCGCGGTAAAGAAACTAAAGAAATAACACAACAAGTTGATGCATGAGGTCTTTTTGTTAATGGTTTTGTGTATTTTGGTCCTTTTATGTGTTCGACTTAAAATAAATAACATCTTGAAACCTGATCCTGTGTCTGTGATTACTGTACATCTGGTTTATTTTTGTGATCGCTCTGAAATATTCCAAAAAAAGCCAGGGAATTAGAGGTGGGTCGCGGGCAATTTCCTTCAGGCGTCAGTGGGTTAATATGAACGGAGGTTCTCTTCAATCAAGAAGTTTCAGGTATATACACCTTTGCAGGATTCGGGGGTTTTCAGGAGCTTTTGGGATGGAAATAAACAACAGCCGAAAGGATTCACGAACATGCACATGTGTTCAGATTGAAAGGCCCTCATGAATTTGGTTGCGTGTGTTTTGAAGCGGCGCAAGAGGAGAGAACTGGAGATGTTTTTGTTTTGTTTGTGGAAAAAGTTCACTGTCTTCATAATGCACTTAAGAGTATTCAACTTCTCTGCGTATGAAACTGAGCTTGAACTTAACTCGAAGGTGAAGCTGCTTGAAAACGTTGAATTTACCATAGGTAAGTAAGATTTAAGTGACTGTCGTAGATAAAATGCTATCCCCTCAATCTGCGGTCGATGACTGCAAACCCGCACACTTTTTGCAAACAGCTTATCAGCGTGTGTTTACAAATTTATCACTCGTAAGTTAGACTACACGACAGGTTGTTCGTATCAGTCCCTAAAAGAAAATTGTGTGAATGCTGCCGAACTGCCGTTCAATACGTTGCAAAATTTTGTGCTACCTGGCGATTTATCGTTTGTGCTCACGAATTTTTTTTAGCTGAACGAAAGTTCGAAGAAAAATCGCCCTTTGTTCAAGCGAATTATCGCTCCATATGCTGTGGAAATTCATGCAAAATTTCGAGCGAACTTTCGTCGAAAAAATCATGGGAACAAAGAACGAAATTCGCACATTTCGCTTGCATTACTTTTGCACAATACTGTATAGAACTATTGTGATTGGTTAAATATTGGGATAGCCCGTTAAAAGTTTTGCATTTTTAGTAGTTCTGGTTAAGTACATGTTCAAATGGCATAGTGCATTTTTAAATGAACTTCTGTTCCAAGGTTATTAGCATCAAGATACATGATATACTTCGAGGGCGCCTTCTCATCGTATTCTTTCATGTATTTATTGTTTGCTTTACCATAACGATTGGCTATGTAGCTGATACCACCACGCAAACCCTTTTCAATGAATTGAAACATATCAATATCTGTCATGAGCTCCAATTTGATGTTTTTCATCTTCAACATAGCATCCCAAGACAAACCTGGAGATGTGAAATAATGACATGGATCAAGTCTGTAATATTCGAGACATGTTTTTCTGAAGTTTTTAAATACATCAGCCAGCAGAAGTACATCAGATGCTAGGTATAAGTCATGATACTCTCCCATATTTTTGATAGAGAATGTATTCCAAACATTTTGAGCATGTTCATAGTCTTCATCTGAAATATTTTCATTATTCAATATGCTGTAAAAGTCTTCTTTCGGTGGTAGGTTCTCCTTGAATTTATCGAAACTGTCCATGTAGTCATATGGGTATACTCCTTTTCCAGCCATCAGATCAAGCTTTTGGCCTTCAAATACTTGAGAGGTATATTTTAATGATTCTCTTGGCATATTACTCACGAGTTTTTCCAAACTGGAGCTCAGAAACTGAAAACTATCAAGAAAGGTTAAGTGATTGCCCAACATGAAAGCCATATACTTTTCCATATTATTCGGAATTGCATTGATATTCATCTGTTTCTCCTCTTCTTTCTTATTTTTATATGTATGTTTCTTGACAATGGCTCCAATCTCTTGCATTATGAAATGACTGTCATACCCTCTCAAATTATGGAATATAACAGGTATTTTTATTTCTTCTGAGTTTACTCTGAGTTTTAGATTGCATTCTTGATGGGCTGAGCCTCTGTATTTACCAGTAATATGGCAGTGGTCTTGAACTCGAATATCTTTATCAGTATATTTTTTGTCGCAAATATGACATTTTTCATCATCATCTTTCGTCATTCTCAATGATTATTGAATTCTTTTTTTATAACCTTTCTGCAATATTCGACTTCCTCCAACATAGCTTCCATGAATTTATAAACAGCCTTTTTACCTCTGTATGTTCTAGCAGGTTTGCTGTGTTTGTCATCATAGCAGCAGACAACCTTATAACAGTATCCACAGTCTGTATGCTTCTGGTATGCTTCGGTGTATGATTTGTCATTATTGGGTTGACAACTGGATATCTTTTCTGTGATTGCCTCAAAGTCTGCATAGATCACAAAAGGCACAGGCTGTTCTTTGTGAAAGTTGTTGAATTTCAATATATTGTTATTCTTGTCAGGCATTTTCACTGCTTGTGTGCCATTTACTTGAATGCAATTATCTTTATGATTGTTCAAGACTCTTTCAGAGCTGAAACACTGAAGACAATGCATGCAGTAGTGCTTTTTTCCCTCATATTTTGTTTGGTTGAACATGAATCTATTGAAGTCTTTGATGAGTACATAATGTTTATTATCATTTTCGGTTATCAATAATAAATTCATCTGTCTGTCATATTTTTCTTTTGATACAAAGATGGGATATGGTTGTTTGTTTTCATATCCAAATACATTAATATTGATCTCATTTTGCTTTTCAATTTTATTGTACTGCTTGGTGGTTACTGGGAATTCAATTCCAGAGTAATCCAATTTATTGATGTATTCCTTGTCTGATTTTTTGATTCATTTAAATGCTTCAATGTAATCATAGTGTGTTTAAATCCTTCATTGGAATCCAACTGTTAAAATCATCATTGTATCCCTTCCATTTGACTAAAGCTTGTTTCTTCTTATAGTTCCTCTGAATGACTTTATCAATACGAAAAACATCTGCTTGGCTTTTAATAATTCGGATTCATAGAAACTCCCTTGAATATCTTCACCTCTGAGATCTTTTATTTTGTATGTGATTGGATTAGTGTATTGCATCTTATCAACTGTGAACACTTCTTCGTCCAATTTGGTGTATAACCCTTATCGAACACATTCCGTTTGTACTTAGATATTCGGACCTTATCACCTATTTTGAATCTTGGTTTCTGTTTTGATGTTTCCATATCACCATATAGATTAAAGTAAACAGTTCCTTCAGTTTTTTTTCTTTGAAGCTTCTACTGGTGTCATCTTTATGCTTGAGTGTTTTGTGTTGTTGTACTGATTTACTAGTTTGGGGAGCATATCGAGATACATTGTATTACCTTGAACAGTGAACTGTTTCCACATTTGGGATTTAATTGTCCTATTCCATCTTTCAACTACTGATGACTTCTCTTCATTCTCAGTTGAGTACATATGTATACCATTTTTCTCAAGCAAGTCCTTCAAGTATTTGTTGTAGAACTCTTTTCCCTTATCAACCCAAAGATATTGTGGTCTTCTACCTTGCTTGAATATCGTTTTAAATGCTTCAGCAACAGATTCACCTTTCTTATCCTTCAGTGGGACAATCCAACCATATTTGCTGAAGACATCAATAACCATAAGAAGATATCGATAACCTTTATTCCATTTACTGAACTGTTGCATTTCAACTAGATCACTGGCCCATATTTCATCGATATGATTTGTGATTACACGCCGCCGAGTGAAGTTGCGTTTTATGGGCACATGTAACTCATCAGCTAATTTTTCTTGCCAGTTTTCTTCACTCGACGGCTTTTTACGTTTTTTGGCTTGACACCCATACCCAATTTTGACTTAGCTGCTATGGCATTTCGAGCAACAGTATGTCCCCATTGTCGATCTTTCCAAGGAATAGCATCAAGAGCCTTAACCATCTTATGACCTGCATCATTCTTGCATTTCACTTGGTCACTTTTTGGTTTGTTGCCACAAACTGAGTAATCAACATCGTGTTGCATGCTTACAGCATCTGTTCCACCTGTTGGCTGTTGATATATTTCAAGTATCTGACCAGTATTGGGATCATACCTCAGTTTCTGTTCAAGAGGGTTACCAGGGCCTGTATATCTATGCCCAGGCATCACAAAACCCTTCTTAGGGGCTACTTTTAATATAGCCTTGTGTATATCTATTGCACCACCAGTCGGCGATATCTTTTTAGACAGATCTGATGTGAAACTGTCAAGAACTTGATCCAAATATTTGTTTGCAACATTTTTTATCTTCTTCTTTGCATAATCTGATTTGATAGCTTTTGCAACACCCTTTCGAGCAAGGTAAGCCCCAGAATTAGCCAAACCTTTCAAAGCAATCTCACTAAGAGAATGAGAGTCATGACTATTAAACAAACTGCCCCCAGCTAGTGAGGGCTCAATCAGTTTCCCCGGTTCTTGACAAATTTAGTCTTTTTTATCCCACATTCAGCACATGTACAAAAAAACATTAACCTTCCGTTCTTGTTTTTTTTTGTAACCAGAAGGCTTGATGGATTGAGTTTTTTTCTTATCTTTTACGCAATATGATTTTACCATATACATATATGTTAGATATTTCTTGCTTCAATTTGATTAATTTTTCTAATATTTTTTTGTTTCATTCAATGCATCGTTCAGTGTGTTGTATTCCATTTTGAATATTTCTTCTATTTTGTTCTTGTCTTGTATGAATGTCTTTTGTAAAATGATGCATTCTGTTTTTTGATTCAATGTGTTTATTTCACAATTTTCTTTCATTTCTGTTTCTGAGATATGTTTTTTGATTTTTGATATTTTTTTGGATCTATTTTCACATTTTTCAATATCTTTAATTAATTTGTTTATTTTTCTTTCATCGCTTCATTTTTATATATTTCCAATGATATTTGATAATTCTTCATGTTTTTTTTTAATCATTGAAGTATAATATTAATTAATTGAGATATTATTTTAGATGTTTTTGAAATAATTTATGATGAATCTGTGATTGACACTGGTGTCTGACATATCAAATTTGGAATTGTGTATTATATCAAGAATGGATCTTCCATTTTGTCTTTCCAATAGATAGTATAGACACCAATAACCGCACAATACTGAATCACGTTCTTGTATCTCGTCTATTGAATACACTAATTGTTTTCCACTCGTAGTCGTATATTTTTCAAGCTCTAATGGCATCTTCAGTCCGAAAGAGTCAAAGTATTCACAAAATCTGTCAATGTTTCTATAAGCTACCCAATGAGTGCCCGGTCCGATATTGTCATCAAGATTGACTATCCCACATTCTTGGTTTTTTATGCGCATTGGTAATATGTTTTTACTGAAAACACCTCTGAAATGCTTTATACAAAGTTGTTTTACCCATTTATTCAAATCGTGATTCGATAATGGTTCATTTATAAAATGGCTCCGAGCAATGGAATGTTGTTGAATGGACTTTGTGGGCCTAATAGAAGACTTTGTCCTTTTTTTTTTACCTAAACCAATTTGGTTTCGATAGTCATCCCAACTACCAATGACTGGAGGTGGTCGATATGTGATCATTCTCTTGTTTTTCCCTTTCCCTTTTGTTTTTGGAGGAACATATACAGGTGTTGATCTCTTTGGAGTTGATCTTTCAGCATGCAAACCACTGCCAGTCAAAGCTTTCAACACCATGGGAATCCCAATACTAGCTAGCAGAGTTCCAAGGAAACCTCCTGATTGTTTTGTTGTTGGTTTTATGACAACACCTGAGCCTGATTGAAGAACATCTAATATGTCCCTCTTTTGTTTTGCGGTTAGAAGATGCTTGTTTGCAATTAACTTGTCAATCTTATTTTGTGGTATTAGCAAACCACCTTTTTGTGTCCCGTTTCCAGATATCTTTTTAACAATTTGACTTGCTCCAGTACTGGCCGCTCCCGCCAAGGCTGCTAATCCCATAGTTTTTGCGATGGTTGGTCCGAATACACGTCCGAGAGAATAAATTGATGTTAATAAATTACCACCAACTTGTTTTCTAATATTTGTCTTGGGCAGCTTGATATCCATACCTTTATTCTCTTTTCGATTTTTTTCCAATCTCTTCTTCACTGTCGCAGGTACGAATAGAGTGTCACTACCACTGAGAGAGTCATTTGTTAGTCTTATTATTCAATCAGTCAGACATATTACACTCACATGGCATTCTACATGATGCTTTTGGTCGATTCTATACCCATCATCAATTAGACCGAGGGTACACATATGTCATACGGAAGAACCGAACACCTAAATGTATTAAAAGATCTCCATTATGTGGTCAGATTTCTGGATTAATATATTGCGTATCCAAAAAAATCAAAATATAAAAAATATATAAACAATGTATATGAAAGAGCCGCGAAAGAGCATATACACGTTGAATGGTATTATTCATAATAAAGGACCATTGAAAAGCATATTCAACTGGAATCATATTTCAGATGAACTGACAGAAGAACAGATTGAAGAATTAAAATCTTACTACCAAACATATCATAAAAAGTGTTGGGCCCACAAACAAGCATTAAAAAGCTTCAAAAAACAGAAATTACTTGGGAACTCATTGTCCATTATCTTCGCATCTGGAGGTGTTGCTTCCAATATAGCAACCGGTGCCATTAGTTTAATTGCAATCAGTACAGCAGCACTTTTGATCCAGGGTTGGATGTCGCATAAAAACCTTGATCTTAAGATCCAAAATTGTACATATGCTCACCGAAGCTATCAACATTTGCTAAATGAAATAAAAGACATGATGAGAAGTGGAAATTTCAATTCATCTCGTATTTACAACACGATGAAAAACATTGATGATTACGTGACAGACAACAGTCCTATTGTTGACAAGTATTTGATAAAATACGATGAAAAATTCACACATTAATTATCGACTGAATTCTATCACCTATCAATGATTGAACCTTTTCCCAATATTGTTTATAATATTTAAATGTCCTCTTCGACTTCGTTACATTGATGTCTTTGTAAGGAAGCCCGAGCATCTTGAATAATTGCTTGATAATATGTTTAATACTCATCATCCGTTTGCGTCCATCATCAACCTCATGTAGCACACTGTCCATCTCAAAAACAAATAATTTGTGGATCTGCTCTCTTTGTTTATGAGTCAAATGGATATTATTCTTAAAAGATATACTATCCAACACATTCTGAATATGGTATTTTCGATGATAAACCGATTTCCGTCGTATCCTATGCATATTATCATAGAAGTTAAAGTACTCCGTGACATAATCATAACCATGAACTAAACCACAATTCACACAGATATTCATACCATTTACAGTTTCCATATCCTCAACAGTTTCCATATACTCAACCACTTTGTGAAATTCTGCTAATAGTCGATCACAAAAAGGACATGTCGACTCCCCATACTCAATACATCGTGAATTTTAGAATTACAATCCATCTTATATTATCAGTAAAGATAATATTTTTAAAGTCACTACACATGACGGCACACAATAGTCAACATTTTGATTGAAATTTATATCTGATTAAACAATTGCATCAATGCGCTCATTGTTATGTTAAACCATGAGATATGTAAAAAAAAAAAAACAAGACTGGTGGCCGCCAGACCTCTCAGTAGAGACTCTTTTGTTTTGTGCACAACCCACCCACCTCTACTGAGAGGTTTTTTTTTTTTGCCCTCCAGCTTGGGGCTGAACCAGCACTTCTGACGTATTTTCGTACGACTATAGCTCTACTCAACAACCTTGCTGCCATCCTCAGGCAATTTAATTTTACTATTTATTTACTATTTATCAGCCCTCGGAAAGAGGCAGGGGTTTTTCGCTTTCCGAGGGGGTGTGTATGGCGTATAGAGAGGACAGCCCCTGCTTTTTCTGACTAAACTATACCCATACAACACCGAATTACTGTATCCTGTCTCCAACTGTTATATATCATTCGTTTTGAGTTTTCTAACACTTGTGGTGCAAAAATACCCGCTGAAACTCCCACGCTTGCACAATGCAGCATAACCTTCTCATTAATATTCAAAACATGTTTCATGACGCGCACGCAGTTAAAAAATATCTACATCCAAATAACATAATGAGAAATATTTTCGATTGGAATCATATTTCAGACAAATTATCAGCAGACAGAGTAGATGAACTAAATTCTTATCATCTAGTCTATCATAGGAAATAATGGGCTTATAAAAAAGCTTATCAAAAAGGAAATTCAACATGAAAACTACAAAGCAAAAACTATAGGTCATATGACAATCGTATGACTCATTTTCCTGGGGTAATCCCCTATTGTATGACATCATCGACTTCCTGTTTTTCCAAACATGTTCAGACCTGCCAGCGGGGAATCCCCGAATATAACATCCGGTTTTCCGAGAAGGTCAAATATTCAAAATAAGTTGATGGATGCAATGAATCATGCATCCGTCGCATTTCACTTCTTTTGAATTGTTCTCAGTTGCATTTGAAATGTGTTGTTTTTCAAATTTTTGAAGTCATGATTGCACTCAATTTCTTCATCACTTTCTTCATCATCCTTTTCAGTGGAGCAATACCAATAAAACATCGGAAGTGGAGTGAGATAAGTTTTCAGTAGCTCGTCATTTTCATTTTGATAAATGCGTACAAGATATCCATCTTTATCAATAACAAGCAAATGATAAATTTTTTTCAATTTGAAAATACCATCATCACTTATAATTGCAGGCATATACATATTGATCACATTAAATTTTGTGCGGCGTGGGAAATTTAGGAATAACAACTTTCAAAAATGATTAAAAATTGAAGCGTAGTCAGGGTGAGACATATTGAAAGATAAAAACGTTCGCTGGCTAAAAAGTTTTTAAAAAATAACATGACCTTTTGGCTATCATTCTACAGCCTTCGACGGATAAAAAATTAAAATACAAGTTGATGAAATATATACAAAAAAGGCGAGATAAAAATATGAAGAATGACAATAGAAAAATATAAACGTGTAAATTAGGTGACTACGGTTTGAAAAGAATACTATACTGGTTTGGACTCGGCTTAGAGTTATTGTCCGCATGTTTGGTAGCAGAGGTGTGCCAAGCCTCCAGGGTTTTTCTGACACGAAAAGAGCCTTTGTCAATGACACTAGAATTATCAAAGTCTATGCGATGGTCGAATGACCACGCATGTTTTGCAATGTTTGAACCATTAGCACAAGTTTTCACATTCCTGATATGTTCTTTCTTGCGGGTTTCAAAACACCGGCCAGTCTCGCCTACATAACACATATCACAGTCGGCACAGGGTATTTTGTATCTACGCACACCATTCCCTCACCTGAAGAATTGGTTTGCATGTTTTTTAAATGGGCTGCACCTCAAGAGAATCCTAACAATTTGGCGGTCCTTCCCTTTATCAATGGTGTCACGCAGCCACTTACGAGAATTCTTCGAAGGCACGACATCCAAGTTGTAAATAAGCCCTTCAAAACTTTACAACAAGAATTCCCTTCTCCCAAATTCAGGCCATCTATTGAACATCAACCGAACGTAATTTACAAAATACCCTGTGCCGACTGTGATTGGTGTTATGTAGGCGAAACTGGCCGGTGTTTTGAAACCCACAAGAAAGAACACATCAGGAATGTGAAAACTTGTGCTAATGGTTCAAACATTGCGAAACATGCGTGGTCATTCGACCATCGCATAGACTTTGATAATTCTAGTGTCATTGACAAAGGCTCTTTTCGTGTCAGAAAAACCCTGGAGGCTTGGCACACCTCTGCTACCAAACATGCGGACAATAACTCTAAGCCGATTCCAAACCAGTGTAGTATTCTTTTCAAACCGTAGTCACCTAATTTACACGTTTATATTTTTCTATTGTCATTCTTCATATTTTTATCTCGCCTTTTTTGTATATATTTCATCAACTTGTATTTTAATTTTTTATCCGTCGAAGGCTGTAGAATGATAGCCGAAAGCTCATGTTATTTTTTAAAAACTTTTTAGCCAGCGAACGTTTTTATCTTTCAACTTTCAAAAAATTGCATCGAACATTGTCATTCAAAGAACAAATATGCATAAACGAATTCTTATGTTCACCACAATATCTTCCACCACATTTACATTTCAAATGAAATAATTTTAATTTTTTGTAACAAAAATCACATTTTCTTTTTATAATCTTTTTGATCAATTTCATTATAATATTTAATAAAGAAAAAATATTAATCATTTTTTATCAAGTCCCAATAATGATGGAAGGTTTTGGTTCCAGACCAATGTCCCGGGTTTAGGTCTTGGTTCTAATGCCTATCCAATATTTGATTCTTATATTTTTAATTACAGGTTTTGATGCTAGTTTCGGATCCTATGTTTGAAGACCAAGCATAAGATTCTATATTTGACCTTGACCTTGACCTTGGTTCTATATTTGACCTTGGCTTTTATTTCATATTTGACCTTGACATTGGATTCTATATTTTGATCTCGTATTTTTGTTCTCGTATTTTAATCCAGGGTAAATAAAAGGAAATGGCAGAACCGCCAGAACCGCTAATTATTATACTACTAGCATCTTCTGCTTCTTCAGCATTCTGTAAATGATATCCCAAGAAAGAAATTGATATCCCAAAACTATACAGTCGCCTCTTCACAGTAGACTCGCTTACTTCCAACATTCTTGCCATGGCATTGATGCTAAACTTGTTTTCGACAAACATTTCAAGACCTTCCTTAGGAATATGAAAAGCTAGTCGCCCGGGAGAACCAGAAAAGACATGCTCCAACCGTACTGTATTGCTAGAAGTACCACACTGAAATTCTTTCCAGGCTTCTTCCAGAGTAACATAAATGTCTTGTGCTTGATCAATAAGAGAAGATGGGATATTGTAAACAAGGCATGACATTTGAAGGATGTTGAGGGCTACCTCGCTTTTATAACGTAGATAGTCCACAGATTCTTCACTAAGGTCACCGTTGTTTACATATCTGAAAATTTCTTGAAATGTCCTCTGTGCGTGGTCAAGAACCATTTCCATCCTATCCTAAACAGGGGCAGAGAGCATATGTATAACGCCAAGCTCATAGCTAGTTAAGCTTAATTCGAGATGAAATAAACGGCTCATGTCACCCTAAAACGGCATTTCTTATCAAACGCTAGCTCGTAGTGAATAAATCACTAAACATTTTTAAAAAACGGCTCATATCACCTGGCCTGAATGCTAAGGATGTTTGTCTTCATGTCTTACCTGTCTTACCTCAATTCTTGCCGCCATCTTTACATGCAAGACAACTTGGTTCCCAGTCTTCCGCAGAATAAGCTGTGCCTGTCTTAGTTACGTTGTGCCTGTCCGTGTTGGGCTGTGCCTGTCTTTGTTACGCTGTGCCTGTCCGTGTTGGGCTGTGCCTGTCTTTGTTACGCTGTGCCTGTCTGTCTTGGGCTGTGCCTGTCTTTGTTACGCTGTGCCTGTCTGTGTTGGGCTGTGCCTGTCTTTGTTACGCTGTGCCTGTCCGTGTTGGGCTGTGCCAGTCTTTGTTATGCTGGGCCTGTCCGTGTTGGGCTGTGCCTGTCTTTGTTACGTTGTGCCTGTCCCTGTTGGGCTGTGCCTGTCTTTGTTACGCTTTGCCTGTCTGTGTTGGGCTGTGCCTGTCTTTGTTATGTCGTGCCTAATAGAGTTTAGCTGTGATGGCCCTTGCGTGTGCCTCGGCTGTTTAGAAACCGAATATTGACCCTGATTCCCCTTTATAGTTGATACACTTCGCGTCAAAGCTTCTAAGACGCAAAGTGTATCAACAAGCCCTTATTTCAACGAAATAAGGCTGTCAGGAAAAAACGGTATTTGCCAAACTCATCTCTTACTACTCCTTTATTTCCACGCCACCACCACCTAGCTAAATTTTACATCGCGTATAAGAAACAAATCGTCATGTATAAAAAAAATCTCGCAGCATGTCATTTTGCATTTCATATTTAACAATTTTTACAAGAGAAACAATTTTACATGTCTCATTCTCCCAGACACTTGCTCCTGTGAGTGCCCCAGGAATATGCGTGTTATTGTTCCAAACTCGATGTCCACGTACTCCCCGTGAAACCCGCGGCAGTTCTGAATCACTCTTCCCAGGCCCCACATCATCGTAAGATCGCAGTCTTCAACCGAGTGCTCATCGTGGCTCTCTGTTTCCAGTAAGTGGAGTGCACCCCCACAACACGGTCTCTGCTTGTTACAGAAATAGCACCTGTCCATGGTTCAGATCTAGAGTGGGAAGAAAAAAAAACAGACCGACCTCGAAAATGATGTCTAGTACAATCGCGTACACGATCGATCGCGGTCGATACCTACTTTGGAGTCGATTACAATTCCAATAAGTTCTCCAACGATCTATCAGTCGATATCTACTGTGCAGATGGTTAGTCTTTGAATTTTTTCCAAGTGATGGTCACGACAGTCGAGGCGACCCGTTTATGTAATCGCCAGTGTCCATGACCTTGATACATCACAACCCCTGGTGACGTATCTCAATGTCATCAACAACGCCACTTCCACGCAACAATCGTGATGACATAGTCACTGACGTCGTGGCCGTGACGTCAGTGACCCACCCCCCACCCCTAACGTCATCGTTTCTTTGAGTCCCACTCCAGCGGGGGTGGTGGAAAAAAAAAAAAACGAGAGAAGAGTTCCCACTCCGGCCGGGGTGGTGTCAACCATGCCAAGTCTTTTTTGTAAGTTTTTTTCCTTCTAAGAAAATTGCATACAATAAGTGGAAATATGTTACAGTATGTTTACAGCATGCATAGAGTTTGTGTATGGTCCGGGTCGTCAAAGAGAAAGTCAGTCGTAAAGGTATATATCGCTGGGGTTCCCTGGATCGAGAAGATAACGATGCGTTTTAGGTGCAACGGCCCAGGGCCATGTTGGAAGCCATCAAGCTCTGCGACAAAGACTAAATCCATGGTTGAATGCTGTAAGGGGTGAGAGTACGTGTCCAACAGAGTGAATGAGAGCAAGTGAGAGAGAGCCGATAGGAAGCAAAAATTATAACCCAGAAAAAGAAAGGGAATAATGGCAACAAGTGGGGGAACAAAAAAGGTTACCAATAGGGGTGTGAAAAGGTGTAGTCTAGAGGGAGCATGTTTCTTGTAGTGTTTAAACAGCTGGAGAGCAGCTGGCAGCAGGGTGTGTGGGAGCCTGGGAACAGTGAAGATGTACCATGCCAGTCCGTAGTAGGTAAAAATAGAGAAAAAGGAAAACGAGACAATGAAATAAAGTTAAAGCAAAGGCCGTGAATGCTAAAATATCAGTGGTGATGGAAGTCGATACTGGTTGTAGGTGTTTGACATGTTTTCGAATGTCTGAAAATCTGGTTGGTGAGTTGTCCATCCAAAACGTGATAGGTGTCATCCAGGTCTAGAATTGTTTTGTTGTCAAAAGATAATAGTGGAAATATGTGGAGAGACTGATAGTGAAGCTGGAAAAGTGAGTCATTGGTAGCAGGTGACCATGGTACTTATGAAAAGTGAGTCGGCTGAAATATGGGTGGTGAAAACGAAATGGTCTTAGGGCACTTCGCTAGACCAGTGGCTTGTGAGTCCAAGGTTCTAGGAATGGCTTTCGTTTTTGTTGATGTTCATTAAGATTTCTTACATTTAGGCAGTTGAAGAACTGGTCTACCATCTCACACAGTCTTGCTGTGCCAGCAGCTTCTGGTGGACCAAAGGGTTTGAGCACTGCTGCCATTGATTCACTTAAGACCTGAGCAGCTAGATTGACCCTCATGACTGAATATGAGGTGAGGTTGATGTGCTCATATGTAAGTCTTGGTAACAGTTTCAAACCATTATCAAGATCTTGGAAAAACATCTCTGTGATATGATTCCACTGGATATACTGGCCTGCATTCCACATATATCTGGTTCAGCTGCCTGACCCTGAACTTCTCAGACAATTGCGGGTTGTTTTCACCAAGTGGGGTGCAAAAGGGGGAAATATATTAATGTGGAGCGTAGATGTTCACTGTGCGGTAGCATGGATCATCCCCAGCAATATCTCCAAGCTCCTTGTGAAGGCAGTAGAATCTTCTATTTGGAGATGCCCCATCCGATGTTGCAGCAATGACCCACAAGTTACAGGTGGTCTGAAGTATACCAACTGCTTCCCAGAATGGCGAGATCAGTTGAGCTGCAGTGATGCCAGATGTAGCAAAGTGTGGAATTGCAAACTTTAGCTCAGTGCAAATTCCTCGCACAAGGAACACTAATGCATGAGATGCAATCATGTCAGATTTGTCCAAGATTGCATTATCAAGTTCTGGGTCACCAAGATCTGTGAATCCAATAAGCTCACCAGATTCTTTATCCAGGACAAGGTTTGCTAAAACTTTCATCTCATCAAATAGCAATACTACATAATGCTGGACATCAAAGTAAGTTGATGTTTCAGACTTCAAGACTTCAACAAAGACTTAATTCTGAAATCCTCTCTGTGGTTTAATTGCATTACTGTAATCTTTCAGCCTTCTTTGGCTGGGTAATACGAGTATGCCACTATTTCTTAGTTCCTTGTAGCAGGAAGGGCTCTTGGCTGCCAAGGATAAGCAGAAGCGGATTACCATTGGGTGATGACGCACACCTGTGTCGCTCTTCTAAAACAACTTCTGTTGCTCTTGCCAAAATAACTTCATGAATAGAGTTATTCTGGACTGTTCATTGTCGAGTATTGTGATTTAGACGGATTCCGCTCAAGGTTCGAGCAATGAGTGCAAAAATTATTTACTAAAAATCTACTCATGGCATGGTAACTTTTTAATACTGTTTAAAGTATCTCACTGTAATTCATTTCTCTAGGTGACCCCGCAATTAAATCTCCAAGCATTCTCGAGAAAATTAATGTCAAACCTTGTAAGAATGCTTAATGCGAGTGTTATTGTGTTTTCAACTAATGCGAAATGTCCGTTTTAACTGAAATATGGATAACTTCAAGTTCAATTTTCCCTCGCGGGGTCAGCTTGAGAACTTAAATCTCAATAAGATCTTCTTACCTTTATCCAAATATTACCATGCTAAGAGGGTTTTTTGGTAACTTAATTTTTGCCATTATTGCCCGAATGTTGTGTGGAAATCATCTTAAATCTTTGCTCAGTTCATTGTCTATCTCCATGCTCGATTTTTGCAATTCTGTACGCATTTCATGCAGTTCTTGTTCAAGCTGTGCACACCTCAGTCTGTGTTGTTTTAGAGTTAGTTTTATTCTCTCAGGGTCTGTCTTAGACACTGGAGCATTGAGCTGTGCTGGCTTTACACACTTTGTTTTGGCTTTGCAAGAGTTGCTGGTTGATTCGTTACAACAGCACACAGAGATCTTCTTCCTGGAGAAGAAGGCAACCCTTGTATCGCCAGAATCCCTTATTGGGAAACTGTTCCTGTTGTTGCTGCTCATCGTCTTCTGAGTCAGAGTCAGAAATATTTAAGGGAACTACATGGTGAAACATTTTGCCAGTGATTTCACATGCCTGTATTCCAGTACATAACTTGAAACCTTCAAGTTCTTTTATCAGCTTTGATAATGTTACATTCTGCATTGATCTTCGATATTTCAGGTACAAAGGATGATCATCAACTAAACAGCATCCATACACTTTAACATTAAATGCCAGACTGTCATCTACGATAACTTCAAGATGAGGCAGCATATACGGCTCTACCATCTTTTTGAAGACAGCTTTGGCAACACTAAACTTTGAAACCCAGTCACCAAAGACATTTCAGTCCCCGTGCTCTGTGGCTTAGTTCTTCCAACGATTTGTAACATGAGTTTGATGAAGGAGTAACTTCTAGTAGGTGATCTGGTAGTGGACGTCTGTTTGGAATTGGTTTGATTTCGTGACTCTTCTTTGGCATGTTAAGCGTCGGTATAGCTCCGAAGAACCAGTCTTTTCTTGATAATTTTTTTGGAATGGACTGCTATTTTGGTGTGTAAACACGAGAATCCAACAATATATTGCTCGTCGGTTGAAACAAATTCCAGGAAATCCTGTAAAGAGCTTAGACGATGTCCATTTATACCAAAAATTCCAAGATCGAAATAGAGATACTCCAGCATCATGGCTAATGGATTCGCGCAAAACCCTTTCAGTCAGACTATGTGATCATTGGATAGGTCGTTGAGGATTTTGGCTTCTTTGAGAAACAAACGCTTCTCGTATGTGTTTTGTCGAAGCAACTTTTTGGTGACAATGACCTCCCCACGACTTTCGGCAGTGAGAACGGCTCCAAAGCTGCCTCTTCCGATCTCTTCCTCAGTAGTGTAGCAGCTCTGCATGGCCAACCTTTTTCCACGTTGTTCCAGTTCGTCTAGACAAACTGTCGCGTTTTTTAATCGAACCAATCAACATTTAGAGCATGAACACACCAAGTTTTGACAGCTCTGCCTGAATGGTTCTTCGCGTGAAACACAGCTTTTGAAAACGAAGCGTTTTTTTTTTCCCTGAAATAAATATGAATAGCAATTTTGAAATTTCCAACCGAAGAAATGAGCTCGTGGAATTTGAGAATCGTCAATAGACTAATGGTTTGCGTGACATCTTGAGCGGGGGAATTGTTATGTAATGGCAGGTGTTATGTCATGTGTTCCGGCACCCACACGAAATAAAAATTGAGTACATTTCTGCTCTCAGATGCGCTGCCTAGCTGTGTCTGATCTAAACATTGTTTAAATGAAAAAAGTAGGGGGTCTTCGTTCTCGTAGGGGGTCTTCGTTTTCGTAGCTCTTCGATCTTCGTGTCTTCGTTTTCAGGGTCTTTGTTTTCGATACTACCGTTAGAAAATGGCAAACAAAGTAGTGGATTTAAACCCTGAAGTGTCGCACACTGTATTCGACAAGGAACGAAAAACAGATGGTTGTATTGAAGATATCGCAAGTACAACTTTAGTCGAAGAACACGAGATTGCTAACCGTTGCTCAGAATTTCAAAGTCAAAATCGCTTTCAAAAGAGAAAGCTTCATGAACACCATATCAACAGGAAGAGATGTTGGCTTTTAAGGCGTCAAGATATTATTGATGCCTTTTGGAATGTTTACGAGCAGGAAGCGTTAAATCGATTGAACGCACTAATTAATGACTTGAGTGTGGCAAACGAGCCAATACATAGATACGTGTTTGACGCCATTATGTCCGTGGATAAAAACGAAATCATCAAGTTATGGCGTGAAAAATGTATGTTCCTTTTTCCTCAAGTAGAACAGCACCAAATGGTCCCGTTTCATGACCGCTGGATGCAAAGTCAATTTAAAGAGGAAAAGAACATCGCAAAAATACAGGAAAGAGCCTCTACACATTGGCTATCTGAGCTCGTTGATGAGTTAACGGTTTCCCCTGAAGCCAATCCGTCACAGGACGTCTCGTCTGAAAAGGAACCAGAAGCCCTAAATGAACTTGAATCTACTGACACTCGACTGCAACACGAATTTCATTTTGAACTTGTGACAGGAGCGCGAAATGATCTCGAATCTACCCACCCCGAGATATTCCAAAATGAACAGACTTTGTTTCCCAACACAGCGCTGAGCAAAGAGTTTGGCAAAAGTGGGAACAAAAGCAAATCGAGGATGCAATAGAAACTTGGGACTACAGTTACCTTTTAGACGATGAGGTTAGTAAATAGATCACGTTATTTTGCAATGCGCTTCAATATAATAAAACTCTTTGAATTTATTAGACATGCGCCAGTTTGAATTTATTAGACATCCGATCATTTTGAATGCATCCGCCATTTTGAATTTATTCGACATCCGCCATTTTGAACTGATTAGACATCTGCCATTTTGAATTGATTAGACATCCACCATTTTGCATTGATTAGACTTCTGCCATTTTGAATTGATTAGACATCCGCCATTTTGAATTGATTAGACATCTGCCATTTTGAATTGATTAGACTTCTGCCATTTTGAATTGATTAGACATCCGCCATTTTGAATTGATTAGACATCTGCCATGAATTGATTAGACGTCTGCCATTTTGAATTGATTACACATCCGTCATTTTGAATTGATTAGACATCCGCCATTTTAAATTTATGAGTTGTTTACCTCTCTGCGAGTAACTTCTCTTTACGTCACTTCTTTACAAGTCTGTAAGTAACCCTCATGTTTCTCTCCCTTACAGTAATTTTGTTATTATTATAGTTGGAAGATGAAGACTGTTTAATGGCATTGGTGCTGGCATTAATTTATGGAAATCTTACAAACATTACCACTGGCATCAATTATCACCTCACTTTGAAACTGAAGTCAAATGGAGTGCCCCTTATCGATCAGCTTGGGGAGATTTTTGACTCTATGGTTAATAACATGACTACCGGAATGGCAGACAATGACCTTGTCCGCTTTGTTCTGCAAAGCAAATCACTGGAGTACCCTATCTCCTTGCCATTCATGTCCCATCACGAGTTAAATGCTGAACGAATCATGGGAGAAGTGCAGCGTGTGTTACAATCAAATAAAAACGTCAACCTACAAGCTAGAATGCAAGTTCATTTGGTTCACATAGGCATGCCAATGGGTGGAGTCGCCTCTTGTAAAAGAAAACATTATGGATTCAAATTTTCCAGGTTTCTCGATACCAAAAAAAGCATCATCCGAATTTGAAATAACGATTTGCTGTGCCTTGCCCGCGCTTTGGTTATAGTAGACATGGCTCAACAAGAGAAACATCCTGACTGGAACACTATTCGTGTGGGACGTCAGTGGCAAAGAATCTTGGCCAAAGAGCTACATCAGAAGGCTGGCGTAAAAAACAAAACATCGTGCCTCGCCTCTGCTATCTCATAAAGGAATTCTACATATTGGTACCTATCGTAGAGCTTCACGTAGTCTGGAATAAGTGAGTTCATAAAGAGAGGTGGAATGTGGTCCTCATCGAACAAGAAGTAGGTGCATATACTGAAGACAACTCGGTGAGAGCCGTCGGTGTCCCAGGTGAAATGTAACGTTTGGTCGAGTACGTCCCTGAAAATATCCTGTTGCTCCGGTGATATGTGGTTCTCTTGAAAACATAAAAGATCGGGTCCATGGTCCGCTTTACAAAGATTGCATCAACAAAGCTTACTGGTGGTGCAGGCCTGAACGTATTCACTCGCCTCGGCCGCATCTTGCCAAGGTCTCATCGTGAAGACGCTCCTCTTGCACCACTCCTGGTGGAGCTGGATTGCTAGCGCTGGTGGGAAGGCGGAGTTTACCGCAGCTGCAGTTGCTGTGCTGACTTGGTTGTTGGAATCCATGTTTTTTGTAAAGGCAAAATAAGGATCCAACCTATACAGCTGATAATACTGAACGCTAAGGCAACGTATGCCACGTATGCGGTACTGGGCCAGGACGTGCCAGCTTGGATGGTATTGATGTGCGTCTTTACTTTGGAAATGGAGGCTGTGAATTTGCAAATCCAGTGTTGACAGGGTCGCATCGAGTTCTGTGGTTACACTTTTTTGAAATGTTCTGGTTCAGGAATGTCAAAAACTGGGTGATTCAAAGTAAAGTCGGTCAGATTAATAGTCGCGGACACCCATGGAACAAATTCTAGAGAGACTGTGGAAGAGAAAGGAACCGAGACGCTGATTTGATCGGGACAATAACCAAGGCGGATGGTCATACCCACGTACAATACGTTGTATGGCAGATGGTACACGGCCAATGAAGAAGTTTGCACTGGACCCGTGGACATTGCACGACTGTGTTTGAAGTTGCCAGGAAGGATCAGCCACCCAAATTGATTGTGGTATGTAAGTTGGAGCAGTCTGTTGCTGCCACACGATGTCGTGGGAAGATGAATTTGGAGTCAGGCCAAAAAGGAAAACCCAGCCAAGAAATGTTAGTAGCTAGGGTTGGTACATTAGATTGGCAAATGAAAGGTGGTTGTGTCCTGATAGCATTTCTTAAGTGTTTCTGTGGTAACTATATACTTTGAATCTGGACAACTTATGAAAACAAGATCTAATTTAGTAACAAGACCTGAGTAACACACGTCGTTCGACTTGTATTTTATAGGCGTCAAATATTCTATGGTACAAAAAGCATTGAGATTTGGTATCTCTGGTATTGTTGAAAGGACACTAGCCTCAATAAGATTGCTGTGATGTTCGATATCAACCATTGGATTAATAAGCAGTGGAAACCCTTCTTTTAATGCTGGGGTCGTATATTTCTTTGTAACATCTGTAGACAAATGATTTATAATTTGGGAATGTCGAAAAGAAGGAAGTTGCGAGATTCCAAATAAAGTTTTGGTTACCAGCAGAGAAAACTGATGTAAAATATCTTGAATTTCTGTGAGATGCAACAATGATATAAACGTTCTAAGGACCGTGTTAGAGTGTTTAGAGAGAAGTTCTAACATAATGAAATTGTGGCAATGGTTTTCCAAGGCCAATCAGTTCAACTGGACTTGCCAAGACTTAAAGGTACGGTCAACTGTTTTCAAATCGTTTGACAGTCGATTTAACTTTGTAGTGAGCGCATCTGCCGCTTTCAGGACATAAGTGATTTTTCCATTACGGACCCGTGTAATAGAATGCGCGTAATCTAGGCTTGCGCTCATATCACGCAGTGTATATTTTAGATTGCTTACTATCGACGGCTCGTATGAATGGCCTATTGAAGTATAAATTTTTCGTGACAGGCCGTTTTCAGCGTGACGCATAAAGCTACTACGACGTTGTCTACTACGGGCTGTATGGGTGGAAGTAGTGAGAAACATTTTTTCATGTGGCTATACACTTTGACATGTTTTTAGTGCCCAGTTCTTACATTCTTCGACTGTCGGTCGGTAATGGCGAGGACAAATCATTGTACCCGTCATCCCGGTAGTATATGTAAATAAACGTCGAAGATATGAATCGCACTCAAGGAGGTTAGAGAAGCTCGATAGCGACTAATCTGGTAATCATCTTTTGCGTACCGTGGATCGAGCTCAGTAGAGCGCTAAAGAAATGGTTTTGTGTGGAAGAGCAATTGTTACTTATATCAAGTGGGGGTCCCGGTGAAATAGCTTTTAATTTGGTTGTCAGGTGCATTAACGTAGTGTCTGAGAAAAATACTAAAAGTTGGGCACTGTGACTAATCATTAATGATGACGGATAAAAGGTTACTGACTTGCCGGCATCCATACTAGTAGCACTTGTTACCAAAGGTTGAGTGGCGCAAATACAGAAAATAAGAAATGAAAAAGTGATCACTTGTTGGCCTGTCTGTGTCGGGATTGGTGGCGAAGGTTGCATCTTGGCCTACGAATAAAGAAAGGGCGCGAGTTAGCAAATACGTTTCGATTCTGGCTTAAACAGTACATTAATGCCTTTTGATAACCATGATATAGAAGATGATTTCCCAAAAAGTTAAGGTGAACTCCATTGCGCAGGAAAATGCCTGATCGTGCACGTAAAACCTTTGGGTGAAACCAAAGAGTCGCGGGTCGCACTACTTAGCTTGTGCCGTGAGTTCCCTTAACTTAATCCTGACATACCAAACAGATCAACATTTCGTGGTACTCACAGGTATCTTCGTAGGTAACAGCTGTCTTTACCCGGATTCTCCACCAATAAATCTGTTAAAGAACAGATTTGGGTTCTGCTAGAATGACGACTTGGTTATCGCCAGGAAGCTTTATTCTTGGTGTTGTTTGCGGTCGTGTCAACTACCAAATGAATTTTCAAACTAACAAACTAAGTTATCAGAGGTCACTTCTTTGTCAAGGTAATGCACTGTGATTGGCTAGAGCATGTTGTCTACGTGGACGAAAGTGTGGCGCTGTACCCGTAGAATCTCCAGTGTTTTCTAAAAAGTGATATGCCCTTGTCTTGAAATACGCCGTTAGGACATCAGTCCGGTTCTCGTAAGGGATTCCAGGCAAAGCCATTGGTAGGCCGTGGAGGTGGCAGGTGGCATATCTGTAGGTCATTTGTGCATGGTCCGGGTCGTCGAAGAGGAAGTCAGTCGTAAAGGTACATGTCACTGGGTTCCCCCCTGGATCGGGAAGATAATGATGTGTTTCTGGTCAAACAGCCCAGGGCCATGTCGGAAGCCATCAAGCTCTGCGACAAAGACTAAATCCATGGTTAAGGTAGCATCCCACCCCAAATGTGACCATTTTGGGAAAAAAAAATTTTCTCGATAGGAAGACTGACCTTACTCCTATCTTTGTTTTAAAAAAAAAAATTCGAAAAAATATTGTTTCTACGGGAAGTTATGGACAAAATAGTGTTTAATGTCATTGAACCGGAAGAACGTCTCTGAAACTGTTTTGCTCTTTTTCTCGAAACTATATTTTCAAGAAATTGGGCGCACGTTTTAAGTTCGCGTGCAGCGAATTTTCAACCGTTTTGGCTCAAATTTGGGGAGAAGGTTCCTATACAACGTAGCTCAAAAACCGTGTCAGCGTTTTTCTTTTTTTCAGTTCTTTCTAAAGTTATAAATAAATGAAGTAACAAGAGCGATATTTTTTCGAACCTCGAAGTTTAACCAGGCGTAAAAAACAAACCAGGCAAGATATCAAAATTCGCCGACACTGTTTTTGAGACAAAGGTGTTAAGAACTCGGCGCAATGTTTGCCACTTCCTTCTGATCACTTCCGACTGCACAGGAACTAAATATTGCAAGCCATGTACTTTTGCAAACCGATCGCTATATTTTTAAGACATTTATCTTTTTGCTTTTAATAAATACGGTATGGCAATCTTCAATTATTAAGCTTTCAGAAAATATATAGTTTGCCAGGGTTTTTATTTAATGTCTCGCCTTGAAACGGTGCGAACGCGAAGCGGTCATTTGGGGTGGGATGCTACCTTAAATGCTGTAAGGGGTGAGAGTACGTGTCCAACTGAGTGAATGAGAGCAAGTAAGGGAGAGCCGATAGGAAACAGAATTTATAACACAGAAAAAGAAAGGGAATAATGGCGACATGTGGGAAAACAAAAAGGGCTACCAATAGGGTTGTGAAAAGGCATAGTTCAGAGGGAGCGTGTTTCTAGTAGTGTTTGAACAGCTGGCAGCAGGGTGTGTGGGAGCCTGGGAACAGTGAAGATGTACCATGCCAGTCCGTCGTAGGTAGAAATAAAGAAGGAAAAAGGAGCCAATGAAATAAAGTTAAAGCAAAGGCCGTGAATGCTAAAATATCAGTGGTGGTGGAAGTTGAGTTTCAAGTTTCAAGTTTATTCAGAAAATTTATAATTATAGAATATGATTTACCACTGCTCGCAGGTAGCTACAGCTATTCGAGGCGAGCAGTGGTTTGAGGCATAACATTAAAGCTTTGACATACAATACTAAGTAGAAAAATATTTACAATTACAATACAGTTACAATTACAATTACCATACAAAGTAAAATTAATTAATTAATTAATTGTCATACAATACATTAAAATACATTGAATACAATACAGAAGGATAACGCGGATAAAATGAGTAGTTGAGTTCAGTTTATGGCATATTTAAATCTAGTAGATCAATATATTCATTGGCCTCCGTGAGTTTCTGAAGAAGCATATTGTGAATGTTACGTTTAAAATTCACTTTAGACATTTGGCGAGTTTCATTAGATAAGTTATTCCAGATTCTGACACCGTTTCTTGAAAAGGACATGTTCAGCTTGTCTAGTCTAGAGTATTTGAGAAAGAAGTTGCCTGTTATTGATGATCTTGTATTATGTGAATGAATATTATGTTGGTAAGTAAATAAATTACTTATTTGAGGTGGCGATATGTTATTTGAGACGTCATGCATTAAGATGGCAACTGACTTAAAGTAAAGAAGATCTAGAGGTAGTAAACTGGATGAAATGAAGCAGGGTATTGCACGAGTTTTATAATCACAAAAAAACATGAGGGGAAGGGCACGTTTCTGTAGACGTAGGATTTTGTTTCTGTGAGTTTTATCTGCTCGGCCCCACGCAGTTTTACCATATAATAAATAGGGTTGACTCAGCGATCTGTATATATGATAATTTGGTTTTATCAACTGGGTTGATAATGTGAATTGTCCACCGTAAAGAGATTCGGAAGCTGACGTTTCGAGCGTTAGCCCTTCGTCGGAGCGAATCAAGGAATTGTGGGTTGTGTGTGGTTTATATACAGAAATGTGGAGCTACGCTATTGGTTGGTGCCTGGCAACGTGAAAAACAACAGAATGAATTAGTTGAATGAAAAGCGTTGGTTGATACCGTGAGGATTAAGAGTGCCGATTTGAAAAATAAATCTTTGTTCAAGAGTTTTACGGCTTTCTGTGCCTCCTTGATGTAGGGAGAGGCCGCAGACTGCCATATGTTGCTTAGAATGATTCGGCATATTAAAGTGTCTAGCAACCGGTTTAGAAGCGTCTTTATCGTCTTTCTCTACGTCGCGAAGGTGTTCTCGGAAACGGTCGCCTAGCCGTCTACCTGTTTCGCCGATATATAACTTTTTGCAAAGAGTGCAAGTTATACAGTAGATGACATTGGCTGAGGTACAGGTAAATTGATCTGTGATCTTAATGGATCGCTTGGGTCCCGACAATTTCTCAACGTTGTAAATGAAAGGACATGTTTTACATCGCGCGCATGCGCATTTAAAAGTTCCAGGTTGTTCAGTCGTTTTGAATGCACTTCTAACTAAAAAGTTACCTATGTTTTTGTCGCGTTTGAATGAAATTAATGGCGGTTGCGAAAAGATTCTACCAGTGTCGGGATCATTTTGAAGTAATTTAAAGTTTTTGAGAATGATGGATTTTACTGCGTGATTGTGAGGGTGAAATGTGAGGGTGAATGGAATTCTATTATTATTCTCCTTCTGAGACGTTTGTAGTGCTGACTGCCGATCAATTTGTTGGGCACGATGATGGCCTGCTTGAACAACAGAGGCAGGATATCCACGTTTGTCGAAAAAATTGCACATTTCCTCTGATTTAAAGGAAAAATCAGAGTCCTCACTACAAAGGCGACGAAGTCTAAGAAACTGAGAATAAGGAATAGAATTCTTGACGTGTGATGGATGTGAAGATGAATACAACAAATAGCTATGAGAATCTGTGGGTTTGTAGTGCACACTGGTGGGTTTGTAGTGCACACTGGTCCTTTTCCCCCTATTAGTAAAACTTTAGCTTTTCGTTTGGCCATTCTTATCTTCGCTAAAACTAGATTTTGTAGTCACATCAACTTCATCGGCCGTTGCCTTCATTCTAAAGTTATACCTAAGGGTTTTCGCGCTAATTTTCATGCATCTTATCATTCTAATCAATATCTTCGCCAAATTCAATGTGCCCAAAATTCTTTTTCGCGTAACATTATGAGGATTACTATCAGAGCTATGTGCCAAAAACGTGACGACCTCAACAAACAAATTCTACAATGTCGCTCTGAACTGTCTAAAATCTGTCCAGCTATCTTAGTTCAATCTATTCGCACCAAAATTCAGGAGGTCAATTCTAAACTTTTTAACCATTTACACCAAATTAAGGCCCATAAACTTGAACAATTAACAGGTCCTCCTATTTCGTGTGACTCGTCACTTGAAAGCCTTAGCACCGTAGTTACTATTCCAGAAAATCTTTCGCTTTCCGATGCAGAGAAATCCGTCCTTAGCAAGGG
>OZ026602.1:17962790-17990290 GCA_964020085.1 Micromussa lordhowensis | reverse complement strand
TTCCAGTAATTTGTGTCCTAGTTAAGTTCTTTCTGCTTTTTTATAGAGAATTAGAGATGCCTGTGACTTCCGTATTTCTAGATCTGAATAAAATAACTCAGTGTTGCACTACTTACCAATAAGGGTATCAATTATGATGGGTGTCAATGGCTTGTGTGCCTCACCATTTAATAATAATAATAATAATAATAACAACTTTATTTGAGTCTCAAATCATTCTAGCTGAGCACGAGTGCTCTACTAATTGGGGAGACTGTAAATCAAATAAATCAAATCAAATCAAATGTTGGTTTCTGAGGAGAGGGGAAAACCGGAGAACCCGGAGAAAAACCTCTCGGAGCAGAGTAGAGAACCAACAAACTCAGTCCACATATGACGCCGGGTCCAGGAATCGAACCCGGGACACATTGGTGGAAGGCGAGCGCTCTCACCACTGGGCCAACCCTGCTCCCCTGCTTTTTTTGTCCTTTCCCTTTGCATTTGAGATTGCAAGAGTTTCTTTAGAAAAGAATATATCAACAGCAGCATTGATATATCCAGACCAAGACTTAAAAGCTGAGCAGTAAGCCCGTTGATGAGGGTACCAGAAGACCCCTGATCCCTCCATGACTTCTACCATCTGTAAATAAAAAAAACAGAAGTCTATTTTAGTGTTTGTGACATCTACATGACTTGTTGGGTTTTATAGTGGTGGTTTGCACGGAAACATACACTGTAACTACCAAAGCACGGTTGAAGTTGACTCCAAATGAATAAAATTAAAATCAAGTCATGTGTGTGAGGAATGCATAATTAACATTCCTTTACTTTTCCTTAACACATTACTTTTCATTAAAGTGGCAACTAGTAAAGATCTTAAAAAAAACAATCGAACAAACAAATAAATAAACGATACACCATGCAAATATAACTTATAATAAGTAAAATATCTAATGTTTTTATTGCAATTTCCCTCTACAAAACTATAACTACCATAATACAAAAGAAAACACGAAGACCAAATGTTTGGCACAGAGAGAGGCTTTATTGACTCTGATTCTGATTCTGATTCTCTCTGATTTTGACTCTGAAAAGCCCCTTGGGGACGAGCCAATAAAGTATGTATGTAAAGTATGTATGTATTGAAACTAACAACCCAACCCCCCCCCCCTAGTGCGAGACTAGGGGGAACTGTCGAATAACAACAAAACCTCTCCGCCCACTGGATAAGGGTGGGAGGGAAGGGAAGCTAAATAACAAAACCAGACTAGCACAAGAAACAGTACTACACTAACTGATGGAACAATGTGATGTAACGAAAAGGCACGAGGCCTGTGAAACTTGAGCTACTGCCCCGCATGGGCCGATAGCGAGCCAATCACAATCGGGAAATTAAGTGTTTTGAAAGGCTCCAAAACAAAACAATTTCCCTCTACAAAACTATAACTACCATAATACAAAAGAAAACACGAAGACCAAATGTTTGGCTCAGAGAGAGGCTTTATTGAAACTAACAACCCAGCCCCCCCCCCCCCCTAGTGCGAGACTAGGGGGAACTGCCGAATAACAACAAAACCTCTCCGCCCACTGGATAAGGGTGGGAGGGAAGGGAAGCTAAATAACAAAACCAGACTAGCACAAGAAACAGTACTACACTAACTGATGGAACAATGTGATGTAACGAAAAGGCACGAGGCCTGTGAAACTTGAGCTACTGCCCCGCATGGGCCGATAGCGAGCCAATCACAATCGGGAAATTAAGTGTTTTGAAAGGCTCCAAAACAAAACAATTTCCCTCTACAAAACTATAACTACCATAATACAAAAGAAAACACGAAGACCAAATGTTTGGCACAGAGAGAGGCTTTATTGAAACTAACAACCCAGCCCCCCCCCCCCCCCCTAGTGCGAGACTAGGGGGGAACTGCCGAATAACAACAAAACCTCTCCGCCGCCAAAACGCACCAAACAAGAAGTCTACGTGGAGAAGAAAGAGCCCAGGGAGCGAACCATCCCTTGCGAAACCCTGAGCTTGAGGGCCATAGAAATGTCTAGATAACTCTTATATGCATCGGAACGCCAGTCGCCGAAAACCTGGATAAGCTCCCCTGGCAGCCCGGAAGAGAAGGCCCAGGAGGTACCCCCCCGGCGAAAAGAATGACCCCTAAACAAGTGATACTGAGGGACCTTGGCAGCCCTAAGACGGGCGCGCATAACGGAAATGAACTGGCGTTGACGACTGGTTTAAAAACTCCTGAACGAGAAGGATATAGAAATAAGGGGGAACTACCAGGAGCCAGAACTAACTCACACATAAGATAAAATAAACGAACGGGACAAAGTGGAGAACCTGGAATACTGACAAGGGGCAGGGCTAGAACCCGCTTCCCAAATTGATTTGTTTTGGACCATGTGAACTTGACACACAACCCGAAATGACAGGGCTCAACATCTCCCCTTCGGAGGCACAGGTAACTGTCGTCTGGACCCCGAGCATCCGGAACTAAATTGGAGAGACGCGTGAAGAGAAAAAAGGCGAACACAAAGGCACAAGAAAGGGAGACATCGATAGGGTCGAGATCCCCATCGAACTGAACTAAGAGGTGTAATAACTGGGGTGTGATAGGAGGGGCACGGAGTGGGCAATGTTGAGCTAACCTCTCAATACCGCACAATGTAACCTGAAGTTCATGAGCACTGAGATCTGGGAAAGGAAACCCTAAACTCACATGAAGCAACTTAACCCCACTGAGGTAATTCCGAATAGAAGGTGGGGTCATAGATCTACTTAAAAATTGACAATATAAACTAACAGTATTGATGGAGGCGGGCAAAAAGGCTAAGTCAAAATGTAAACAAAAATACAAATAAGATCGCCATTGAGTGTGATGGTTCTTTTGAGTTCCTGCGGCGTAAGCAGCCTTTCGAGAAGTCTTGAGGTCCCGTGACAGCTTGGACAAGGCTGAATCTGGAGAAGAAAGCTACAAATCATCAGACAAGGAGAATAACAATGGAGAAACGTCTACTTCATGCAAGGTTAGAGATTTGGTAGCGGCATGAAATTGTTCTTTGAAGGAAGACTGCAAATGCCAACGAGACAGGAGGTCAGCCAGACGATTGGCAGAACTAGACAAATGTAATGCACGTAACTCAAATTTATGTGAAGCAGCCTCAAGCCAAATAGCTAGCAAACAAATCGCCAAATACGGGTCCTGAACACGACCGGAGTTGAGAGAGCTAACCACCGCTTCGTTATCGCACCGTACGACAATACGCAAGCCCAACCAGGAAGAACCCCATAAGCGACAGGCGATGAGTATTGCGATGGCCTCGAGATGATGAATGGAGTGAAACTTAACAGTAATCTCTTCTGGAAAGACACGGTGAAAGAAATGTTGATCAGTCAATCCACCGCAACCCGTGAGACAGGCGTCGGTACTAAAAACACCATCAGGAGCTGACCACAGAGTCGAAGGAATGACAGACACACCATTGTAAGTCCGGAGGAACCGCAACCACCATTTAATATCTCGATGGAATTCCCGCGAAAGTTTTGTATGATAATGGTTATGTTTCAAAGTTCGAAGCAGAGCCAAAATACGAGACAAAAACAAACGACTTTGTCTGACACACTTGGAAACAAAGGACAACTTTCCCACTAAAGACTGAAGCTCGGATTTTGTAGCTGAACGTCGGCCGATCCATTGAAGTAACAAAGTCTCAATTTCATGTAATCGGTCGGGTGTTACGGAGAGCGTTAAATCAACAGTGTTAACTTCCACGCCAAGACAGGTAAGAACGGTTGAAGGTGGGCAAGCTTTGGCGAGCGATTCTTGCAGTCCTAAATCGCGAAGAAGATGGCCGCATGTTTCATAGTCTTGAGGAGCGGTATCTGGAGAGGCAACGCCAATGAAATCATCAAGATAATTAACCACGCAACATCCATCTTGTGAGAGCATGTAACGCACGGCGGAAGTAGAACGCTGACAAGCCATCGCGGCAGTCTTAAGCCCCATGGGCAAAACAACGTCAAAGTACAGTTCATTGTACCATTGATATCCTAATAAAGGGTAATCAAACGGATCGATGGGAAATTGGCGATAGGCTCTTTTTAAATCACGCTTGAACAACAGACAGCCCGAGCCGAGCGAGGCCACACGATCCGCAATTGTGTCGATAGTCGGGTAAACTAAGGAATAAGGCTGTGATAAGTAAATCCCGTCAGGAATGGCGTCATTGATGGACGAACCTGACGGCCAGCTGAGGTCTAAGATCATCCGCTGCTCCGCAGAGTTTGCCTTCGGAACAGAATTTAACGGTGAGACTACAATTGGACGAGAAAAGGGATTACCAGCGAAGGGACCGATAACTGCACCACGATCGAGCTCCGTAGAGAGATAAGAATCCACCGCCGAAGGAAAATCCGTGGCACCCTTGTGATTGTGGGCGACACGAGCAGACGAAAGTGAACTAGCGTAATCCACACCAACCGGCCAGCCAAACTCAAGAAAATCGCAAACTGCGTAGTCGGGGTAGTCTTGCAGTCGAGAGCGCTAAAGTGGTATGTTCAGAGATGAAGGAACCGGTAAGCGTGTTCCCAAGAAATTGTACTGAGCAAAGGAACAAACACGCCGATGTAAACAAACAAAACATTGTGACGAAAATCTGTGATGTCGTGAAGCGTTTGATAAAACACAATCATGACTTGGAGGCAGAGCGACGATATCGGAGTCATCATTGTCAAGAAATCCTGAATCGGGAGACGAAGAAAATGCATGATTAACACAGGAAAGTCTGGAGTCTAGCGTAAGTCGAGAAATATTCGCAAAATGAGAGTCTGGAGTTGAAAGTCCAGAGTCTATCGGACGCGGAGTGAAAACTGACAAAAGTCGGGGATCAGGAATGCGATGTCGGTGCTGATTGATCAGTGGCCGAACCCGAGACGACGTGCTTCGTGGGACAATCGGGCGAAAATTCCGAGTGCCGGCCGATCACGCGGGAAACTGTCCAGCATTTGACACAGATATGCTGTAACCACTTCGTTTCATTCCGAATGGTTCCAAAATGATCTTTCCCATGTGAACATTTGTCGTTTTGGTAATCCCGACAAAACAAAACTGGCGTCCCCGAACCCGAACGGCCGGCCGCCCCACTTGACGTGGATCTCGAGGAATTGCGTAACAGGCGGGTTTCCAAATCCGCAAAGGAATCTCCCCAACGTGCACAACCACATTCAGTCTCGAAAAGAACGGCGGCGTGGAACTCACGAACGGCCGACCAATTGAACTGAGTAACCAGGTACATTAGGACAATAAAATGATCAAGCCGCGCGCTACGTTAGGTCTCGGAGAGGGAAGGCAGCTTTAAAATAGAGGCGTAACCAGCTGATAACTCGGCAATGGTTTTGGACACATAAGCCAAACTCAACTGACTGTGGGGCCATAGTTGTGGCTTGACGACTCTGCTCGTGAGTTTAGTGGTTTTGCCAGACTTCAGTCGAAGCTTCTTACCTCGGTTCCGGGAGGGCTGTTCGTCGTCCTCCTCTGAGCCGCTGGAAGAGAACCCCAGACGCTCCAATTCCTCCGCTACTCGCGCTGATAAGGTGGGATCAGAACAAAGAGCCTTGATGTTGAGTTGCGACTGAGTAGGTGGTGGCTTGTTACGCTGTGGCACCTTAGTGTGTTTTTGGAGCTCGGCATTCCTGCATTGTAAAGCGTGAAGCTCTGCCTGCAAGCGTGAGCGCCGCAACGTCGTCCGATGATGAGTGAGTCGAGTTTTGTTTTTGAGAAGAAGATACGACCGTACCAGGCGTAGGCTGATACTGGAAGCTGTCGTGGAAAACGTCCTCGTCGTCCTCGGCCTGACCGGTATGCATTGCTGCATAGTCGCGAGGGATACGTTCTCGGAGATTGTAAGCCATGATCGTAAAGCTAAATAACTCCAAAAGCTAAATAACAAAACCAGACTAGCACAAGAAACAGTACTACACTAACTGATGGAACAATGTGATGTAACGAAAAGGCACGAGGCCTGTGAAACTTGAGCTACTGCCCCGCATGGGCCGAGAGCGAGCCAATCACAATCGGGAAATTAAGTGTTTTGAAAGGCCCCAAAACAAAACAATGCCTTGCATTCTGTAGCCAATGTGCTGTCCACAATTCCAGCTCCTGGTCTGTTGTTTATCATTTCAGCAACTGTCTTTGCTTTTACTGTGGAATTAAAGAAAATACCGGTAATCTGCTGTTGTCACTAGTTTACATTTACATTGAAGCTGCTCATACATGCACAACATATTTTTGCAACAGAATTAACCGCTTACTTCACTAAATTCCACTTAGTGTGATTTCTAAATGGTACCATAGACTATTTCTTTTTAGCAGGGATGTAAAAAATAACCAAGAGAATACCCGGGTACCAGTCCAATTTTCCGGATAAAAACAAACTATGATGAGCGAGAAGCTAACCCTTAACGTTTTCAGTGAAGCAAACTACCCCTTATTAATGCTACGTGTCTGTCTATAACAAGTACTACAGGTGTAGCTATAACGGTACATCCCAATTTCAGTTGCCCCCATTTCATCTTGGTAGCCTTATGTGTATCTTATGTTGATGTAAATGTGCTAAGTTTAGTATTGTCATACATGTGTGTGTGCAGCTGAAAACATGGAGCTTTCTAACTTGGGAAGCGGAAGCTTACATGCTATGTTGAGTCTCTTGTGTACTTTCTCCAGTCTCTTTCTTAAGGTTTTTATTTCCACCCTCTGTTCTTTACAACAATCACTGCTGGAAACATCAGGATCCTCAAGGATTTGTTCCTCCTCCTCCTCCTCAAATTCATCATCACTGTCCTCTGCAATGGCACTTTGAAAGTGAAGACCTCTTTTGGGCTCACAGGTTCGCTTTGTTTTGGTACCAGTTGGTCTTGGGTTAGCTGCTGAAGATCTGTGCTTTAACTGCGTTGATTCTGGAGTGGCAATGGCACTGATGCTGTCTGGAGTTCTTGTGAATGATTTGGTACCAGAAGGACTTGCAGGCAAGGCTAGGTTGGCTACTGAAGATTCTTGCATGGTTGATTGCACTGACTCAGGGGTTGAGTTTGGAGTTCTGTCTAATGAGTAAGCTGTAAAGGCTGAAATCATTGGTGATCGGTTTAAAGAACTGTTTTGACGAAGTGGTTGTGGTGTGAAGGTGGCACTGGGCAGATCATTTATGATGGTAACACCGTCATCTGTAGTTGCTGTGGTAGAAGGAACCCATTGACTTATAACCTGGGCCTTTCTTGCTTCCAGCATCATCTTTTGTTTTTCTTGTTCCTGTTCTTTCTTCTTTCTTTTCTCTTCTTTGTTTTTAGCATTCTGCTCTTTTTCTTTAGCACTTTCTATTGACTCCTGCTTCTTTTTCTTCCTTTTCTGGTTTTCTTTGTCTTGAACTTCAGGGTGCTTTCTTTTCTGCTGTACTTTGGGATCCACCCCCTTGTTTTCGTTTTTCTTTCCTTTTTCTAGCCGCATCCTCTCTTTCATTAGCCCGCTCTTATCAGCTGTAAAGATATACTTTGGAAGTTACTTTCTAAGTGAAAAAAAATTCTTCACCCTTTGCCTTGCAAAGACGGGAAAAAATTGATGATGAAAACCAACATTTTGCGGCAAGATGTAACAATAAATTAGCATACAGTGTCTGGAGCTAATTATGTAAATAAATTTGTGCAAATTGAATTGCTTTGCACGTTCAGAGCGGGGTTTTGGTCTCTGATGAAAAGTATTTCATTTACCAAACAATCAAACTTATTTCTACACTTTTTCAGAATGCTTAAAGGGGAACTTTGGTACAAAAATAAGTATTTTTCAAAAGAAAGGCCAAACATCATTATTACCAATTTTCCTATTCTTGTTGCTCTCTCTTGCAAATTAACAAGTTATTGTGCTATTGAAGTTGGCTTAAAATGCGATTAGAAATCCGCCATCTTGGAAACGGATTGCCTGCTCAGAAGCCGGTCAGCGTATTGCTGTATGACGTCAAGTCGTCAAAGTAATTTGATCCTTCCGCGTCTTCCAGTTGTGTACTTTACATTTTGCGAGGTTTGGGTTATTGTTGAATTCGGGTTTGAATTATGTCCGAAGCTGGGTCTTCCTTCGATAATTTCGACGATGAATTTGACAGTGAGAGATCTTCTATTCGGCCATATCAGTTTGAGCCGCGTGTCAACTCAGATGAAGCTGAAAGCCTGTCGGGCGAGGAGTCCATGGAAAGCGAGGAAGAAGGTGCAAATCCTCGACTTGAGAATTCAGACTGGTATGTAGCGTTGTGCTAATTGATCGATTCATTGTACTCAGTCGAGTGACTTTAATGTGAAATAAAGTGAACTTAACGCTGATTGATGTGGCAATTGTATTTACGTCGCTTGTCGGTAAAATAGGTCGATTGTATTAAGCGTTTTCAAGCTTACATAGCATAAGGAAAATTACATATTTGTGATTAATTTAATTTGCACTATTTACCAGTGTATTGGAAGGGTTTTCTTGTTTTCAGTGGACAATTCTATGATACACTTTTTCTCCAGGGAAACTGAGTTTTGAAACCCCGAACTTTCATAAGTTAATTACTTCTAAAACAGTAAGAACTAAACAAGAGGGTCTACGAAACCCAGAATGAAAATCTAAGACTGTTTACGGCGTTGTCGCTTTCTGGTTATGTTTAATACGGTTGACCGACCGGACAAAACTCTGAGAGCATGATTGAATTTCCTTCTCGGTCTGGTTGTTACATCTGGTTATGGTGCTTATTTTAAGCATTCGTTTGAGTACAACACATAAATTATAACTGTAATAATTTGCTTCACAGATCAGGAATGTTACTGAAATACATGTTTTACTCTTCAGTAGTACGAGTTGTTTACGGTGCCACTGGCTTCACCAACTAATGCACTGCTAATTTGGTTTATGTACTAAATCCTTTTCTTTGGTGAACACAGTGCAATGTGAGACTGCATTTTTGTTTATAATTTAGGTGTTCATGTGAGAATTGCCAGATTATGGGACGAGTGGAGGCATGTGTTTGCTGCCAAAAAATTGAGGCAGTCAAAAATATAAATATTGAGGCAGTCACAAGTGGCGAATGCCAAGAGGAGCCCACATGTATAACCCAACACCCAGGTTTTCATCCAGTGTGTATCAATAGATGGGTATTGCAGACTGCGTGGTTTCAATACAAACAGCAGTACAAACACCCATATGAAGGGCCAGAGCATAAACTATTTAGACATATAGCCTACAGACAACTGGCCCGATGGTGCTGGGGTATTTTAGGAAAAGAGATAAGGGTCGTTCTTCCATCTTGTGCTGTTATGTGCATACGTAACTTTTATCCCCCACCTGGGCCAGAAGAAGATTTTGCCTTTGAAGGGTTTCGGTATGCCGATGAGTGATCTGGATTGACTAAAACTATTTATAAGTTGAAAATATTGAAATGATATATAAAAACTTACTTATTACCTACTTACATGTAGGTCTAGCTTATATACATACTGTGCCATCTATCTTTTTTGTTTACAGTGAATGGGCATGATTTTGTTAATGTTTTCTTTTCCTCAATGTCTATAATTATATTACTGTCATTGGTCAATTAACTGACTACTTGTTTCGAATTTGTTTTATACTTAACTTTTGGCATTGATATATTCTAAAACATTTCTGGGTTTAATTTGTTATGTCCTGTGTTTACCAGTTAAAGTGAAAGACTAAGGATTTAATGATTCTCCAAAATTAATTATGAAGAAAAATTCATTGCCACTTGTGAAGCTACATAGCATTAATTTCATTAGTTAAACCATGACTGATGTTCTTGTATCAAGTCTGCTTTAAGTGGTGCTGGCTCTGAAGCAATGTTCTTTGGTAGCTGAACAGGCAATGGCATGGCAACTGCATTTCCTTCCTCACACCGCTTGATAACTTCTGAAATCAGATTTGACAAATAATTGTATGATTTCTTCTCACTAATTGGCTTAACTACCCATCGCTTATGGGCTTTTGGAAAACACATCTTGTAGCGTGCCTCGCCTGCATGTTCTCCTGCCTGTACTTGAGCTTGATTACGGCCAGTGTTTGCATTATTGTCAAGTGCAGCAAGTTGAGTCCTGGCAACCATGCCCTGGTACGAAAAATGTTCTCTTTTTGAGCAGTACCACTGCATGAAAAAAGACGTGTCGTGGTCCGGAAATCCCACGATACGGACCCGTATTCTTTGAGAATACGGGCAAATCCGGGAGTATCATGTTCCAGAAAACGCGACGTGTACGCAGCGTGTCAGGAACCGTATTTTTCCCGATTCGGACTTTTTCCGTGGCAAGGAAAATCCTGTCTCTGGACACCTCCTTGAAACGCGGCGTGTCAAGGCCCGGAAATTGTCTTATTCATCCTGATTTGCTACGATTAACGGCGCACCGCCTGCTAGCACAACCGGTCAAGTTGATTTTCCTTTCATCTCGTGTTATTGTGTTTTGGCCGAAGTTCCACGGTACTTCAAGTTTTACGGGAGTCCGGTATCCGAAATTCCACGGTACGTGACGTGTTAATATTAGATATTTCATGGTACGTTAAGTGTCACTTGAGATTCCCCTTTCGGATTTTCCATGGTACGTGGTGTCACTTAAGTTCCACTTTCGGATATTCCATGGTATGTGAAGTGTCACTCGAGATTCCCCTCTCGGATATTCCATGGTGCGTGAAGTGTCACTCGAGATTCCCCGATCGGATATTCCACGGTACGCGAAGTGTCATTTGGGATTCCCCTATCGGATATTTCACGGTACGTGAACCGTACTCGGGATTCCCCTATCGGATGTTTCACGAAATGAAAGGTAGTCTGATAAAATTCCCAAAGCGTGGGAAGGCATCATGTCTCCTGAAAAGGTACTCTTAACGTGATGCATTTTTCTCTAAATTTCCTTCGAATTCCATTAATAGCCAATGTGGCATAAACATACGTACATGTAGACATGCTTTATTTGTTATAGTAGGTACAGTACCGCTCAGATATACGTTAACTGCGCAGACGCGTATTATACGCACATACGCGTATGACTATACGCACATACGCGTATGACTATACGCACATACGCGTATAGGTATACGCACATACGCGTATACCTATACGCACATACGCGTATAGTTATACGCGCATATACGCATATACATGCGCGTATGATGTGTCTTTATTATTCAGGACGAAAACTTTTCTTTGTGTTTCATTGTTGTGAAAAAGAAAGTCTAAGAAGCAATGATCCAACAACGGAAAATTAAAATATTTGCGCAAATGGAGATCATGTTAAAAACACGCACGTCACATCGCTTCATGTATTTAAGCAGCAGTTTATCTGCTTTATCTTTCGCTGTTGATGAATCGGAACGAAAAGAAAAATGTTACTTAAACTCGGCATTTAAAAGTGTGAATTATCTGGCGATTTACTAAGCAGATGTTCACGTAAAGCGCTTCGGGAAAGTTCGATCAAATTTTAAGTGCCGAGAAAAACTGCAATAATTTTAGGAAAGTCGCTCCGTAGATGTAGGTAATTGACTACAGCTGTACAAGACATATAAACAAACTTCCCTCGATGAATGTTTGAGAACAGATAAAAACCATACAATTTTGTATCATGAAAGATGTTTTCACTAATTCAGCGCAGTCGGCGGTCTGTTTTTCAGCACGCATCGGGGAGTTGCGAGATGCTTATCGGTCTAAAGCCTTCTGAAGACCTTGTTGAAAAAATATTTGACACAAATCGTTCATTTAAACAGTAAAATGTTCTTTCTTTAACCAGATAATTGTTCATAAAAGTTTCTATGGCGCGCTGCTCACATTTAGTTATTTCTCACTTCATGGAAAAGTTCTGTTTCGCACGCGTCGGCAAGTCCCTTGCGAGATGTTTGTTGTCTAAAGCCTTCCGAAGATTATATCTCCGGTTATATTTGACACAAATCGTTCATTCAAACAGTAAAATGCGACCGTGAAAGGCAAAACGGGCATTAACGGAAAACCGGTCGAACGGCAAAAACGCACGGATGTCGAACGGTTTGTTTGACCGTTCGAACGCCATGAATAATTATTTGAACGGCTTGGTTGGCCATTCGAATGGATTATCGAACAGATTGGTAAACCGTTCAAACGGCATGATAAACCGTTCGAATAAACCGTTCGAACGGATGAATAAATCATTCGAATGGTTTGGTTTGCTCTTCGAACGGATGACTAAAAAATAATATTAATAATTGCTCGAACGGTCTGGGAAGTAGTCTCGAAGGTATCCGGTAATTGTAGACCGCATCACATCATGATTAATTTATGACAACAAGATATTTTGTACCACGCTGTTTTGATGTTCACTGAAACGCCCGTCCATTAAACTGACGAAACTGCTTGTTAGATGTTTGAATGTTCCTTGCTATAAACTTAGCATTTTCGAACGACTTGCGTTTGTGACATTCTGAAAGCTCATCCGCAGTCACGCTGTTACTTCACGTTGATTGGATGATGGTAAGGAATGCATCCAATCAGCGTGGAGAAAACAGCGTGACTGTTGCTCTTAGCACACGAAATCCATGGATGCTGGTCGCTTCGAAAGCTGTATTTCTGGAAAATTATTTGGCGGTTAGCACTTGGATTTTAAATGGATCTTCGATTGAATGCCACAAGAAGAAGCATCAACCTTTCAGTTTATCTGGTGTTCGATTTGGGAGCCGGGCGATTCAAATTTCTGCGTGAAAATCTGCTTGGCGCTGGGCGATCGAAAATGAGCCTTCCAGTTCCACCCTTCACTCCGTACAACGTGGGGTATTACTCAATTCAAAGCAAAACCCACTAAATCGCACGCAAATGACGAGTGTCGTGAATCTCGCATGTGAACAAGAAATAAACTATTCGCATTTACATTCGCAAATGTCCAAAATATTTGCCGCTAAACTTGGGAGAAGTTTCACATGCGGGTTTCTTTGTCGATTCTGCTGAAATAGAAGCTTTCACGGTCGCGGAGGTCATCTTGGTAGTGGGGCAAACGCGGCGAAATTTACAGTGAATGTATGGGGAAAATCGTGATTTTGATGCTCGATAACTCGACGAAGTTTGACATTCTACTGTTTCTATGAATTACAAACTAAAAATGCTAGCTAAAAGAGGTAACCGATCAAATTTGAGAATTGTACTCTTACAAAGAAAGCCGCAAATTAAAATCTTATTTTTCATATATTTGTCTGTAAAATGGAGCCGCCATTCCCGGGAAAATTTAGAAGCATTTGTATGAAAAACTAAAAACACGATTTCTCGCTTCTCAGCAAACGGATGCTCTTCAGATTTAATCGGTTAACTATTTTAACTAATATCTTTAGTTTGCATTTCTGAGAAATTTCAGAATATCAACCTTCCTCGAGTTGTCGAGCATCAAAGTCACGATTTTTCCCATACATTCAATGTAAATTTTGCCGGGTTTGCCCCACTTCCAAGATGACGTCCGCGACCGTGAAACCTTCTATATGATGCAGCGGTATTTAAATTTATTTTGAACACATTCCAAAGCCGTTGCGGCGATGTAGTGTGACAAGTGATGAAAAGGTCTCCTCTTCTCATGAAAGTTCCGTTCGAAAAGGATAACCCGTTTATATCGATAAGCAAATACTTTCTATCAAACTCATATACACTTGCAACAGCGTATCGGGAGAAGTCTTCATGCTGCCGTACTGTAGTCGTTTAGTTTTTTAGTGTTGTCAAGCTTTTCTTTAGAACAATAACCCGCTGACAGTAGAAAGACAATAAGCTAGCTCATAAATACTAATGAACATACGCGTATATGCGTATATGGATATATACGCATTTTTATACGCACATACGCGTATAGGTATACGCACATACGCGTATACTCATACGCACATACGCGTATGATCATACGCATATACGCGTATACCTATACGCACATACGCGTATATTTATACGCGTATTATGCGCATGTTTTGGTTAACGTATATCTGAGTGGTACTGTAAATAGGACAACCAAGCTTGACTTCTACATGTCAGAAAACCTTTTATTGAACAATAGAAACATTACAGGTAAAAATGTTCAATGTGCACAGCAATTTATAAAAGAACTTTTTCCAGAATTGAAAATTCACATTTTAGTACACTGAAACGAACAATAACTATCATGATCATTAATTTTTTAAATATTTCTCCCTACTAAACAATGATGATGAGAAACCAGGCAATGGTAACATTTTTAGACACTATTCCTTTGAAACAATAATAATAATAATAATTAATAATAATAATAATTTACTACTTATATAGCGCTATTTACAATAAAAAGATCAAATAGCGCTTTACAATTAATGTCTCTAAGCTATTAAAAATTAAAAAGAAAAATTACAATTCAAATTGGCTATATAAAATAAATCTCGACTACATTGAAGATTGAAAATTAAAAATTACAGTTCAATTTGACTATATAAAATAGATTGGAATTCATACTTATTGAAAAAATTGCCTAAAAAGAAGAGTCTTAATTGAATTCTTAAAAATTTCTACAGATTCAATTGTGCGTAATTTCAATGGTAATTCGTTCCAGAGATGCGGAGCAGCCGCCTGGAATGCACGTTCACCCAGGGTTGAAAGCATCTTGCCTCTAGGTGGCTCTCATAAAATGCCAGAGTTAGATCTAATATTGTACGAGGACTTACGTTTGATGACTAAAAGATTGCTAATATACACAGGTGCGAGGCCATGAATGGCTTTGAAAGCTAATAATAAGATCTTAAACTGTATACGCGCCAGCACTGGTAGCCAGTGTAACTCATAGAGTGCTGGAGTTATATGAGAATACTTCCCGATATCCATAATTAATCTGGCGGCAGCATTTTGCACGCGTTGTAACTTAGCTATTTGCTCTTTGGGAAGACCATACAATAAAGCATTACAATAGTCTAACCTGCTGCAACAGTCTAACAACTGCAGTTCAGAATCTGCCACTAACATAAATCCTTAAATTATTATATATTAACAGGACAAGTTTAAGTCCTTCTGACAAATAATGGGAAAAGTTCCATGTATTTGGAATTTAACATGTATTTGCACGGAAACTTGCCATTTTAACCATTGATGAATAATACTTGTGAGAATACAATACATTGTAAAAGTCCAGTGCTGTTAAAAGACAATCTGGACCATTTACAATGTGGTTAAAAAACCAAGAACCTATAATTCTTTTCCATCAATAAGAATTTATCCTTATTATCTTTTCAATAAATCATTGACTGAAGTAACTCAGAACAGAAACTTTGCTTTGCCATCACATGGATTGATTAATAATTATTATAGATACTGCTTTGATATAAAAAAGGATCCAGTCCTTCTAAAAGATCAACAGGTGCTATGTTATGCACCGTTTTGGGTGATTTTGGCTTAGACAGCCTCAAGTTATAATGGTTCTGAACAACATAAAGTAGTACATGTAGCTCAGACCAAAAGAACAAGATAACTCTAACACACCTTCACTTGGAAAAAGTGCTTGCGCACAAAAATATCAGATATTAGTTCAGATTTCAAATTGGAATTTCAATAAATTAATGGTGAATGGAAAAGAACACCAAAACAGTGCAACTATTAGTCATTTAGCAGTTGTACACGCTTGTTTCTGCGTCGCTTTACTGGACTGTCTACATGGTCTAATTAACAATTATTCCATGAGCGCGCGTTGGATATGAGATGATAGATAGCCAACGAGGCGCGTAGCGCCGAGTTGGCTATAATCATCTCATATCCAACAAGCGCGAGTGGAATAATTGTTTTATTAAAAACGCCCCAAAAAATAAAGAACTAGACTACAATGAAAAGAAAAAGGCCCAAAAAATCACGTATACGCACGCCATTTTTGTAGATCATGGTATAATGGCTCATATACCATGATGGCTAAGCCAATGAAAAGTCTCGAATTGCATTATCCAATGATCCAGTTTTTAATAATATACCATATTCAACACCACTTTCGCTGTCCTCGTCTTCCTCACTACTGAGGGCAGCCCTAGGACTCTGAAGAGAATGTGGGGCCTCTGGATATGGCGAAAGTTGCTGCGGGGAAGGAGATCTTGGATGGCTGTCTCTGTCCAGAGTGCCTAACGCCCATGCAGGGGATGAAGGTGGTGGAGGGCGCGTGCTTGGTTGTCCATGTAGCCTTTTGTTGTTTGGGTGGGAGGAACCAGACTGTGCTTCAACCTTTCCCTGGAGTCTCTTCACCAAAAATGTCAATTCTTGCGCCATGATGGGGACCTCACAATCCACGACCCTGCTTCATCTTCTTCTCCATCTTCTTCATCACTCATAAAACTGGGGTCCAGCTGTAGCAAGGCCTGCTTCTCAGACCCTGAAGCAACTTTCATCCGCTTGATGAAGAGCTGCAAAGAGACATCCCATTTAAATGAGTTACATGTAGTAAAACTACAAATTTGAAGATAGTGTTTAAGGTTGCTACAGTGCACTGACATTGTGGAGCTTTTTGTGTTTTTTTAAGTTCAAAAGAGATATTAAGTTTTTTTACTGTTAGTGAACCAAGCACAAACAAACATGTGCTGTGAATAATAATAATAATAATGATAATAACAGTAATAATAATAATAATAATAATGATATAGTAAATGGTTTGAACCTAGGAGTATCAGTAGTTTGTATTGTGTGATCATCCGGGTGAGTGTAGTTCTGAAAACAACTGTTGTGTGACTGACCTTTAAACCATGATGTACATCATGACATCATGGCTTAACTGACCAATCGTTTTCAACTGCCCAGAGTTATAACAACATCGACTGACAAACACTATTCACTCGACTCTGAAGATGACTTCCGCTCAGGTTGTCGAAACGTCAGTCACCAACAACAGTTCTTTTCAGAACTACACTCGCCCGGACGATCACACAATACAAACTAATAATAATAATAGTAATAATATCTGTTTAGGCTCTTGGTGCTTTACATAGACCTGCCAACTCTCCAGGTTTTCCTGGAAGTCTCCAAGTTTTTCATCAAATCTCCCGGTCTCCCAGTTAGATCAACAGATCTCCCGGGGACTACCTACCGTAGCTCTTTTTATTTTTTATTTTACTTATTTGGTTATCAAAAAGGAAAATAAAACAAGAAGAGAATTTGTTGGAGCGTATTTAGACATTGTCAAAAATTATATTCTTACAATGCAAATATTTCTAGCTGTCTCCCGGTTTTTGTACTCTGGGGGTTGGCAGATTTGTTTACAGCTGAATATTTCAGACCGAATTACATATAATAAAGTAAAATAATATAAAAGTACAGCTTAAAAATTCTTATCTCAAAATTAAAATTGAATGGGTAACTCCACAGCAAATGACAGAATTGAATACTGTACTGTTTAGGACTTGCATCTGTAACTATCTTGAGTGATACAACTATCACATGTAACTAAGTGTGCTTCATTTCAGTATTCAATGTATTAGCCGAAGGCCCAGCCCTCAATGAAACTCCTGCCATTTTAGGCTCTTACATGTTCAAAGGATGCTAAAAATTAAAACTTATGTTGGCATTTTTGATACTTTTTTTTCTAGCTCTTGCTGTGTCAATAAAATGTGTGGTATAACTCATAAGTAATACCATAACAGCATCCTTTAATGGCCTTGTCCATACAAAAAATTATAAATTGGCAGGCATTTATGCATAGGGTCTATAGTATGTAATAAACACAGTGACATGAGCTATTAGCTTACCCTTCTCCTCCTTGATGTAAGCTTCTTTTCCACCTGCCTCTTCTCTGCTGAATTTTTTCTGGCCGGCAAATTGTCCAAGTACTGTTGTCGCTTGGTTTCATAATATCTGGATACGGCTCCTGTAAAAGTGAACAAGTAAGTGAAAGTAATGTAAGCAATTATGTATTTTCCAATTAAAAAAAGAAAAGAAAAAAAGAGCAAATAAAATTAACAAGTCAATAAAGTGCAGACAGGATGACAACAGTTTGCAATGGAAAGTAAAAAGAATTAAACACAAAAGTGATGTCCAACTAAAAAGAGACTTATTCCAACATGTCCATGGATAATTTTGTTTGAAGTCTTGGATTATAGTTTAGATTATATTAATATTACATGTACAAACAATATGCAGTAAGACTTACGCATTATGGTGGACTTTCCATAACCATTGTCTTCTTTCTGTAATTCCTTGCAAAGAAAACTTCTTACTGCACTATTGTGGGCACTATCAATTCTGAAAATACATGTAGATGTCACACAACTATAATTATGTAGTTATAGATACAGTCAAGGGTTACCATTTAATAGAGGTTGACTATTTACGAGAGGTGATCAAAATTTACTCACGATTTTTGGGCTAAAATTGAACAAGAAAACAAAAGTAAGCATGCAATCTACATTTAATGTCTTATACTGTAACAACTGTAACACAAAATATAAGTGGTTGCATGTTCTAAAGTCAGTCCACTCCGAATGTTAGTAGGTCAGTTCTGAGCATGATATTGGAGAAATAAAATGTAAATAGCCGCCTAGTTTTTGGATGGAACCTCCTACTCAAAAACCTACTGACAACCCTGGCTTACATGTATAACCATTAGAGTGCTGAGACTGCGCAATACGGACTTGAAAAGTTTCCTAAAATATCTGTTTCAATATTAGTTTATCTAGATGTGCCCCTCTCTTCTTCTTCCAATTCATAGTGTATTTCAATTTAAGTGTTATAATGCTCCTATGTTACCATTTTTTCATTTTATACTTTCATATCTATTGTATCACCTAGTGAATGAAGGAATAAATAAAAAAAAGGGTGACTACTCAACAGAGGGCAGCTAATAGAGGTTTGACTGTACATCAGATACTTGGACAAATTCTCAGTGGATAAAAATTCCTGTTGATGTAAAGGTGTCAGAATGTGGAGAATGTTCTAGTTTTTGACATGGTTTACCTACCCTTCATTTCCATGAAACTGTTTATCAATTTCTTGCTTGTTGTGCAATAAGTGCACATCACCCTTAAAAAAAAACAGCCCTCATTATAAACAACAACAACAACAACAAAAAAACAACTTAAAGTAAAAAATATTAAAAGGAAACTGCATTTTGCTCTCAGAGTGAATAACATGGATTGAGTGTTTATTGTTGATTGTAAGCATAAATAAATTAAATAATGGGTCTCTGGACCCTTTTGCATGATAAATAAGAACCTTGCTGGGACACTGAAGGGAGTCAAAGTTAATTGCAATCCTTCACTGTTGTTTTCCAAAACAAAGCAAATTCTCGTGCATATGCATACAAGCCCTGTAATTGGAGCAAATTATATGAGCCAACAATTCCCACAGTCAATTATTTGATCCAAGATGGCAGACTAAATTGTACTGAAGCAATGTTGGAAATCAGTGCACACCAGGTTGCCAATGCAAGTGTGAATTCAAGCACTGGGCGAATGCAAATCATCAATCACTCGCTCGTTTGCTGATCCATTTTGTTCATGGCAAGACACCCAAACTTCTGTGCCATTAGTGGCACACAAGTTGCACTATTTCAATTTGTATAGAGATAAGAAAACAACATTGAGATCAAAGTTTTGATTCAACAATCATTCCTTAGGCCCCTTCCAAGATGACGTCTTTACTCATGTGGTAAACTGTTGCATAATTCAAGGCGTAGCCAGGGGGGCTGGGGTGCCCGTGACCCCTCCCCCCCCTTTGTAAGCCTTTTTGTAAGCAAACAACCTAAAATATTCAGGTGACAATCTGGTGAGTACCCTCTGTATGACTCAGTGTGACCTCCCCCCCCTTTGAAAAATCCTGGCTACGCCCATGTAATATTAAGAGTTGGATGGTCTTCCCAGTGCTTTGTATGATTGCAACAAGAAAAGACAATAGCTGTGACAAATATTGACCTGATAGGCAGATGTGAGGCAAAGTTTGAAAATCTTGTGCCCTCTACTCTTACAATGCAGTTCCTATTCCCCATACAAAATCATATATTTTGGAGGGCAAAAATATTCTTGCACGAGTACCCTCCTCGGTAGAGTTTGGTACTCTCCCCAGATTGCGCTCGGTCCATTATGTACGTAACCAAGATGGCGGCCATTCATAATCTTAATCTTTGTAGGATCTAAATGGATACACGAAAAGCTAGGGAGCTTTGAACATTGTAACATACCTTCAGCTGTTTAGGTACTGGACCACGGTGCGTAGCTTCCTTCTCAGAGGCTCGACTGTCGCGATCAAGCACAGTCTTCAGCTGGGTTTTCAACTCGTTCACCTCTTTGCATGCGTCTTCCAGTTTCACACTCATAGTCTCCAGTTTGGCGTTTTGTGTTCTTACGCAGTCACCAAGTTCTTTCATGGTGTCAAACAGCTGACGGATTTCCCGGTTTGAGACCACCAGGTTTTCTCGATTCCTGATCGCTCCGTCTCGTAACGGCTCTCTCGCAGTGCTTGATCGCCTGCTTGCTGAAGAGCTTGATCCTCCTGATTGGCGAACCGCACTGGCATTCCCGCTCGAAAAGAAAGATTCTGTCGGTACATGAGACATGATCTATGCTTGCGAACAATTGTATCTCCTAAAAGTGAATGGATCTCGCAGAAAAGAGCATCGAAATCACACCGTTCAAACTCGAAAGACGCGTTTCTCTCCCGCTTCTTGTATATTTCTCACTTGTGTGTGAACATTGCGTAAACCAATCAGCTATGACTATGATTGTCACATGAGCAAGACAAACCAATGAGCAATCGACTATTGTTGGGGTCAATGTCACGCACTTTCGAAGCTCTCGATACCGGCAACATGTGCGATGACAATCAGGATCAATCTAAGAGAAAGTTTTGTCGACATTGCAATTCTTGGTTGGCAAGAACTTTATATTATGATCACTTACCATGTGAAGAATCCCGTTCTTCTGAAGAAGTCAAAGGTGAGAACCCAGTCAATACTATACTGCAGTGTATACTGATAGAGTGAGCTTTCAGCTTACTGATTAAGGCCATGTGGAAAAAGTAGATCTTTGCATGGGCTATTGGAATCCACAAAGAAAAATTTTTCGAACAAATTAGCCTCAGCAATTATGCTATAAAGATTTAAGGGCAGCAAAGGAACTTGCTCTCTGCACATGATCTTTGCATGAGACAGTTAAATTATGACCTTTCAATATTCACAGATTAAAAAACAGGAATCATGTGTGCTAAAGGCATGGGCAGTGGAATGATGATTGATACCCTCGATGGATACCCTTGACCAACCCTCTATCGGCACTCCATCGGCACCTTGATTGACACTCAATCGACACTCCATCAACATCTTGGTCGACAGTCAACTAATTTTATAAGTCAGTCAACACTCAGCCGACTGTCGACCGACTGTTAATTAAGTGTCAGTGGATTGCCGACCGAGTATTGGTCGGGATGTCAATCAAGTGCCGATTGAAATGTCAATCTTGGGTATTGATCGAGGGTATCGATCGACAGTTGATGGCGGATGCTATTAGTACATGTGACACATTCATTTGCTGAAAAACTGGTGCGCTAGGTTTAATGTGACAAATAAAAATTGCTCATGTTGACAACTCGTCACATAAAATGTGGCAAATATGTTTGTAAGTGACATGTTTTTTTTTTTTTGGGGGGGGGGGGTTGACTACTGTACACAACCTTGCCTTGTTTCTGTGTATCTCTGCTGTCCAAAGTCATTACTGACACATTAAACGAACTGCTGATGAATATTTGCTGTGCCATCTACACGATCAAATATATTTGACACGTAAAAATTGCGTGTGTGGATGCAGTTTTAATGCTGTTGTACGTAGATAGGCTACAAGATTTTTTCAATCATGTTAAAATAATTTTTTTCATCTATCTGTCAGTCTATCTACAGTATCTAAATTTATGCTGATTGTCCTAACATTTAACTTTTTTTAGTTATTCCAAGAGTTGGTGACAAGTTCTACTGCAATCACTGCAATGAAACAGTGAGCAAAAGTACCTTCTATGAACACAAGGCACTGTATGGTGATAGTGTATGGGGATTCCCCAATGATAATAATGAGGAGCTTGAATTAAATGTGGACTGCGATTCAGACAATGAAAGCTGCATTATTGCCTCTTGGGATGATGAAGACAGGCAGTTCTTCTCAGAAGACAATACCAGTGACGATGATGATAGAACTAATGGTGACAATGACAAAGACAACGAGGATGGTGAAATGGCATCAGAGGAGTCCTCAGTGGCAGAAACTGAAAGCTCCCCACCACCAGGACATCAAAATCTGGTAAGTTAATAAAATTTAGAAAACAGACCTAAGAAAATATGTGCACTGATTGGTTAAAAATTGTTGTTTATAAATCAATAGAAACATGGAACATGGTTTCTACATGTACTTCATAATTGTGATAGTATTAACAAGGCCCTGAGCAACCTCATTTCCAGGCTCTCTCTCCTCTGCCCCCCTTGTCGATGGGAGAATGATCCTAATTGTAGCTGGTCATGTGACCACCAAGAATCTGGGTGGTACAAACAATCTGTTGGGCAGGAAGGTGGCAGAGTGTTTTGATTGATTCTGTGATAAACTTTGTGAATCATGTACAGTGTAATTTAATGGCCTTTTTTCATATTTGCCTATTATAATCACGACAATAAAACCCCGCAAAATACTGTCTCACCAAATTTGTGAAATTAAGTACCAGTAAGGTACAAATGTCAAAGTGAAACCAGTGGAAATCAGTCTCTTGAATCTTTGAATTCAGAAGTACATGTAATTTATTTTCTTAATTGTGTGGTATTTTGGATGTTGATAAGAATTTCTGTCAATCAGCCGACTAGCTGAGTATTTTGACTTGCATTAACTTGATTTACAGCAATGTAAAATGATTTACAATCTGCACTTATATTTCTTGTTAATTGCAGCCTACACTGTACATAGTTAACAATTTCATGATCTATCTCTCTCTTTTTATTTCAGGGGGATAATAGAGAGGATGAAACACAAAGCTTTGAATATTCTGATGAAATTGATGAAGACACTGAAGACTTGCATGGTGAACAGAAGGAATCAAAAGTTGATTGCACAGAACTGAGGACTTTGATTTTATTCCTACTTTTGTGGCAGGCAATGTTCAAAGTTGCAGACAGGGCCATTGTTTTACTCTTGAAGTTTTTCAAGCTGTTCCTTACTGGCGTAGGGAAAATTATGCAAGCTAAAGTTCTTCTCAAGTTTGCCAAGATCATCCCAGAAACATTGTACTTGATTGAAAAGAATCTTGGCCTTCAAAAGGACAGTTTTATTCGATATGCAGTTTGCCCTAAGTGTAAAACTCTGTATAATCTTGAGGATTGTATCCGCCAAAAGCCAAATGGTGAAGCTGTATCAGCAAAATGCAGTCATGTGAGTTATCCATACCACCCACACCGAACACGGAGGAGACCATGTGGTTCAATTCTCATGAAGACTATGAGGTCTAGAACAGGGAAAACATTTTGGCATCCTAAGCAGGTCTATTGCTTTAGAAAGGTCAGCAATTCATTACAGGATCTTATTAACAAGCCAAATTTCATGGAGCACTGTGAAAAATGGCGAAATCGTCCCACTCAGTTACCTGATAATATTCTTGGAGACTGTTTTGAGGGAAGAGTTTAGAAAGAGTTTCAGTATGTGGATGGAGAGCCCTTTCTTGCAGTGCCAAATAACTTTGGTCTCATGTTGAATGTTGACTGGTTCCAGCCTACTCTTCATGGCTCAGACTCAATTGGTGTCATTTACATGGTTGTGAGGAATCTTCCAAGAGAGGAACGCTTTAAGCCTGAAAACCTTATTGTTGTTGGAATAATTCCTGGGCCCAAGGAGCCTAAGCATAATATCAATTCTTTCCTGCAGCCGTTGGTAGATGACCTTATTGATTTATGGGATGGAGTTATCTTAGACAATGAAAATGGAACTCAGGAGATGTTTAGAGCTGCCATACTAGCACTGTCAAGTGATATACCAGCAACTCGGAAATGTGGTGGTTTTGTTGGCCATAACGCAAAGAGAGGTGAGTGCAAGGATGCATAGTAAAAAAAGTAGGCTGGAACCAGTCAACATTTAACATTAGACCAAAGTTATACATGTACAGTAGTATAGTTATTAATGGTGCATTGGAAAAAAAAGTTTCATACAGTCCTGTTTGTTAAGCTCTGGTCTCAGAATAACGCACAAATGAAAAACAGCAGAGACCCAATTGAAGCGTTTTCTCTCCATTTTGGAGCATAGGCCACTGACGAATTATTGAGGTTGTTTATCTATCAATCATCTACCATATCCCTGATTCTTGGCTTAAGTTATTGAATGGTTATGATTTTTAGTTTTGATCACATGACCGGTGAAAACCAGCTGTTGCGTAATCTGGCACGATGTAGCCACCTGTATTATGGAAGCCAAAACAACATCTTGATTAACATATATTAAGTCACTACTTTAAATACATTTAAATGCAAAGGTTTTTGAATTTACATTGTATATATATTTTTCAGGATGCAGTAAGTGCTTTAAAGAATTTCCAAGAGCATCGTTTGGTGAGAAGCCTGATTTCTCAGGTTTTGACAGAGACAGCTGGGAACCAAGATCTAATAGTGACCACAGAGCAGCTGCAGACAAAGTACGGCAAGCCAAAACACCAAGTGATGCTCAGAGATTTGCCTCATTAAGTGGAGCATGTTACTCCGTCCTGTTCCAGCTACCTTACTATGATGCCATAAGATTTGCATTAATTGACCCAATGCATAACTTGCTACTTGGAACTGCCAAACGTGTTTTGAAGACTTGGATTGAAAAGGGTATTTTAAGTGAATCTGACCTGCAGAAACTGCAAAAACGAGTAAATCTTGTTAAGCCACCATCTGAAATCGGGCGGATTCCAAGCAAAATTTCTGATGGATTTAAAGGATTTACTGCTGACCAGTGGAAGAACTGGGTGTGTATCTACTCACTCTTCGCATTAAAGGGAGTAATACCTAATGAGCATTATGGAATGAGGACTGCATTTGTGCATGCCTGTCAACTTCTCTGTTGTAAAGTTATCACCAAGGCGGAGTGTCAGGAAGCGGACCAGAAGCTGATGCGATTTTGTGTAATGTTTGAAGCTCTTTGAGGGAAGGAGAAGTGTACTCCAAACATGCATTATGTACGTAACCAAGATGGCGGCCATTCATAATCTTAATCTTTGTAGGATCTAAATGGATACACGAAAAGCTAGGGAGCTTTGAACATTGTAACATACCTTCAGCTGTTTAGGTACTGGACCACGGTGCGTAGCTTCCTTCTCAGAGTCTCGACTGTCGCGATCAAGCACAGTCTTCAGCTGGGTTTTCAACTCGTTCACCTCTTTGCATGCGTCTTCCAGTTTCACACTCATAGTCTCCAGTTTGGCGTTTTGTGTTCTTACGCAGTCACCAAGTTCTTTCATGGTGTCAAACAGCTGACGGATTTCCCGGTTTGAGACCACCAGGTTTTCTCGATTCCTGATCGCTCCGTCTCGTAACGGCTCTCTCGCAGTGCTTGATCGCCTGCTTGCTGAAGAGCTTGATCCTCCTGATCGGCGAACCGCACTGGCATTCCCGCTCGAAAAGAAAGATTCTGTCGGTACATGAGACATGATCTATGCTTGCGAACAATTGTATCTCCTAAAAGTGAATGGATCTCGCAGAAAAGAGCATCGAAATCACACCGTTCAAACTCGAAAGACGCGTTTCTCTCCCGCTTCTTGTATATTTCTCACTTGTGTGTGAACATTGCGTAAACCAATCAGCTATGACTATGATTGTCACATGAGCAAGACAAACCAATGAGCAATCGACTATTGTTGGGGTCAATGTCACGCACTTTCGAAGCTCTCGATACCGGCAACATGTGCGATGACAATCAGGATCAATCTAAGAGAAAGTTTTGTCGACATTGCAATTCTTGGTTGGCAAGAACTTTATATTATGATCACTTACCATGTGAAGAATCCCGTTCTTCTGAAGAAGTCAAAGGTGAGAACCCAGTCAATACTATACTGCAGTGTATACTGATAGAGTGAGCTTTCAGCTTACTGATTAAGGCCATGTGGAAAAAGTAGATCTTTGCATGGGCTATTGGAATCCACAAAGAAAAATTTTTCGAACAAATTAGCCTCAGCAATTATGCTACAAAGATTTAAGGGCAGCAAAGGAACTTGCTCTCTGCACATGATCTTCCCTTGTAGAAATAGACATATGTAAAGGCTATGTTAATGCTATAATTTTACTATGTTGAGCTATGTTTTAGCTATGTACTGGTGAACACTGCCTATGTAATCACTATTTTATCAGCTAAACTACATAGTCCAGTGTATGTAAATGTTATGTCGAGGCTATGCCAAATCTATGTAAAAATCACATAGTTTTTAAATAACTATTTTAAAACTATGTTACAACTGTAAATAGTTTTGAAATAGCTATTTATTTTCTATGTAATATATGGTCTAATGTTTGGTGCTGACATACATAGTAAATACACCCTATATATTTGGTATGTATCAGTCTAAGGCACTGAAAAAGGTGATATAGTTTTTACATACTGCTATATATTTTCTATGTAATGCAGGGATCGACATTTGGCTCTGACATACATAGTGAATACATCCTATTCATTTGCTATGTACCAGTCTAAGGCACTGAGAAATGTAACACAGGTTTTACATACTGCTATTTATTATCTATGTAATGCAGTGATCGACTTTTGGCTCTGATATACATAGTGAATACATCCTATGTATTTGCTATATATCAGTCTAAAGCACTGAAAAAAGTAACATAGTTTTTACATACTGCTATTTATTTTCTATGTAATGTAGTGATCCACATTTGGCTTTGATATACATATGGTGAATAATTATGTGCTATATTATGTAACAATTTAAAGCACTCAGTCTGGAAAATGTTTTTAGTGTGGGAGTTTAAAACAAAATTTGTTTTAAATTCAATTTAATTTAATATCAGATTATCCTGAGAGCAAGATAATTTATATAAATATGAAAACAAGGTAAATGTTCAGCTCAGTGAATGACTAATTTAGCTTTGTAAACATTATGCAATATCAAGTATTTTCCCCCACTTCTGGTCATAACTAGCATCTATGGTCTTTCACATCAGAGGGAAGAAACCCATCAAAAGGTTGTGTGGCCTTATGCTACATGTACTTCTAAATTGAATTGAACTGCAAAGGCAGATAAAGCTTGCCATCTTAGTTTATACTCTAAAGAATGGAGAACACGGTGACTTTGTTACTTTTTACCACTGAGATGCATAGGAGTGTACCCCAAATTACAATTCTGAAATTAAGAACTTGCTCTACAAAATAATAACTTTTTCAAGTCAGTCTTTTTCATAAGGATTGGGTAGTGTGCATATGAAACATCCTGATGAGACTTTGACTTTCAGAAATTTCCTCAATATGTTTGCCACAGGAACAGCCACGATTCTGAAAGAATTAAGAACATAAATATCT
>OZ026602.1:17917790-17957790 GCA_964020085.1 Micromussa lordhowensis | reverse complement strand
TACTGCTTAGAAGTACATGTAAGGTGACAGTCCCTCGAGCCTCAAAACTAGATTCTCGATCCTTGAAAATTTCGAGTCGAGAGGTGCGAGTATCAAGTTTTGAGTCCAGAAAGTTAATGAGCCTGTCGCTTTACTGATCTCTCAAGAAATTAATCGCACAAACAGGCCATAAACAAAATATGTGTACATGCAGACTAGCAGCCTCAAGAGCAATTGTTCTGTTTATAAATTACGATAATAAATTACGAATTTATATTGTGCAGTTTCCATGGCGAGATGATCAACTGTGCATTACAACAATGCATGGAATGAAATAACAAATAATAAACACTAGTAACATCATGTGTTGAATAAAATAATAAAACCGAGCTAACTAAGAATACATGTAAAAAGCCTTACTAAAAAAATCGTCTTTAAAAGTTTTTCAAAAATGTCAACAGATTGCCAAGTTGTGTGCAATCGATTCTATTGTAAACACAGAAAAGGGTCTTAAGTTGCGGTCAGTTGTGCTAATAAAGGAATGAATCTCGTGCCAAAATAAAATCTTGTTTTGTTCTCTCCAAGAAATACTAATCCTGATGTTTATCTACTTCACACTAGGATAAAGTACACAATCAAGCTTACTTGAACAACCATATAAATATTAAGCAAATTAATCCATTATCAGTCACTAATATTAATTTTGCTACACCTAATTAAAACTTAACATGCATGTTTTGTTGGTGTGATTGGGATAAATTAATAAAGCCAGAGTAACAAAGAAATTGCTAACTTTACATTGAGCTTACCTGACAAAATTGTCTTCAGTTGTTCCACAATAGGTATTTCAATAAAGTACGCTGAAGTGCAAAGGGGTGTTCCACAAACTGCACATTTAGATGTATTTTCAGGTTTTGAGGTACCAAAATAAAGTTTACAAATAAGGTTTGGACAATAGTAGTGTTTCACAATTGGATGCTTTAGAGCCTGGAAAAACAATTGAAATTCCTTCAGCCCAGTGATACATTTATTTGGTTTTGGGCAGTGGAGTTGAATGAGCTCCAACAGATCTTCAAGTGCAACCCCAGAGAGTTTGTGGCGCACAGAAAATGCCATCAATAAAAGGGAACTCTCTGCCACAGACAGTGGGGAGTCTTGATATAGAGGTTGCTCGTCTCTAAGTGGTTCCTGATCTTCACTTGGGGCAGCTGGTGTGTTTCTGAAACACTCCATATCTGGTATCTCTTCGTCAAAATTCAGTTCACCTAACAAAGATTCTCTGTAAAAATCAGCCAATTCAAGACCATCACTGCAGTCAACTGCATCAAAACAATCGCTGTCTTCATGCAATCCATCCCCACAAGTCATTTTCTGCCATAAATCAGGCATCAAGCTTTCGTCTTTAGCAGTAGTGCCAATTTCCCCGGCACTTCCATCTCTTTCTATTTGATTGGTATCTATTCGAAATCAGAAACAGTCATTGTAAGAAATTGTAGCACAGAATAAGATTTTCAAGCTGAAAACAATAAAAATGATCACAATACTCACCTCCACAATCATCCAGCTCATCTTGCAAACACGTGCTTTCACCGTAGGCATTCTCCTGCCTGGAAACGAAACTTGACATCACTCCATGTTCAGTTTGAATCCCAGTTTGCAATGCAGCATTTGAAGAATTAAATTTTTCTCCAAGATTACATCTTTTTGAAGGGTCGGTTTCATTTCTTGCGCTAGATAAACAATCACCTAAAGTTTTCTGCTTCTTAAACGGTGAAGTATTGCTTCCCAAGTCGATCACTTCCGTTACAAAATGGCCACGAACATCCACAATTTCTTCGTCATTATTGGAGTTATTTACTTTGATTCTGCGTCTCCATTTCGTTGCTTTTGGAACTTCTATGGTGGAATCATACAGCCAACGTTTAGACCATTTTCTGTTAGACATTTTTCCTTCGCGATGTTTACACTTTCAAAGCCGCCATGTTTTGCCCATCAAATGCCTGGTTACCAATGCAAATCAATGGCGGCGGCCTGGCCGGCAAAAGCAAAAGGCACAAAAGGCGCCAAAAACTTGAAAAGAATGCGGCACGGAAAAGCGGCGCGGCTAAACTCAAACGAAATCTTCAAGGTGTGATATTTTACTATCCAATGAAAATCATGCATTTTCTGAAAACGTGAAGCTTGCTGCATGATTTTGCTTTTTCACAGCGTCCCTTCGTGTGACAACTACAACATTCAAAGTTCTCAGTGGGACTTCACTTTTTAGGTTCGTGTGGCACGCTCCAGTTAAAGCTAATTGACTTCAAGGTAAGAAACTCCTATTTTTCTAATTATAATCGTGTTTTAAACGTAAGAGAGACTGATCGATAAGCTTTTTCGCAGCTTAAGTCGAATATGCACGTGGAGCGTGTACGTGTCAAGTACCGCGTATCATTCGATCTGCTGATCATCTCTTATCAGAAAAGACTGATTACAGCGACTTTATTCCTTGTTGACAATCCTAAACTAAAGCTTAGACGTTTGCCACCTCAATTGGCCGACACTTTAGTCGATTTAGGCTAGTATAAGCTTACATGTAGGATTGCAGGTGGGCGAAGCATCCTGAATGTAAACTCAAGAGCTAGAATATTTTGAATCTATATCAGCTTTGAATTGAGCATGGATCCAAACTTTAAACTTAATTCCTTTTTCCCCTTTTTAAAAGATGTACGTACTGATTGCATGGAATACTAAAAGTGGTATACCGCTACAAAGAGAAGCGCTGGAAGTACAATCAAATACAAAGCTTACTGTTATGAACGGTGGAAAGATGGAGCCAGGAGCCACAGTTAACATGCTCTTCAAAAGGGAAATTTGGGGAGGCACGGTTCAATCTATTCATGGTACGTATTGTTTGATAAGCTTATTAATTTTTTTATTTGGTCAGTGAAACTCAAAATGGGTTTCTGCTTGTGCCTTAAAGATTCAGGAAAGCGCAGTTTCATTGTTCTAAAGCTAAATGAAACACTGTTATTAAAATTTTGTGCAAGGCAACACATACCGGTAGTTAAAGATTTTTATTAGCCACTGACAAGAACAAGATTTCATCTATGCGAAATCAGCCATGCAAAAATTCACGTTATCTTGGTCTATTATTAGATTCCAAAAAGAATGCAGAAGAAGAGCTTGACAGAGAAATAGGCAATGTTGCTGAGGTGGAAGAAGTGAACACAGGTGACAAGGGGGAATCAAATATGGCAAAAAGAAGCAGGAAAAGGAAAAGTTATGGAGATGATTTTGAAGAGAATGAGGAGCAAACGACAAGGGAAGAAACTGATGGTATGACCTTTTAACATTTTTACTTATAAATTTCACAGCATTAAAAAGAAATCAATACAACTGATTCATTTAATTTATCGTGATGATTGCAAACAATGTGATCTATACCATAAAAATGATTCGACTGATCAGAGGGCGCAGAACCCTAAATAAAATTTATGTTTGCTAATCGTCGATCAAAGTCATCGTAAACGCAAAAGTGAAAAACAGTCCTGTTCAGATGTACATACCATAATAACGAATAAAAATTATTTGTGAGACAGTCATACAAATACTGACAGTTATTTATAGTAATGGTTAATAAGCTTTGCAAAATGTGAACAATTAAATTATTTCAAAACAAAAAGAGTACTCGTGCAGAGACTGCCCAGCTTATTCCCTGCGTAGGGATGCAAAGACCATGACTTCCAGTGAATTCCATGCCTACCAGGCAACCAACATGGAGTGTATCTGAGGTGAAAGCTTCCCCAATAAGGCCCAAATATGGGGTGCAGGGGGTTCAAATGACTGGTGCATAATAACAAGGCAGTTAATTTTGATTTCAGAGTCAAGGAATTGTTCTCCAATACTCCAAGAAAAGAACTGTTCAGGTAAAGCATGTTAAAGTTTGATTTTCCATATTCAGACAACTTGCCCCCTGGACAATTCGCCCCAGACAAGTCACCCCCGATCTTCAGACAACTAGCCCATCATTATTTTATCTACTACCAAACAAATTATTCTTTGTTCTTTTATCCACTACCGAGTCTGAAGATCGGGGGGCGATTAGTCTGGGGCGAATTGTCCAGGGGGCAAGTTGTCGAACATTCCTTGAAACATGTGACCAAATAAATGTGGGCGAAGATGGGACTTTTTAATGTCGGTGAGGACAGCTGAGTGCTTCACTGAAGTGAAAAATTGACAGAGTAAGGCTATAGTCCCTCAATACACATTAACTTGTTTAATCCAAAAGCAGCATTAGATCCTAGTTTGTGTACTGGGTAGCACATAGTTACATTAAGTGTAAAACTCTGGAGAAAGTCTTTTATCAGTGGGACGACGCAGAATAGATGTGTAATTTTATATATTTAATAATGAAAGTTTGACAAATAGACACATGCATGGCTATGACTTGGGCTTATCTTTTGCTTTGTTGTCTTAAACAGCAAAGAAAAATAAAAAATCTCCAGCTGGAGGAAAAGAAAATAAAAAGAGAAAAACTGCATTAACTGAGTCAAGACAGAGCATTACTGCCCAGCATGATGAGCTGGTAGTGACAGAGATTCTGGGTGCTTGTCCCATAATCTCAGAGCCAGCTGAGCGAATTAATTCAGTCACTCCTGCACATCCCCACTTTGGTGGCAAACAACCAAAACAGAACCGTCCACCTCCAAAGTGTATCAGTGTTATTTGCCGAGAGGAAAAGGGACAGCTAACAGAGGAGTTAGAAGAAACCAAAAAAGACTTGGCTGATGCTTTAGAAGAGCTGAGTAAGTATCTACACTGTAGTTTGCTATTCAATATACCGGTAATAAACTACGACTTAGCCGTAAAACTAAGTTGTTCTAGGTTAAGCTATAAATTGTTCAAACATTTTAATCTACATTGTTGAAGTAATTGGGAGGGAGTGATGACATGATATGGTGGCAAGTGACCCTTTAGTGGCTCTTAATGTATGGAGACAAGGACTTTGATGATCATTTCTGATTTTAACATTATTTCAGGGAAACTAAAGGCATTGCAGCCCAGCAGCCAAGAGTTAGAGGCTGCAAAATATGGCAAGGTTCCCCGATCAGTTGGCATTGCTAATAATGTAAGTTTTAATTATTTTGTTTTAAAACATTAATAATATTATTTCTGTGTGTTTAGAAGGAAGGAAAACAAAATTTCACTTCTGATGGCTAACCCATTGGAGTTGAGTTTTGTGGCATCACCCAGGAAACAGTGATCCAAAGCCCTCAGTCCCCATGCTCTATGTCCCCTCATTTGTTTGAAGAAAAGAGTGACGAAAAACTGTTATTGTTGTTAATCTGATAAAGTTTCCTTTGATATTTAGTGGGAGGAGATCTCAAATGGAGTTTGGTGCTGCCCTATTAAAGTAAAAGCAGCAGTCAGGAATGCATGCACCCGTACAGGACTTGCATGCTCATTACTTGCGATATTCTTCCCAAAAGATAAACTTAAAGGAATGCGCCTTCATGAGCTTGATCGGGATATTGTTGAAGCAATCACTGGTATGTATATTCCTTCTACATGTATGTGTAACCACTGATTTCTTTGACCAAACACAATGGGTATACATTCAAACCTCCGGTTGCGACCACCTCTCTTAAGCGACCACCTTTCTTCAACGACCAGTTTTCCAAAATACCAAGAGTTTTTGGCCAAATCACTACATTGGGAACCTCTTGTAAGCGACCACCTCTCAAAGGTGACCGTGACCACTTTTAGAGCTAAAGGTTTGAAGTTTCATTTTGTTTTTAACCTCCCGTAAGCGACCACTAACAGATAATAGAGAGGAAATTGGATAATAAGGTGCTGTAACCGTTCTAGTATTCCCGGGTAGTACAAGAGACGGAAATTTCTCAATGGAAGAACCTGTTTTTTTTTCTGTTTTTTTTTTTTGTCGAAATTGACTTTTCACATGAACATAACATTGCATCAGCAAGTCTTGGCAGTTACCATATTCTAGTTAGGCTCTCAAAGCGAAAACCTAAACATGACATTTTGGGTGGTCGCTTACAGGAGGTTTGCCTGTAGCAGTTAAACAACCTGGCTTATAAGAAAACAGCACAGTTGTCAACCACACAGTGGGCCACCCTTGGCAGTATCAAACTCTACATGACAGTTTTACCCTTTACAGCTGTGCCATATACATGGTTGTACAAGTAACGATTAATAATTTGGAGTATAAAAAAAATTTTAAAATGTCTATTAGGTATTATATCTGAAAGGACTTTTCAAAAGATCTCTAATTACGTGGTCAATAGCAGGGTTGTCAGTAGGTTTTTGAGTAGCAGGTTCCATCCTAAAAGTAGGTGGCTATTTTCATGTTATTTCTCCATTGTCATACTTCAAACTGACCTGCTAACATTTGGAGTAGCTGCCGCAGTATTCGGAATAGCAGGTGAAATGCGCCGGTTGCCAGCCTATTTTGACAACCCTGATTATAGATTTTCATTTAATTCAAGGAATTTTAATTAGGGAGGCATTTATCATTAGACATGTAGAGGATCTAGTAACCTTTCAGTTGGTATACAAAAGGGGTACCTTTGCAGTCAAAATTGGTATAAGAAATGTGGCCTTCCCTGTTACAGGATTTTCATCTACCTCTTATTAAGTACACTGTATTATTTTAACTTTTAGATTTTTCCATGGTGGCAAAACTAACAAAAGAACCCCCAGTTCGAAAAACAAAAGACGGAGAGGAAATTGTCAAGCCACCATCTCCTGTGTCCCGTAGCACTATAAAGCAGGCCATGAGGATGAAGTGTAATACACTCATTTCCCTGCAGAAAAAACAGGTATGACATAAAAACATGAGAAAAATACGTGGCTCTGTAACAGCCTTAAGATTAGGAGGATCCAAGGCTGTGTTACAAATAATTATAAGGTTGATAGTTATAATACTTCTGCTGGTTGATTAACTACTGCAAGTGTGCTTTACATGGGCAATTATGTCTAAAGCAGTTTTTGTTATTTTCTTTAAAGGTTGCAAGTCAAGCTGTAGCCACTGTGACTGAGAAGACATACTTGTAATTGCCATGGCATTTTTATCGGGAAGCTCCAGTTTTAAGTGATGTGTATTCCAACTACATGTAGCTTAAAGGGAACCTTGGCTCTTGAAATAAGTTGATGTTAAATTGTCTAAAATGGTGTTTACATGTAGATTACAAATTTTATGGGGTGAGGGAGATACAAGATGTAATACTCATAAATTGAGAAATTTAAATTTCCTGCGCACCACCATTTTGGGTTTTATGAGGTCAGTGTTTTGTCCTATTGTTTTACACAAAAGAACTTCACATTGATAACATAAAGACAACTCACTGTCGACGTCATAAAATCCAGCATAGCGGTGCATGGGAATTTTAAAAGCGATACCTTTTCCATTTTTTATCACTGTGAGGTTATATCTCCCTTGTCCGGTAAAATTTTTAATTTAGACACTAGTTTAGACTACTTAATGTCAACTTGTTTCAAGAGCTGAAGTTCCCTTAATAACTACCGCATACTGTGGCATTTTGTACATACTGAAGATTTTGTGACAAATTGATGTAAAATTATTTATGTCCATGAGAAAGTCATATGGGTGTAATAAAATGTACATTTTGTTCAGAATTGCAGCTTTTTGTTTTTCATCTGCAAAATGGTTATTTGAATTACCTAACCTCATATTTTCAATGGACTGCCAGACTTATCCTCTTTAACATTTTTAAGGTGTCATTCGGCTTTCATTCGTCTGTAAATTTCAATTGAAGTTATCCGCTATTTAAACAATGTGCATTTTCTATGTTGTCTCTATTTATAACCTATGTAATAACTATTTCACATAGCTTGTTTCCCAATACTCTTTTAAAACTATATAAATTGTATTTAAAATCTATTCAAACCCTATTAATAATTTATGTTACTATTAAGTCAGTTCTGTGTGTTTCTGTAACCAGCTACCATATATAAATACTATGTGAATTGCTATTTAAAACCTATGCAGATGCTATAAAAATGCTATTTAAGATTTTTATGCTAACCTACTTGTTACCACATAGCTTTTAAATATACCATTTTAAAACTATATAAAATGTATTTAAATTCTATTCAAACCCTAATAATAACCTATGTTACATCTATTTCAGTGCTATTTAAGGATTTTTCAGTTCTGTGTGCTTCTAACCTACTACTATTTAAAAACTATGTGAATTGCTATTTAATATCTATGTAGATACAATATAAAAGCTATTTAAAATTTTATGCTAACCTTCTTGATGCCACATAGCTTTTAAATATACTATGTAAAGGTTTCATTTGACTAGTAAAAAAATAGGATTTTTTATCAAAATAAATAGTAAATGACATAACAATACCATAGAATATAAATAAGACCTCTGTATGACAAGTAATATAGTTTTTAAATACCCAGTACATATTCTTTACATAGCTTAATTACATAGCATTTACATAGGGAAAAAATAGTGTCTGATTCTACAAGGGTTTGCATGAGACAGTTAAATTATGACCTTTCAATATTCACAGATTAAAAAACAGGAATCATGTGTGCTAAAGGCATGGGCAGTGGAATGATGATTGATACCCTCGATGGATACCCTTGACCAACCCTCTATCGGCACTCCATCGGCACCTTGATTGACACTCAATCGACACTCCATCAACATCTTGGTCGACAGTCAACTAATTTTATAAGTCAGTCAACACTCAGCCGACTGTCGACCGACTGTTAATTAAGTGTCAGTGGATTGCCGACCGAGTATTGGTCGGGATGTCAATCAAGTGCCGATTGAAATGTCAATCTTGGGTATTGATCGAGGGTATCGATCGACAGTTGATGGCGGATGCTATTAGTACATGTGACACATTCATTTGCTGAAAAACTGGTGCGCTAGGTTTTATGTGACAAATAAAAATTGCTCATGTTGACAACTCGTCACATAAAATGTGGCAAATATGTTTGTAAGTGACATGTTTTTTTTTTGGGGGGGGGGTTGACTACTGTACACAACCTTGCCTTGTTTCTGTGTATCTCTGCTGTCCAAAGTCATTACTGACACATTAAACGAACTGCTGATGAATATTTGCTGTGCCATCTACACGATCAAATATATTTGACACGTAAAAATTGCGTGTGTGGATGCAGTTTTAATGCTGTTGTACGTAGATAGGCTACAAGATTTTTTCAATCATGTTAAAATAATTTTTTTCATCTATCTGTCAGTCTATCTACAGTATCTAAATTTATGCTGATTGTCCTAACATTTAACTTTTTTTAGTTATTCCAAGAGTTGGTGACAAGTTCTACTGCAATCACTGCAATGAAACAGTGAGCAAAAGTACCTTCTATGAACACAAGGCACTGTATGGTGATAGTGTATGGGGATTCCCCAATGATAATAATGAGGAGCTTGAATTAAATGTGGACTGCGATTCAGACAATGAAAGCTGCATTATTGCCTCTTGGGATGATGAAGACAGGCAGTTCTTCTCAGAAGACAATACCAGTGACGATGATGATAGAACTAATGGTGACAATGACAAAGACAACGAGGATGGTGAAATGGCATCAGAGGAGTCCTCAGTGGCAGAAACTGAAAGCTCCCCACCACCAGGACATCAAAATCTGGTAAGTTAATAAAATTTAGAAAACAGACCTAAGAAAATATGTGCACTGATTGGTTAAAAATTGTTGTTTATAAATCAATAGAAACATGGAACATGGTTTCTACATGTACTTCATAATTGTGATAGTATTAACAAGGCCCTGAGCAACCTCATTTCCAGGCTCTCTCTCCTCTGCCCCCCTTGTCGATGGGAGAATGATCCTAATTGTAGCTGGTCATGTGACCACCAAGAATCTGGGTGGTACAAACAATCTGTTGGGCAGGAAGGTGGCAGAGTGTTTTGATTGATTCTGTGATAAACTTTGTGAATCATGTACAGTGTAATTTAATGGCCTTTTTTCATATTTGCCTATTATAATCACGACAATAAAACCCCGCAAAATACTGTCTCACCAAATTTGTGAAATTAAGTACCAGTAAGGTACAAATGTCAAAGTGAAACCAGTGGAAATCAGTCTCTTGAATCTTTGAATTCAGAAGTACATGTAATTTATTTTCTTAATTGTGTGGTATTTTGGATGTTGATAAGAATTTCTGTCAATCAGCCGACTAGCTGAGTATTTTGACTTGCATTAACTTGATTTACAGCAATGTAAAATGATTTACAATCTGCACTTATATTTCTTGTTAATTGCAGCCTACACTGTACATAGTTAACAATTTCATGATCTATCTCTCTCTTTTTATTTCAGGGGGATAATAGAGAGGATGAAACACAAAGCTTTGAATATTCTGATGAAATTGATGAAGACACTGAAGACTTGCATGGTGAACAGAAGGAATCAAAAGTTGATTGCACAGAACTGAGGACTTTGATTTTATTCCTACTTTTGTGGCAGGCAATGTTCAAAGTTGCAGACAGGGCCATTGTTTTACTCTTGAAGTTTTTCAAGCTGTTCCTTACTGGCGTAGGGAAAATTATGCAAGCTAAAGTTCTTCTCAAGTTTGCCAAGATCATCCCAGAAACATTGTACTTGATTGAAAAGAATCTTGGCCTTCAAAAGGACAGTTTTATTCGATATGCAGTTTGCCCTAAGTGTAAAACTCTGTATAATCTTGAGGATTGTATCCGCCAAAAGCCAAATGGTGAAGCTGTATCAGCAAAATGCAGTCATGTGAGTTATCCATACCACCCACACCGAACACGGAGGAGACCATGTGGTTCAATTCTCATGAAGACTATGAGGTCTAGAACAGGGAAAACATTTTGGCATCCTAAGCAGGTCTATTGCTTTAGAAAGGTCAGCAATTCATTACAGGATCTTATTAACAAGCCAAATTTCATGGAGCACTGTGAAAAATGGCGAAATCGTCCCACTCAGTTACCTGATAATATTCTTGGAGACTGTTTTGAGGGAAGAGTTTAGAAAGAGTTTCAGTATGTGGATGGAGAGCCCTTTCTTGCAGTGCCAAATAACTTTGGTCTCATGTTGAATGTTGACTGGTTCCAGCCTACTCTTCATGGCTCAGACTCAATTGGTGTCATTTACATGGTTGTGAGGAATCTTCCAAGAGAGGAACGCTTTAAGCCTGAAAACCTTATTGTTGTTGGAATAATTCCTGGGCCCAAGGAGCCTAAGCATAATATCAATTCTTTCCTGCAGCCGTTGGTAGATGACCTTATTGATTTATGGGATGGAGTTATCTTAGACAATGAAAATGGAACTCAGGAGATGTTTAGAGCTGCCATACTAGCACTGTCAAGTGATATACCAGCAACTCGGAAATGTGGTGGTTTTGTTGGCCATAACGCAAAGAGAGGTGAGTGCAAGGATGCATAGTAAAAAAAGTAGGCTGGAACCAGTCAACATTTAACATTAGACCAAAGTTATACATGTACAGTAGTATAGTTATTAATGGTGCATTGGAAAAAAAAAGTTTCATACAGTCCTGTTTGTTAAGCTCTGGTCTCAGAATAACGCACAAATGAAAAACAGCAGAGACCCAATTGAAGCGTTTTCTCTCCATTTTGGAGCATAGGCCACTGACGAATTATTGAGGTTGTTTATCTATCAATCATCTACCATATCCCTGATTCTTGGCTTAAGTTATTGAATGGTTATGATTTTTAGTTTTGATCACATGACCGGTGAAAACCAGCTGTTGCGTAATCTGGCACGATGTAGCCACCTGTATTATGGAAACCAAAACAACATCTTGATTAACATATATTAAGTCACTACTTTAAATACATTTAAATGCAAAGGTTTTTGAATTTACATTGTATATATATTTTTCAGGATGCAGTAAGTGCTTTAAAGAATTTCCAAGAGCATCGTTTGGTGAGAAACCTGATTTCTCAGGTTTTGACAGAGACAGCTGGGAACCAAGATCTAATAGTGACCACAGAGCAGCTGCAGACAAAGTACGGCAAGCCAAAACACCAAGTGATGCTCAGAGATTTGCCTCATTAAGTGGAGCATGTTACTCCGTCCTGTTCCAGCTACCTTGCTATGATGCCATAAGATTTGCATTAATTGACCCAATGCATAACTTGCTACTTGGAACTGCCAAACGTGTTTTGAAGACTTGGATTGAAAAGGGTATTTTAAGTGAATCTGACCTGCAGAAACTGCAAAAACGAGTAAATCTTGTTAAGCCACCATCTGAAATCGGGCGAATTCCAAGCAAAATTTCTGATGGATTTAAAGGATTTACTGCTGACCAGTGGAAGAACTGGGTGTGTATCTACTCACTCTTCGCATTAAAGGGAGTAATACCTAATGAGCATTATGGAATGAGGACTGCATTTGTGCATGCCTGTCAACTTCTCTGTTGTAAAGTTATCACCAAGGCGGAGTGTCAGGAAGCGGACCAGAAGCTGATGCGATTTTGTGTAATGTTTGAAGCTCTTTGAGGGAAGGAGAAGTGTACTCCAAACATGCATCTTCATGGTCATTTACAGGATTGCATACTGGATTATGGACCTGTTTTCTCATTCTGGTGCTTTTCATTTGAGAGGTACAATGGAATCATGGGAGATTACCATACAAACAATGTTAACATTGGTAAGTATAGTATGAAACTCCTGTCAAATAAGTTAGTTGATTTCTAATGACGATATGCACCCTTGTCAACCATCGTGGGATAGAGATCTCACGCTGATAATCTAATTGTTAAATAGAGACATGAGTGAAAGTTTATGAGAAAGAGAAATGCTGTGGGAACATGAGCCGACAGGTGAGTGTTTTCACAGCTTTTTCAAGTTCTCCCAAACTTCTGCAAGTATTTCTGTAACTTAATAGAAACACGGAGAACAGGCAGCTTTCTCTTTCTTTTGGAAAACACTGCGACAAAAAAGAAAACAACTTGTTCACTGTGATCATCAAAATGTAAATTCTCTTTGCTCAGCCCAGTTCTGTGTTTCCATCAAGTTATGGAAGCATGATTTCGAACCAATCAGTGCGCATTTTTAGAGCTGTTTTCTAAAATAAAACAAACATGCAAACACTTGCACATGACATTGTGTAATTGTGATATCATGGACTTCCATTTGTTAATACTGGTATTTATTTTGTTAATACCAGGAGTTCAAATGATGAGAAAGTTCCTTAGAGAGAGGGAATTGATGAGAACAGTCTTTCCAGAAGGCATAGAAGAATTTCAGCAACTTTTGCGTTGTGAAGGCAAGCAAAAGGGGACTTTACTAGAAGCAAGTGTCCGTACTCAGCTGTTCTGCAACATGGTTGGATCCGAAACAGGCAGCCCAGCTAATGCCAATCTTAGCAAAACGGAAACACAAGTACCACTACCACCAATCAAGAGAGAAGCTCTGGAAGGTCCTGATCTGAGAAGGCTACAAAAGACATATGAGAAAATGTATGCTGCTGGCATAATCCTCCATGTCTCTAACTTCTGTGATAAGTTTAAGCATCTTTTATACAAGGATTGCAGATATACTGCAGACTTGGGTAGCCACCAACAGGCTTCGACAGTTTTTGCACAGTGGTTTGATGACTCTAATAGACCTGCTATCATCAGGGAGTTTCTGCAGCATGATGTTGTTATTAAAATGGAAAGTGGCAAATCTCAAAGGGTCACCCACCTTCTAGCATTAGTTGAATGGTATGCAAGGCATTCTCAGCGTAACAGGTATTCAAAACCTGTGGAGGTCTGGGCAAATTATTTTGAATCAATAATTCCTGAACATGCCTATTATGTGCCAGTGGGGAGATTCCAGTCAAACTGTGTGTCTGTTAAATATCAAGTTCCACTTCTACGTCATCAGCAAGAAAAAGTTTTTGTATTAATTCCTTTACTTAACTCAGTTAGGGTCTAGCTTTATTAAGATTTTCATTTAAAAAGCTGCAAAAAGTGATCTTTATAATATTTTTATAGTAGTGTTTATACATGGAAGAATACCTACATGTATGTTTAGATTTATGGTGTTGATCAGTCATATTCTCTGGTCTTACATCAGATGTAAATTCACAGATAGATGTCTTTTGACTGAATACAAGTTTCTCTCTAACTTAAACAAAACACTTGTGGAGAAAAGCCCACAGTTGATACATGTATCTTCAACAACACATTTCTGGTCACAGGCTGACTTGATCATTGATTTGTTTAGAACTGCATGAAAGAATAATTTTTTAGCCTTTTCAGTACAGTATTAGTAAAATGTAATCAAAAAGTATTGAACAATCAGTATAAATATTGTTTTCAATAATTATATTTACTTCACTTCATGCTACTGTTGTTGATCGTGGCTTGCTAAAAGTATAGTTGATCAAGTAAATTGTGAGATTGTGAACAACAGCTTATAGCTGCAAGTTGTGGTTTTTTAATAAACGATTTACTAATAATTGGTGTTTCTAGTGCAGATTTTTCTTGAGGGAGGTCATCGTTTTTTTCAAGTAACTTCATGGAGATTCATTTGTGAAATCTTCTTAGAATATTGTGGCAGTGTATTTTTTCTTTAGTCTGATTAATTTGGCTGTCAAATTTTAGATAATCCAGTGGCTTAAAAGTAAACATGGGAGACTGTTAAAGAAAAAAAGAAACGTAACAAAGGAAGGATTCACAAATCGCACAAGAAAGTGATACTTAGGTGTGTTATTGAGGCCTTGAGCATTCAATACTTGGAAAGTAAAAGATCATAAAGATGAAGCTTAAATGAAGTGTGTAGATGCGTAAAAATACCTTGACGCGTTTCATAAAGAAGCGTAAAGATGCGTTATTGATACATTACACAATCAGGTAACGGAGCGCAAAGTTACGTAAAGACACCTTTACGCATTCCGTAAAGAAGCGTAAAGATGCGCAAATAATAATATAAAATAATATCTTTACGTATTCCGTGAAGACGCATGAAGATGAGTTATTGATAAATTTAGGCAATCCCGTAACGGAGCGCAAAGTTACGTAAAAATGTCTCAACGTGTTCCGTTAAGAGGCTTGAAGCGTATGAAACCTTGAATACAAGATGCTTAAAGAAGCATAAAGATGCATGAAAACACCTTTATGAGATCGAGATATGTGCACAAGCCAAAGAGCTAACAATGAGTTTAGACAAGTATGCGCATCTTATTAAATGTAAAATCTGGATACGAAACTGGAACAAATGTAAATAGGTCCCTAGGATCCAGTTCTCGTTCACAAAAAATGAGCATCAAAATGAAGTAGTTTGGCTCATTCACCTGAAATGTGCCATTAAGTATCAATGCTCTGATTTCCCTCGACACGCCACACTTGACGTACCCAGACCTTGATTTGTCCTGACACGCCGCAACGAACGTGTCAGGAACACGACACTCTATGACACGTCACGTTTCCCGACACGTCGCGTTCCGATCTAGGATTCGCCGAGTGTCGTGGAATATCACGGTCCCGTAAATTCCACGAAATTGCTCATTTCAGGCAGTGTACTTGAGCATCATTGAGTGATAAACCTCGAGCCTGCCAGTGTGGCAGAAGTCAGTGAGCTTAGCCAGATCTTTAAGAAGCTTAGTGTTTAGGACCACTTCCTCCAAAGCTAAGTGAGCTGGGGTACCTGGTTTGAGCCAGCAGATTCGCTTAGCTTCAGAGGATGAAATGCGCCTGTGACTGCACTTGTGAAAATGGGTGTTCCCAGACCAATTATGTTTGTTGGTAGTGTGATTCAACACTGATTTCCATTTTTCACGCAAAAGATCCACACTACCATTGCAGGTTGCAGCAGACCACCAGAGGTGATTAGCAATAGACTGTATCCATGGGGATAGTTCCTCACAACCCTTTTGTTTTGCTTTATTTGTGAGCTTCTTTACCACCCACTTAGAGAGGTGCCAAACATCATACTGGTGATTAATAGTTGGGTGGTCTTTGTTCATGGAACTGCTGATGGATACATGACGGTCTGTTGCAATCCTACTAATGGTGACATTGTTATTTTCCAGCATTTCTATGCACCTGGAAAAGCCTTCTTTTTCCATAGCATTAGATGATGTAACCTCTGAAACCTGAACAACATTAAATGCTACTACATCTCCAGTGTCATCGTCCATTAGTGTGTAGGTGCCATATTTGGCACAGTGTCCTGGACTGTCACAACGGCCATCACCATCAAGATTGACAACTGCCTTCCCATTAAGCTTTTCAATTTGGCGTCTGCTTTCAGCCTCCCATGCCTCATTAACAACAGGGATCAAATACTTTTGTTGTGTGTTGTAATAAACACATTCACTAAAAAACTGAAGATTAAAACATGAGGCGAAGCGACTGATAGCAGCAAAGGTGTTACCAGTGAACAGAATGGATGCTGCCATCAACAGGTTACCCAAGGGTTTCTTTTTCACCACTGGTTGTGAATCCCAATTGGTGGTGTGGCCACTGTGGCAGGTTAACTCAATTGATAGCATGCTACCAATTGTTTTCCTCTCATGTTGGACTATGACATCTCCACAGTCTGGACACCTTTTTAGCAACTTACTGAGACATGAATCAAATACCAGGTATTTCTTTTCACAGTCGGGAGTGCTAGATGTATAGTCCCCGTCATTTTCATCTTCAGACAATAAATTGTCATTAGGAAATTTTTCTTCACCAGGTAACCAATGGGGATCCATGTCTTCATCATCTCTAGCATCATCATCATCATCCTCTTCATCACTATCATAAGCATTCTCATTGCCAACAATTTCATCATCTTCAGTAGTTGTTCTCAGCACAACTTCTACTTCATATAGTGGAGGTGGTGACATAGCATTAAAGCTGTCATCCTCATATCTAGGGAAAATTACATAAGGGAGTGGCTGCGTGGCATAGCTGTGGTCATGTTTAACTTTTGATTGTTCATCTTCAATTGAGATGTGTGCCCCATCTTGACCAGGTAAGGGAAGCTTATTGTTTGTCTTCTCAGATACATTGGTAGATGCATTATCCAGTTGTACTGTTTGAGTTTCGACAGTCTTGCAGCAAATAGGTCAAAACAGCATTGAATTCCAATGTCATGCTTCAGTGGTCGTGCAGGGGGGGTCATGGCTAGGTTTGTTATTGGCAAGAAGAGATTCCTCGTTAATAACTAAACCATCTTGGGAAGTGCTCTCATCGTTTTGGGCAGTCAGTTATAGTTCTGCAACAGCCTAATAAAGAAGTGAAAAAGTGTATAGATGCTAGTTCGAGTGGCAACTGAACTTCGGTTATATACAGGTAGAACAACAAAAGCAACAAGTTAGTTTGCTGAATGATGAATCAGAACAAAGTAGAAGGTCAGGTGTAAAAAGTGTAACCTTTATTTTGCCAAATAAGTAGAGTCTACATGAGTAAATAGCGACATACATTAGGTATTTGATAATCTGTTGACCAGGTTAATTGTACCCTAAGATGACTTCTCGCCACATTTTTTCAAGAAAACAATTGAAGTCAGACTTAATGAAAAATCAAAATAAGACAATCCCAGATCTTCATTCTCACGATATAAATAGACGAGCCTTAAAGTAGGCGGACAATGGCAGTATGTATTAAATTGGACAACGAGACATATTAACGCAGCGGAAATTAAAGAATATAGAATGTTGTAGAATACTAACTTCTTCATGTCTTCGTCGTTCCAGCCGATTTTCGCTTGATACTCGTGGTTTTTTGGCCTCAGGGCCATAATTAAACTCAGAGGGCACAGCGTCTTCCTTCAGTCTGCGTTTACACTTCTGTCCTGTAATCTGCGAATGGATATTCACCTCGAAACATCTTGGCAAAAAATGGTCACTGCAAACATAGCTGTATTGCATTGGCGGCATATTCGATCTTCTGATCCTCTCCAGCCTTGTTTTCCTTCGCTGCTTGTCCGATGGGAACTTGTGTTAGCTTATATCTGCTGTTTTACTGGTTTTTGCTGAGTGATTCGTACATCCAGGGACACAACAATTCACCATTTTCTAGAAACCCTCTCATGTGAAGAAGGCGTACTTTTTTCAGGTACTCTAATGCACACGATGCGAACGGAAGGTAGAGAGCGGGCAAGAGAGCTTGCTTCAAAGATCCCGCGAAAAAATCCTTTTGACGTTCTTACGTCACATCACACTGCTGACCAATGTAACGCGGCTCGAATTTTCCCAAGATGGCGGAACTCTATTTGCGTTTTTCGCTTGTCTTTCAGGTAAAATATCTCGCTTCAAACCAACGATCAGCAGTAATTATTATCAAATATTGATATAGAAAATATAGGCCAATCATGCAAAATAGCTTCATTTTTACCCCGGAGTTCCCCTTTAAACGCCTCAGTAGTTCTTTTGGGACTTTGCCATGCTGTTCATGGTAGTGTTTATATACTGAAGATGCCTTTTGTTTTTGTCCATCCACACATGTGTGCAAGTGTCCCCATGTGTAGCCCATATAACCCTGGAAATGGGGGTGTATTTGGTAAACTTAAGGATAATGACTCAGATCCCGACTAGAGTGAACCAATCACAAAGCTAGAAATATAATATTCAAAGCTGGGTATTAACTAACTATATTTAGAACTAGTAAGTTTAAACTGTGGCTGGTGGTAGCATTGTAGTTGGTTAACCTGGCCTAAGCAACAAACAAAATTTACTCACCTCCTTTGTTTAATATCTTGGCATCATAGTATTTACCATTGGGAATCCATAAAGCACTGACAAGTAGTGTAGTAATTGGTGTCATCGACACATTTGCACATTTTGCGTAAAATCAGCGTTCTTTAATATAATTTTTTCTTTAATATAATTTTTTCTTTAATATAATTTTTTCTTTAATATAATTTTTTCTTTAATATAATTTTTTTAATTATAAAATTTTTAAATCTCCAGCTGGCACCCAACTGTTGAATTCATCTGTTGGTAGCGCATCTTTTTTAATATAAATTTTTAACACTTTATAAATTTCCAACCAGCGCTCTCACCACCTAGATGTGCACAGATTTTTTCCCAAATTTTATCATTTTCATAGAGTTTTAAACGATCTTTATACAATTTTAACTTTGGTAAAAATTCATTATATTCAAGTAGTTGACAAAATTTATAGATGATATATGAATACGAAAAAAAATTGCTTCTATTTTTACCTTTAAAAATTTCAAATGGCTCTTGAATTTGTAAAAACATTATTTTTAGTTTTTCTTCCATTTTAGGAGTCATTTGTAATGGAGGTATATTTGTTATTCGGTACAAAATTTGTGTGGCATGATCATAATAACGTAATTTACGATGTTTTTTAAGATATCTTTTAATATCTGCTTCTGTTAACTTTTCCAAAGAATTTTCCATTTTTTCATGAACGATTTCTCTGATAATAGTATTAATAACCTCTTCTGACACTTTAACACTTTCTTTGCCTTGGATATTGGCCAACCAGTCACAAAAATGAGTATATCTTTTGTAATCATATTCTGCAGGTTTAATAGATGGATCTTCTGTATTTATTGAGACACTGATTCCGCAACTTAGACAAGTACTTATTGCTTCATCAATGTTAAATACTTTAAATTTTTTACATGTATAACAGTAGTTCTCTTCATTTATATTATTTTCACTGTAACAAAGTTCTTCAGGAAAGATATTATATTTATACTTTTTATAATAAGAAGAATTCTTCTTCTTTGTTTGATTTTCTGTATGTAAAAAAAGTAAATTAGCATTCTTTAATAAATAACTAGTACGAAGATTTATAATATCATTTATTTCATTTTCTAACCTTATTTGTTCAATTTGATCAATTCTAGAATAATCTTTTTTGTTGGATAAATTTACAATTTTATTTTTTATATCTGGTATTTTTTTTCTTTCAGAACAATTTCTGAAAGTTTTTTACGATGTAAATTGCCAATAGTTTCTTTATTCATAATTATAATTAACTATATATTAATAATAATATATAGTTAGCTTATTCTTTAAAGTACAGTGGAGAGAGATCTAATTCAGATATTATTTTTTGATTTGTTTTCCTTTCAAAAAGCTTTTTAATTAACCTATCTCTAATCTTAAACCTTTCATTTCTTCTATCTTTAGGAATATTTTTTTTCATTTTCTATTTGATTGATCAATGATATATTACCTCGTTCTAATGCTCTTCTCATTTTTTTATTATCTATTTTCTTGGCAATACAGGCCTTTTGGCTTTGTTCTATTATTTTTAATGACATCTAATCTTTTAATCTTCTTCATTTTTTTTCTTTATTTCTTCTTCTTCTTCCTCACTGCTCGTCTCTTCCTCACTGCTCGTCTCTTCCTCGCTGCTCGTCGATTCATAATCACTATCGCTAGTATCGCTATCAGCAAGAGGGTCTTCAGACAAGAATTTTTTAAAATTCGGAATTGGCATATAACATTTCTAATATTTTTTTTATTAAATGATGACCATAAGCATAACTAGAGATACCATCATCTAAAATATACCTTTTATCATCAAAAGGTGATAATGATACTTTATTAATTTGGTAACTAGATATTTGATGATACTCTGACCTTATAGTTCTCATCTTATGCCTCATGGTAGTACAATTGAATAAGTATCACGATAATCAGAGAGGCATAATTCACGCTTGATGACATTCTTTTTAACACCCTTAGCAGTCTTGTTTTCTGTGCCATTGCTACAGTCTGTCTTGTAAGAATACATTTTACTTTTTAGACCAACAAATTCTGTGATTGGGTCACCTGACGCTTCATCTTTGAATTTACCAATTACTTTTTTATTATCGGCAAAATAGAACTTAGAAGATTCAGGATAATCACTATTGTCAAATAGATGTCTATCAACAAATAAATCTTCGTAAACATCTTCTGTTTTTATATGGTAAACTAAAGAGTCGGTATCAGTAAAAAGTAACTTTGCATCTGGGTATTTTTTTCTGATATAGTTATAATGGAAATCATACATTAGTGTTTTACTTAACTCTAAGATACTAAAACCAACATAAGATGGTTTATCTAGGACTAGTCTAACCTTTTTCTTTTGTACTCCTACTAAATTTTCATCAAATATTTTAGAAGAAACGTAGGTTGGTTGCCTTGTAAGCTTATTTAAATGTTCCTGATCAGTTATTAATTTAATATTGGATCTTTTTCTTAAGTTTTCCATGGTTTTACCAAACACTGAATTATTCATTAATTTAAAGAAGTCTTTTTCAAAACTATTTTTAGCCATTTTTCTCTTTTCTGTATTAAAATCAATGTATTTTTTCATCCAAGGTTTCTGTGTAAATTCTAAGACTCTGTGAACCTTTTTCAACTTCATACCAAGAGATAAATACTGCTGTAAATTTCTGTAATGTAAAACATACTTATCTTTAGTCATAAGGTTAGGTACTAACTTATGTACTCTACCACTGCTAATATTTTCTGAATCTTTTAAACCTTTGCAATATGGAGATAACATATCATCAGTGATTAAAATCTTTTCTGGAGCTAATGGATAATCATTGTGTAAATCATGCAACTCTTCTGGATATTCTAAATCAACCTCTAAAATAACCCCTTTTCTTGTCTCATCTGTGTAATTATCTAAGATAAAATCTTCAGGAGGTAACCATTTGAAATCTCCAGTTGGTAGTGACTGTGACATTGCCCAACCATAAAGATTATTTGCATCTAAATACATTATATAAGAAGATTCTACCTCAGGATCATAATTTTTCATGTATTTGTTATTTGCTACAGCGTGCCTATGTGCTATGTAAGAGATACCACCACGCATTCCCTTTTCAATGAAGAGTTGTGCGTTAAGGTCTGAAATTAAGTCTAGATTTACCCCAGTCATTCTCAGTAATGCATCCCAAGATAACCCAGGTGCAGAATAATAATGACAAGGATCCAACCCATAATGCGACAAACAAGTACTTCTGAAACTTTCAAATACATCAGCTAAGAGTAGTACATCTGTACGCAAATATAAATCATGATACTCACCTAAGTCTTTGATTTGAAAGGCATTCCAAACTCGTTTTGCGTGCGAGTAATCACTCTCTGAAATATTTGTATCATTTAAAATACTGTAAAAATCTTCTATCGCTGGTAAAGACTTCTCACTGAATCGCTGGAACGAGTCCATGTAATCATAAGGGTAAACACCTTTTTGCTTTATTAATGCAAATTTTTCCACACCACCAACGTCATCATTTGGAAAAGCTTCTCGTGAATAAAAGAATGCATCATCAGTTAAATTACTGCTTAATCTGTCTAAACTCTGACTCATAAATGAAAAACTGTCAATGAAAGTCAAATGATTACCTAGTCTAAAACCCATACATTTCTCAAAATTACTTGCTATAACACCAATATTCATACTACGTTTTGATTCATGAACCTGACCATAAGGATCTTTAAATTCAACAATATCATAGACTACACGATCATTTATTAGTTTTCCTAATTTTTGCATGATAAAATGGCAGTCATAACCTTTAAGATTGTGAAAGATTGCAGGAATTTTTAACTTTTCTGCACTGATAGCCCATTTTAGATTGCAATGTATGTGTGCTGCTCCACGATATTTACCTGTAATATGGCAATGATCTCTTATTTGTAACACCATCATCAAGAGTGAAAAGATCTTCAGGTTTAAAACGACGCTCACAAATATGGCATACTCTACTATTTTGGAAATCTCTTTCATTTTGATCTGTCATCACTAATGGTTTCTGGAATTGTTCGCGAACTATTCTTCTACAATCTTTTACTTCTCTCATCATCTGTACAATAAATTTGTCTATAGCATCTTCTCCACGGTAAATTTCTACTGGTTTTGAATATCTGTTATCATATCTACAGACTAATTTATATCCATAACCACAAGCCTTGTGACTCTGATAAGTACTGGTGTAAGATTTTCCATCACTAGGCTGACAACCGTCTATCTTTTCTGTGATAGCTTCAAAATCAGCGTAAATAGCAAATGGTGCAGGTAACATTTTCTTGTGATTTTTAAAATAAATTTTTGATCCTGCCACAGGCATCTTGATCACTTGGGTTCCATTAATAAGCAGGCAATCCTGCTTGTGGTCTTCCAGGACTCTAGCAGAAGAGCAACAATGAAGACAACGCAAACAAAAATATTTCTTTTCTTTGTGTTTAGTGTATGGATACATGAATCGATTGAAATCCTTGATGAGCACATAGTGGCTCTTTTCCCCTTCTTTTCCCGCTCCTTCCTCTTGAATCCATAGCAATTCCATGTGGTCTGGAAAATTAGCTTCTGATATTCTGATAGGATAAGCTTCCCCATCATAACCAAATACACAGATATTAATCTTATTTTGCTTTTCAATCTTATCAATATCTTTGATTGTGACCGGAAAAGTGACACCAGTGTAATCTAACCGTTTTACTGATTCTCTATCTGCTTTTGTTATTCTTTGAGGATTTCTTTCAAGTGGATTTAGATACCTGTTATGACACCATAGGAAACATCTATTGTCTTCATTTTTGATATTGATTAAACCCTTCTTAGGGTGACATAGTTCTTCTGGTAGTTTAATATATGATGTTCCTCTAAATGGAAAGTAAGAGACAATATTAATGTTATGTGAAAGTACTAATTCAAATACCCAACCAGAACCTTCTGACAACCAACGGGCTATTAACTCTAAAATTATTTCAATAGCATTATCGATACTTTCTGATATCTGATCACTATTTATCACTGTAAATGGTCCTGCATTAAAGTAGGGTTCTCTGTAAATGACGCCATCTTCAGTACGTTTTGATAATCGTACATTTAGAGTAGCATTAAATTTAAATCCCCTTTTATCTTTTAATAATCGCTTTAAAAGTTTAAATATTGCTTTTTTAGTATTATTTAACTGTAATGATGCGTCATAACTATGAAAAATTGGTACTTCATAAGATTTGACATTACCTCGGAGAGCCCTAGATCGCTCTGTAATAGAGAATTCCACAGGGACATATTCATGCTTTCTTCGGAATTCTCTTATAGTTTCAGGCTGATAATATGGAGCGATTTCATCAATCAAATTTTTAACCTTTTCTTGGATGGCAGGTGGGGCTTGACTAATTATTTTTGGTATCCGTTTTAGCCTAGGTACTATTTTAGGTGGCTTCTCTAATGGTGGTGGCGGTGGTGTATATTTTGTTGGTACTAACGGAACTTGTAAAGCGCTGCTACTTTGCGCTGGGTCGGCAGGTGGGGCTGGGCTATCTAATAGTGTCTTTTTTAATGATTTATTGAATGCTCTATTTCTTTCTCTTTTAATTGCTTTTTTAATTTTTTTTTTCTTTGCCCTGATGATTTTTGTTTTTCTTTTCATTTCTATATATAATATAATATAATATAATTTTTTCTATAATATAATTTTTTTAATATATTATAAAAAAAATTTATTACTATCTATTTATTTTGTATCTATTTCTTTTGATTCTAATTCTTTAGCTTTTTTAATATGTTTCTTTGCTTTTAAATGCATAAATTTTCCTCTGGCAGTGTAATTTTTTCCATTAAGACAGATATCACAATACCATTCTTTGTTTTTCTGATACTTATTTCTTGATGCTCTTAAGGCTTTAATTCTTTCTTCTTCTGTGTCATACATTATATAATTAATAAATATTATAATTTTTTCTTTAATATAATTTTTTCTTTAATATAATTTTTTTTAATTATAAATTTTTTAAATCTCCAGCTGGCACCCAACTGTTAAATTCGTCTGGGTAACCTTTCCATTTAACTAATGCTTTTCCTTTAGACTTTCTGATAATTTTCTCTATTCTATAGACCTCTTGATCTGTCTTTTGTAACTCTTCTCTATAGAAAGTACCCTTAATCGCTTCACCATTTAAGTCTTTTATCTTATAAGTAATAGGATTAGTGAATTTAATTTCGTCTATGATGAAAACTTCTTCAGTCCAATTAGGAGTATATCCTTTATCAAAGGTCACCCTTTTGTATTTGCTTATTCGGACTCTATCACCTACTCTAAATTCGGGTTTTCTATTGTTTTCTCTCGCTAAATCACCATATAAATTAAAATAAACTTTTCCATAGTTTTCAGGTTTTCTAGCTTGGATAGGCATCATTCCTATTGATCTATGTCGGCTGTTGTTGTAAGAGGCGAGTATTTTCGGAAGGATGTCAATGTAGACTGTATTGTTTTGCATAGTGAATCTCTTATACATTTTATCTTTGATAGTTCTATTCCATCTCTCACAAACTGATGATTTCTCTTCGTTTTCAGTGGAATAGATAGTTATCTTATCCTTAGCTAAGAGATCCAGCACATTTTTGTTATAATATTCTTTTCCTTTGTCTACCCATAACATTTTAGGCTTATTAGAGAAAAATAAGCTTTCAAACGCTTTAGCGACTTCTAAGCCAGTTTTTGTCTTTAGAGGTACTATCCAACCATATTTACTGAAAAGGTCTAAGACCATTAAAAGATATTTATAACCTCGGTTCCATTTGCTTAGCTTTTGCATGTCAACTAAGTCAGAACACCAAATGTCATCTACCTTATGTGCTATGACTCTTCGCTTGGTAAAATTTCGTTTTATAGGTTTGTGTAACTCATTAGCTAGCTCTTCCCATGTATCTAAATTTTTTTTTTTTTTTTTTACTCCTAAACCAAGTTTTTGCTTTGTATTAATAGTGTTTCTAGCCAGCCAATGACCCCACTGTCTCTCATTCCAGGGAATTGCATCTAGAGCTCGGACCATTTTCTTGTCAGCAACATTTTTACATGATTTTACATTTACTCCCTTATCAGCACATACTGAGTAATCAACATCGTGTTGCATGGCTATAGCATCTGTCTTACCTGTTGGCTTATCATAGATTTCATAGATTTGACCTGTGTTTCGATCCCATTTTACTTGGTTTTCTAAATCATTGTAAGGACCAGTATATTTGTGTCCGGGTAAAGTCCAACCAGCTTTCGGTTTAGGTAACTTACCTATTGCTTTATGAATATCGACTCCCCTTCCAGTTCTTCCCCTCCCCCTGATTTTTCGAGAGACATCGTCAGCCAGAGAGTCAATTGCTCTATTCAAATACCTTTTACCAATGCCTTTAACCCTATCTTTTACATAATCAGATTTTATTGCTTTACTAGCGCCGATTTTTCCAAGGTTATACAATCCTTTTGCACCAGCAGCCAACCCTTTGACAATTAGTTCATCAAAACCGCTCCCCTGCAACTGTAAAACTTGTCCTTTAGATATAAAACGAAATTTTGTAATTCCACATTCAGCACAAATACATCGCATTGCATTTCTACCATTTTTTGTAATTACAAAAGTTTCAGAATTTGGTACACATTCTGTCCTTTTTCTTTGTCGAACACAATAAGATAACATATATTAATTCTATGGATTTTAATTAATCTATTGTTAACAAAGTTAACTATTGTTAACAAAGTTAACTATGGATTTTAATTAATCTATTGTTAACAAAGTTAACTATAATATAGCTCCTATGAGGGGAATTCCCTTAAATGGACTGTTTTTACCCAGTAATAGCCCTTTTCCTTTTCTACCTCTTCCTACTGTCCCTGACTTAACAAATTTAGTTTTTGTTATCCCACATTCTGCGCATTTACATTTCATCATGGCACGACCATTTCTTGCCTGTACAACCCTTTCTGAACCAGGAACGCACTCTGTCTGTTTTCGTTGTTTTACACAATAGCTTTTCATCTATATAATTATTTTTATTTTATTTTAATATATTATAATGGAACAAATTGTCATTGAAAAAGAAATACAAAGAATAGAAGCGATGTATAAACATTACAAACTTCTTTATAGAAAAATTGCCTTTTTATGTTGTTCTGGAGAAACTAAAAGAGTGAGAAATCTGAGAAATAGTTTGAAACGAGACTTAAAAAACATGAGAAGTCTTCAAAGCAATTTACAAATGTAAAGTTCCTTTACTAATGTAAAGTTCCTTTACTAAAATAGTCCTCTATGAATTTTTCATTCTCTTCGGTGTCAAAGCTAAAAACTTGCAATAAATCGAAATAATCTACTCCTTTATGCATTTCATTCAAGAAATACAAGCAAAAATAGCCACAGGTTGTAGTATAGAGATTCTGTATTTGTCGGTTTTGGTGTAATAAATTTAAGTTTTTCTCTTTTGCATGGTTTACCAACTCTTGAAAAGGTGGCATACCAAAAGAGTCAAAGTAATTTATTGTACCATCACGAACATAGGTTGTAACCCAATGACTACCACTCATATAATGAGGTTCTAAATTATAAATAAAAAGCGCTAACTTATGCTGATGTGGTACAGTCTGATCTCTACTTAAAACATTCTCTATAGGTATCTTCAAGTATTTACACCAATCTAAAAGATCAAAATTACTCATTGGGATATCTTTATGGAATTTAGGCTTTTGGTTGGGGCTAGGCTTTTTTACCTTTTTTTTTTTCCTCTTCCTCTTCCTCTCGTTTCCCATGTGCCAATAAAAGGTGGTGGAGCCATGGGCATTCCTATACGAGGACCTCCTCCTCCGTCTGATTTCCCCATTCGAACTCCTCCTCTTCCTTTTATACTTCCTCCTTTTAATTCATCAATAATCATTGGAATACCAATACTAGCTAGTAACGTTCCAATACCATTACCTACTTGTCGTTGTGTCATTTTGAAAAGTAAGTCTTCTCCTAATTTATGAGCTCTAGCTAAATCTCCTATTTGTCCTTTAGTTAGTAGATCACCCAATTGAGCTAACATATATAGATTTTTATTTGGTACTTGAAACATTTTACCACCACTAATTTTCTTAACTATTTGGCTAGCACCTTCAGAAGCTAACCCTGCTAAAGCAGACAATCCTAGTGTTTTACCTATAGTTGGTGCTACATTCTTTAATACTGGCAATATTGAGCTAAATATCCCACTACCAGTTTGTCGCCTTATATTATTCTTTGATATAGTAATAACCATTCCTCGATTAGCTGTTTTGGCCTTAGCGAGTCTCTTAACAGTATTCATTGGTACCATAAGGACATTAGAACCACTTAACGCATTTTTACTTAAGCGTAAACTTATTTCTTCTCTGTTTCTGTAAGCCTTAGTTAGTTTTCGTTTTTGCCCTTCAGAAAGTGTGACAGAAATTTGATGTAATTCAGTCATTATATATTATTTATGTACTTTTTTAAAAATTCATAAATAATATTTATTCTGTGCCTTTGACACAGTCTATGACGTTGGCATAGTCTATGACGTTGGCATAGTCTATGACATATTACACATATTACTCATATTACTCATATTACTCATAAAATCATCTAGATTTAGATCTTCTTCATCATCTAAGATAAAATTATTAAAAATATTTTCTTCTTCTTCTTCTTCTTCTCGATATGTTACTTGCATTAATTTTGGTTTTATAGCAGATCCAAAAGTTCCGGTTGTAATATGAAACCAGGCAGCAATAAATTTCACTTTGCTTTGTGGCCATATTTTTACTGATTCATATCCAAGCTTTTTACCTTTCCATGTAAAAAATCTTGTAGCTATTCGATCATTTCGAAATAATAGAGTAAAATCCATCCTTGATGGGTGATCTAGATATACTCTTTCGTTATCAATAATGTTATAAGGTTTTTTACAAATTCTTTTCCAAGAACCACCTTGTCCGTGTTCATCATATCCTGCTACATCTTCTCTCGGTATTTCTTTTTCAATAGAATGCATATAATTAATAAAAAATTGGTCTAATTCTTTAGCTTTTTCTAGATATTTACCATCACAATTAATTTGCATGCCAGTACATAGGTAACTACCATCTTTATCATAGTTTTCTTTTAAACCAAATGGTGTATATCCTTCATATTTAACATATAATGTCTTTCCATTATATAATATTCCAATCTGTGTTCCATTGTGCTTATTCGGCTTTGGTTTTCTAAAAGTTATCTTTGAAGTGTCAATATCAAGAAAATTAACTATTTCTATGTTATCTCTATCTTTTACTCCTACGTTTACACTTTGGTTTAATCTTAAGTTTAAACCCCCGTTTGATATTTCGACAACTCTTTGGTTTAATCTTTGGTTTGCTGTTTGGTTTGCCATTTTGTTTGCTATTTTGTTAACTTTTTCGTTAACTATTTCGTTAACCATTTCGTTAATTTTCATATATATTATATAAAATTTTTTTTTTTTTTCTAAGACGCTTAATTAACTAATATTTTACTAATGTAAAATATTTTACTAAACTATTACTAATTGATCTCCCACTTTATCAACAACAACATCTTCTTCATAAAGAACAATTGCATGCACTCGAAAATCAGCCCCTGCTGCTTGAGAGAGGCGAAATCTTATGTTAAGTTGCTTTGGATCTCTGCTTACCTGTTCTGTTTGATAAGTCAAATCAAAATATAACATTGGATAAAGACTCGAAAAATTACTGATATTGAGCTGAGTACCTGTATTATAATCATTCTTTTCCCATGAATAATTCATTAAATCATAATAGATTCTTGTTTTACTTTCTGTATCATATTCAAGTTCTGGATAGAAGACACCATTACCATATTCAAGACGACAAGTAGTAAGATGGCTATTATTATTGGCTGCGTTCAGTTTAAAAGTATCAAAAATATAAGGATTTGCTGACATATCATTTGTCTTAAGTCTCTGGAAGTAGAGGAAAACATGCTTTACTTTATCAATACTAGATGAGATTCTGAAATCACCACTGTTTCTGGTAGTATCTGAAGTTTGGTACATTTCTTTGAGGTATTTCCATTTACTAGGTTTTTGGTATTCACTGATGAATTTAGACATAAGAGCATCTTTTGGTTCTAGTCGGGGTACCCATAGATAAAAACGATCAATTACTAATCTCAATGTATCAACTGCCCCATATAATACTTCAGCGTCCGGTGTAAGTTCTATTTCAAATTGGAGATCCATTGGAGGTAACAATCGTCCTTCTAATTCTTCGAAAAAAGAATACGTATTTAATGGAATACTTGTATTAACATGAGCTCTGTTAGCTGTTAATAAACGCCTACTTTCCAAACCAGTGTTTGTATCATCTGAAGTGGCATCTGTATCTAAATACCATAAGCTATTTTTGGCTGTACTACGCCCAAAATCATCTGAATATTCTAAAAGATTTTTAGCAAAAGTTACAAGATGAAGATTATCAGTGTCGTAGACGATTTTTCCAGCACTCTTAATAACCATATGCTTAATCAATGAATGTGACCCATTAATAATTGTTGTTCTGACGTCTGCATTGTCTCCACCATTTGCTTTAAGGTCTAATCTGAATCGCACTTCAAAAAAGGCGTTAAACCAATCAAGCATAATACCACGGTCAGTAACATGAAATTTGTAACCTTTCTTTTCTTGCTCTTGAGTATTGGCAGGAGCTCTTATAGCGTCTTGAAGACAAAATTGTACTAGTTCGTTTCTCTGAACATACTCTGGTGATCTAAATGCCATTATATATTTTTTATCAGATTTTTTTTTTTTCATTAAGATCGCGCTATAAGATTATTAATCAGTGTATTAACTTCATCCTGCCCTAGCGGAGTCCTTGCTTTACTTGCTTTACTTGACTTTGTGCTTGACTTTGAGGACTTTTTGCCTTGTAGCCTTTTTCGGATAAGCTCACCTGATCGCTCTATAACTTTATCAGCAGCCTTTTTACCAACTCGTTCTCCCGCTTGAGATACACCAGCTTGTATTGCTTTTTTAGCAAATGGTTTTAAAACCTGTCCAGTTAAAGCACTAGCTACTCGTTTTAGTGGTTTCATAAGATTACCTACGATAATTCCATTGCCACGGTGTTTGTAGACATATCGTCCCGTTCTTGGGTGATAAATCTTTTTGAACTCTCTTGACTTCATATAACCTTAGTATTAATAAAATTAATTAGTATGGAACTTTTTTTAAGATTAATGAAAATGCAGTGTCAGCATGATTTAAATAGACTGGTCTTCTTAAACCATCAGTTACATAGATTCGAACGCTTGAAACTCTTGTTTTATTGATAGGATTAAATATAACACGACGCGGTTCAAGGGTAAAATTGTAAGAAGGTCTCAAAGTTCCTGTACCAAAACTAAAAACAATATCTGATTCTCTCCCATCTACTAATGAATCAGAGACTAAATCACAATGAATATTTAGGACATCTGTATCTTCTGATAGGTTAGGTATTTTGGGGCTAACGTTTCTCTCATTGCTTAAGACCACCTTATCGAATCCTATTAGTTTACCAAAATTAGATTTACTTAGATCAAGCTGATAGTTTGCGTCTAAAGTCACTAAGACTCTGAAAGTTGGTTCATCAAAAGTTAAAGAGATTGGAAATTCTTCATCACCATCACCATTAACTATTTTAGTTTTTTCCTTAATGTAATTATCAATATCAGTGTAATCCCAAACTCCTTTTGGAAAATCAATATCTGTAAATGTTTTCCCACCGTCTTTACTGTAAGCTATCTTTTGATTGCTATAACCAGAATTTATATTTGTCCATGTAAAAGCCATTGAAATAATTTTATTGAAACCAATATACCAAATCCCATCACTGTGTTCATAGTTTAAAGTTCTAGAAAACCTTGTAGTAAAATCACCAGGTCGATTACCAGGTTCATCTTTAACTGCAAAACTGCTTAATGAGATTTCTCTCTCCATATACTAATGTCCGAAATATTTTTTGATAATGCTAAATAGCAAAATATTTTTTGACTAACTTTTGATATTGCGACTTATTGATTGATTTTGTTCTTAATAATGTGTCTAAGATAGTTTGACCCATATTTCTCATCTTGACGCTTGTATTACCTGCTTCCATTTCACCAATAATTAGTGTTAATTTCTTTAGTAATTCTTTAGCATCATTATAGAAATACACGCCACTTCCTGTCTTGCCAGTCCTAAGACCTCCCCTGACCCCACTTCCCTTTGTACTTTTCTTTTTCTGTACTTTTAGATAGTCTCTATACTCTTAAATAGGTTTTAGTCTTGTATCAGCAAATTTATGAGCCATATCCTTTTCTCGCTCTAGCTTTTCTATTACATCTTTTGGCAATCCTTTTTTTATGGCTTGTTTTAGTCTGTTAGTTGAATTTGTCTTAAATTTACTTGTAATACTGCTTATTTCAGAATTTGCTTTTTTATGTTACTCTCTAGATAATTACTACGTTTAACTGGTGTCATTTCTGGTTGGGATAATCTCATTTCAATATCATCATAGTTAGGAAGATTTGCACTATCTAAAATTCTATTAATATCTCCTCTATCTAAATCTTCATCATCATCATCAGGTGGTGATTCAATTGCTAAAGGTCCTTCTACAAAAGAATATTCTGGTGGTAAAGATTCATCATCTCCTTCTTCTAGATTCCAAAAACTAGGATCCATTTCATATTTTGGTGGCGGCCCGGCAGGACCTTTAGGTATCTTAGCTATTTGTTTTTCTGCCTGTGGCGCTACATAATCTTGGAGATCTAATAATCCTTCTACATCCATATCTTCATATGGATCAACTTCAGGTGCATAATCAATTTCTTCTGCTTTACCCGCAGGCGCAGGACGTATTCTCATTTGCGGCCTATTCTTAGGCTTTTGTGCCCTTAAACCCTCTATGATTTCATCAAGTCTAAAAGATTTTGTTATCCTTGCGTCAGAGGTCTTGCTCTTTATCTTCGCTTCAGTGATATCATCATATAGCTGATTCTTCATCCTTCCAGTCTCAGTCCGCTTCTGAGCTAATCGTTTCCAATTTGACAGACTCATATATTAATAGAGATTTTTTATATTATGAGACATATTATGTCACATATTATATTGATTTTCATCTATATAACTAAAAAAATTAAAAATAAATAATATCACCTTATATAGATGAAAATTCCTAATTATGATTCAGCTTCTAATAATGACAGCAATTTCCGAAGACTGCTACCTTATATGCCTTCAGACACTTTTCGAATGTTAATTTGTGGACCAAGCGGTTGTGGTAAAACTAACGTTCTCATGCATATGCTTTATAATCTACTCTACTATGATAAGGTTTACTTGTTTTCTAAAAATCTCGAGCAACCGAAGTACAGACAACTATTAGAAACATTTCGACCCATTTCAAAAGAGGTTGGTTATGATGTCATAGAAGAGAGCAATGGTGATGTCGTTCCTCTCCAAAGCTTAGATGATGATAACCAAAAAATAGTCATCTTTGATGATTATGTTTGTGAACGAAACCAAAAACCTCTAATTGAATATTTTATTGGTGGTCGTCATAAAAATTGCAGTGTAATCTATTTAAGTCAATCTTATTATCTCACTCCTAAAGACATCAGGCTCAATTGCTCTCATTTTTGTATTTTTGACTCTCCAAGTAATGCAGAGACAGCAAGAATGTGCCGTGAAGTCAATGTACCTAAGAAGCGATTCGAGAGTGCGACTAGCGAACCTTATAGTTTTGCGTACATTGATAAGACAAAAAAGACAATGAGAAAAAATTTCAATGAAAATATATAGATGGATAAAAGAATAAGAGAAGAGCTAGAGAAAGAGAAAAATATTAATAAAAGAATAAGAGAAGAGCTAGCTATGAATTATAACATAAAAAATAGAATATATATTACTAAAAGATTAAAAAAGAAGTAAATAATGAGATTGAGAACATAACTTTTGCAATAGAAAATATTAGTAGAAAAATGATATATTTAAAACAATATGAAACATTATACAACAATTCTATTAATAAAAAATTATTATTATTAATTAAAACTCTCAAAATGATATATTATGATTACTTAAGAGATAAAGAAGAAGAATTATTTATTTAAGTTTAGTAAATTATAATTTACATTATATTATATATGGGTTTTAGCAATGGACAACTTGAAACATTAGCAACAGGTAAAGGTGAAAAAGGTGATCCTGGTTTACCGGGAATTGGTTTTAGTCTAACAGATGATGGAAATTTTGACATTGATAGTAAGCGATTAACTGAAGTAGCAGATCCTATCCATGATAATGATGCAGCTACAAAAGTGTATGTTGATAGTCATATTTCTTCAGGGAGTGTAACAAAAAAATATGTAGACGATGAAAACACTAGACAAGATATTGCTATTAACAGTAAAGCAGAAAAGACTGATGTCCTTCTCAGAGATGGGACTCAAAGCATGTTAGATAATCTAGATTTAAATAATCAAAATATTATTAATCTCAAAGACGCTAGTGTGAATAACGAGGCTGTCACTTTCAGTCAATTAAAAAGTCATACTGATCATATTCAAAACCATTATCATTTACAACCAAATATGAGATTTTTTAAAAACTTCGGTGATAATGCTGAATTATCAATAAGTAATACAGCTCCTAATTTTAACCCTAAAGACCACTTTTTTTATCAACATGTGCATTATAATCTCTATTTAGTAGCTAAACAAGGTTTTGATAATGGTTTTGGCGGTCAAGCTTGGACCTCTCTGAAGATGACTAATGATGGACTGAAAGCAGGAATTTATACAGTAGTTTTTGAAATTTTTACCAGGTCAGCTGTTTCACCACCAATCTTATCTGATGAAACTTTGATTACACAGGTTCATGGTGATGATAATTATAATGTAATTACGTTTTCTCATGACTATAATGGAAAATATACCAAAGCTTTTATTCAGTTCAGTAGTAATGGTCAACCTGGTGAAATTACCTTCCAAATTAGATATTATGGTAGTAAATATAACAATAATAGATTAGTTTTTAACTTTTATTCAAGAGTAATAGCAGGTAAGCAAAATACTCATTTCAATCACAATCTTTTAAATGTCAAAAGTACTGATTATTCTGGCACTATTTTGTATTTTGAACCGATTAATATGAATAATCAAAAGATAGTCAATCTCTCTGATCCAACAGATAATAAAGATGCAGCTAACAAAGAGTATGTTGACGATAGAGACGCTAAACAGGATATTGCTATTAATGATTTATCTTCTCGTAAAGCAGACAAAACCTATGTTGATGATCAAGACGGTAAACAAGATATTGCTATTAATGATATATCTACTAGAAAAGCAGACAAAACCTATGTTGATGATGAGATTGCTAAGATTGATTTAAGTGAGAGTCTCGAAGTAGATGGTTCTCACGCTATGACAGGAAATCTCAAGATGAATGACAATAAAATAACAGATTTAGTTACACAGGATGATGTCCCAATCACTGATTACCCTAATTATGTAAAAGATTCTAAAATGGCTGTTAATAAACTTTATGTCAATGAAAACTTTTTAAAATTAAAAGGTGATGACTATGACTTAAAAGGTAAACGGATAAAAAATACTGAGCCATATGGTGTCAATACTTTTGATACAAATGATTTAGTCTCAAAGGCATTTGTCGTAGCAGAAATAAGTAAGCTACCTAAACCTGATACAGATGTATTAAAATTGGATGGTTCACGTGCTATGACTGGTACTCTCCAAATGGGTGATAATCCTATCACTGGAATTAGGAGTAGTTCTGTAGATAATGCAGCCCTAACAGTTGGCGGCGCAAAATCTTCTTATCTTCCACTTACTGGTGATCGAGGGATGCAAGGAAATCTCGATATGGGAGGAAATGCTATTAGAAATATTAAACCTTTTGTTGAAGATGACTCAAGTCAAGCGGCACAAAATGCTCAATCCAATGATGTTATCAACTTTGGCTATTTTCATCAGCAGAGAGGAGATCTAAAAAGAGAAATAAATGATGTCTCTGCAGCAGCGCTTAATAGAAAAAATCCTGATCCTATGGAAGACGATATCGATATGGATAATCGTAGCATTATCCACTTGAAAGATCCAAAGTCATCAGATAGCTTTCACGCTTCCACTGTTAACTATGTTAATAGGACAATTACTGATAATAACGCTGTAATTAACTCTTTGATAGAAGATAAAGTCAGTGAGTCAGAAGCACTTAATATTAAAGCAAATCGACAAGAGAATGAATTCTCTTTTGTTATGGATGATGACCTATTTAAAGAAGATGATGATGATATTACTAAAGCTGGAAAAAAAGATAGAGATTTTTATCAAATTAAACGAGAGACTTATCGATTTAAAATTAAGTATGATGATTCCATCCATTATTATAGTACACGATTAACTATTGATTTAAAATCGTTAGATTTAGGTGAGTATACATTAGCATTTGAAATGTATTATGGTAATAAAGTGAATAAAGATGAAGTGGTTGTTAACGCTGTTAGTGATACTTTGAATGTATCACGTAACAAAACAAATACTTTTTCCGATCACAGTAGAACAATTATCAATTTTCATAAATATGGAAACATTGGGATTATTGATTTAGATATTGATTTAACTTTAAAGTATAAGAGTGGTGAAACTTATGATTTTTTCACAAACATCTTTGTAGTCGTTTATGGAGTAAGTGGTCATCAGAATGACGTTGACTCGCGAATTTGGGATAGATTCTATACCATCAGAAACAAAATCATCTATTATGAAGCACCTATTAATATGGGTAATCGACAAATAAAAGGATTAATTGATGGAAATGAAAACAGTGATGCTGTTAATGTGAAACAACTGAATGAAACAGAAGATAATATGGTAAAATATGTTGATGGAGAAATTGTAAAAGTAAATACTGAAATAGCAAAAGAAAATCCTACTATTAATGAAAATAAAAATTTTATAGAATTAATAGTAAAATATATATTAGCGGAGCTCCGGCGGCCGAAGGCCGCCAAGCGGAGCCCCATACCCATATTAGGAAACTGAAGGGAACCCATGAACTGATTTTCTCATGTGTATCATGGCTAGCGGTATTGCTCGTGGGCGCGTACGCACGACGACGACGACGACGGCAACGGTGGTGGAGTCGCGCAACATGGCGGCCACAATTGACACGTAAACCAAAACGAGGCTTCAGTTTTCGCGGGCTTTCCTTGGCTTGACGCGGGTACACGGCATTCTACGTCTTTTTGTAATTGAGGGTTGTCGTGTTTAGGTGGAAACGATTTTGGAAAATTACTTTTTCCTGCAATTTTCGCCTTTTTCAACCGGAAAACAGGTTTGACTTATATAGCTGTGGTCAGGACCACGCTGGTGGCTACTCAGTTATTACAGTCAAGCATCTGTGGAGGAAAACTTTAAGCTGAGTGTTTATTTTAATTTGAGTTGCTTGTTGCTCTGTATTGCAATTTTTAAAAGATTTTTAATTTTTAATTTTGGAACAAAGGTTGCATGATGCCTGGAAGAACTTTGACAGAAGAGCAGAAGCAAAAGAAGAGGGAAAGAGACCGTGAACGACAAAGGGAAAGGAGACGAAATAGAACCCAAGAGATGCGCGAAGCGGAGTTGAAACAACGGCGAGAAACGAGAAGGAAGAGAACGGACGAAGAGCGTGAAGTTGAATTACAAAGACGGCGAGAAATAAGACTTAGCAGTAGAACGGAGGAAGAGCATGAAACTGAACTACAAAAACGGCGAGAAATAAGGAGCAGCAGAACAGAAGAAGAGCGTGAAACTGAACTACAAAGACTGCAAGAAATAAGAAGCAACAGAACGGAGGAAGAGCGTGAAGCTGAACTCCAAAAACGGCGAGAAATAAGAAGCAGTAGAACAGAAGAAGAGCGTGAAACTGAACTAGAGAGACTGCGAGAAATAAGAAACAGTAGAACGGAAGAAGAGCGTGAAACTGAACTAGAGAGACTGCGAGAAGTAAGAAGCAGTAGAACGGAAGAAGAGCGTGAAACTGAACTAGAGAGACTGCGAGAAATAAGAAGCAGTAGAACGGAAGAGGAACGTGAAGCTGAAGTGCAAAGACTGAGAGATATCAGAAGCAACAGAACGGACGAACAACGTGAAACTGAACTGCAAAGACTTCGGGAAATAAGAAGCAACAGAACGGTGGAAGATAGTGAAGCAGATTTACAGCGGCTACGAGAATTGAGAAGGAACAGGAGTGAAGAGGAGAGTGCTCGAGAGAGAGAACGGCATCGGGAAATAAGAGGGCTAATTACGGAAGAGCGGCGAGAAACAAACCGAGAACGACTGCGAGAAATAAGACGAAATTCACGCCTGGAGCAGCATGAGGCAAGAAGATTTCCAGGTACAATATGCTACATGTTGCTTGGCAACTTGGTCTCGAAATTAGTTACGTCATATAGTTAATACAATAGACAAAATGGCCGCTCGGAGACCACCATGATTTTCAAACTAGTAGAAATTGTCTTGTAGTAAGCAGTAGAAAGTTGATGGACTGTTAAGTTGGAGATGCTGCTGCTACATTGCCCCTAAAGAGAAATTGTTTCTCGACCGATTGTGGTTCCGGTTTTTGTCGTTCCTCGTGTATTTTTTGAAGCAATTTCTGGGAATTTACTAGAAGGTACAGCAACGTATAAGCTTATTTTATTCTTGGGTTTACTCTCATTCATTTTCGGCTGAATATTCTGTATTCTTTTTTGTATGACCAGCAAAACATTTGCCTGCGAGCATATAACTCTGCCTTTATGAGGGTCCTCATCACTCGATCAACTAATCACATCCAGCTTTAATTTGAAAGCAGACAACAAACTTTTTTGAGCATTTTTACTTTTATGCTTGGGGACTTTACTCCCTAGCTGAGGGACGTGCTTAACAGTTGGGTAGTAACCAATGAGTTAACTGGATCTTTTATTGTTTGCAGGCTATGCTGCTGCAGAAATTAATATTGGAAATGAAAATCCGGCTTTTCCCATTGCGACAGTGGTTACTAATACAGGTACGCACATGTCATGTGGTGTGGTAACTTCAGAACATAATCATATTGAAAAAATGGCCCTTCATTGGTTACAGGCTTTTCCAGATTTTCAACTGTGAGCTGTACACGCACTTGGTTTTATTTATACCATATTTTACAGTTATAAGAATCCATGAAAATTGAAACAAAATCATATCATTTCTTACAACATTATTAGGTGAACTAAATAACACCACTTTCTTAGAGTTTGTAACATTTTGGCCGTGGTTCTGCAGTAGCAAGTAAAAGTTTACAATTTTGTCCTGCAAACCGTTTTGTGATTGTATGAATGTGTATGTTACTTTTATCTTCAGTTGACACAATGTGATCTTTTGATATACTACTGCAAGGGAATTTTGATAAATATCAGAGTAGGGGACTAGTCCTTGCAACTAGGCCCCTGAAGAGTTTACAGGAACAATGAGTTTTTGATGTGTTTGAGACCTCAAGTTTATCAGACAATGGATAAAATACTACTAACAAAAAAATTACTCCAGTCTTTAATTACCTTTGCTGGGAATTTTTCAATCAATTTCCAGGAATTTATGATACATGTACTGTAAATTACTGCATATTTTTTCATGGGTTTTGTGTCTTTTCTAAATGCTGCATAAAATTCTGTCAATCCTGTTTCTTTTTGTGTGAGTGACCAACCACTAAACAATATAATGTTAGGCTTAATTTGTATATGACAAGAATTTCAAACCAGTACACAAGTTAGAATAGATGTCTGGTTAATTAATTACACGGGTCGAAATTGCGCCCGATAAGGGCACATTTGCGGCTTAATTTTTCTTTTTGCGACTAGAAAAAAGAGAATAGTCGCAAATTTGCGACTAGGTTTTGCCCTGTCTGATACGAAAAAAAAAGAGCTAGCAGTTGAGTTTTTGCTTAAATAATTTTAGAAATGAAAAGATTCGTTGAATTTGCGTCTAACAATTTTGTTACAATCTGAAGGTTTGTCGTAATTTACCTGGGATACATGCACGCAACGATTTTCCTTCGATAGCCCGCCATTTTCAGCAGTTTCTTTCCACATGTACATCACAGGCTCATATTTCGTAATTTTTCGCCGTTTTGATGGTGGATTGCCGTGGTGCGTGAGTATGGCACGTATTCATATTTAACGATTCAATCATTCCGGGTTTTTTGAATAATCACTGTAGTAACACCCCTGAAACGAAAGGTGTAAAGTTTAATATAAAAAG
>OZ026602.1:17885290-17912790 GCA_964020085.1 Micromussa lordhowensis | reverse complement strand
TTTAGGAGCCACCACTCATCAAAAAGTCAATGAACAACAGCAACACGCTCTCAGTTTCTTTTATGTGTATTTCTTGACATCTTAAGAAGTTTTACGAATATTAATTAGGTTTTTGAGAACTCCAAACACAGATGTATCTGTGGATAAGCCGCACCCTTGATTTTTGGCTTCAATTTTGCGAAAAAAAGTGCGGCTTATAAATGGACGTTTACAAAAAGCTGAACGCATCAGAATATTTCTTTGTCTTGTCGCACTTGCGAATTTCGAAAAGCACACAGGATAATATGCTGTTTCAACAGTCTTTTGAAAGGATTATTGGGCTTTTGCGACTTTGAGTTTTCACTATCACAACTAATTAATATTCATGAAAAAATTGGGACCAGAGAAAAAAGTCCGGATAATCGAAAAGTCCGGATAATCGAGGTCCGGATAATCGAGGTTCGACTGTACTGAAATGATTGCAAGTGGTTATTGCAAGTACAGATGTGAAAAATATAAGTGATGTTGCCAGTCGTTCGGCAAAATGTAGTTTCTTTCGTTGAAAACTGATTAAAACTGTATGAGTTCATGGATAAATTTGTAGTGAAAATGCTCGCTGTTTCTTTGACCAAGAAGGCAAGTTCCCACCTTCTGCGTGATATGACAGTACAGCTCATGATCGAGCAAGAAAGTATCCCGAAGGTAAATAAAAAGACAGGCCTAACAGGATTCCTACGGTTTGTGCCACTTGTACATTTGCCATTTATTTTTCGGTATTTCGACCTTTTTGTCGCTTCACGCTTGTTTATGAAGGGTATTTCGTATTGTTATAAGGAGAAAAACTAAGAGCCGTTAGGTCGTGCTGCAGCAAATTTTAAGAGGTCATAGGTCTGCTTGATTTCTGCTGTTACAGTCTGTATCTCTGCGTGTTACTTCGTTAAGTTTGACACCTCTATAATTTGCCATGAGTTAGTGTATTGTTTTGGGATATGTTTTTAAGTATTTGCTTTTAAGCGACAAAATATGACGTTTACTGTGAAATTGAGTTGCTACATGTAACTTGCATTCTTAATTGTGACGCTGGGCTAGGCTATGATTAGAACTGTTTGCAAGTACAGTAGATAGATTCTTGTCATGGGTCATATTTGCCTTTATATGTTTTCCTATGTTTTCCTTTGTGTTCAAAATGTCTTTAGGGCAACACAGAAGTGGTTTTTGTCTTCTGAAACCTTATAAAACAAGGTTAAATTGCTTAGAAAAAGATCACATAATTCACATAATTTATTGCACAATTGGCCTTTCTAATCGCACAATCTCCCCTGAAAATTTCACATAATGTGCATTTCTTAATCGCACCCTATCAGAAGGCCTGTTTGTTACAACAATGGTGAACAGAATAGATGTTTTATTACAAAATAGAATCTTTAAAAACATTGTGGCCAGATCAGAAACAACAGAAATTTCTGAACCCAATAATTTCTGTACAATTAAGGTGATATTTTATTTTATTTCACCGTTTTGCAAATCTGTACATGTGGGATTATGACAAAAAATTATTGGGAATTTTTCAAGTTCAATTTACTGAGCCGCAAATTATATTATTTAGCAGGTTAATACTCTCATCTATTTGCTGCTACAGTTGTAGATATTCTTATTGTTTCTTTTTTGTGTGACTCGCCAACAACTAAACATTAAGCATTAATTTGTAAATTTATGCATAATATGAAATTGAGATTCCAAAAAATATCCATACCTACATGTATACCACAAAGGCTACTTGGAATTCAGAATGCAAGGGGATTTTCAAAAGGAGGCAGACAAGAGCGTGAATGCAGGCAAAAACTGATGACATAGCAGACAACCACAAAAAGCATGATAAAAGACAAGCATTGATCAATCCATGCATGTGTTTGCATTAATTTACAGAGAAACAGAATGAAATCTGGGTTATACAGTGGTCTCCAGAGGCCTCATTGTTGATGAATTTCTTGTCATATTAATCATTTGTGGTGAACAGCAGCCCACAATGCTTGTTTACAATGATTGAGCTAGCCTGAAAACAAGCTCCTGGCAAGGACGGAAAAAATTGGCAAGTGTGAAACAGAAGAATGAGAAAGTGATCAGGGACAGACAAAGATTTTAATTAGTACAAATTTGATACTTGAACTCAGTAGATACAATCATGTACTCATTTCTGTAGGGTATGCAAGTGTTCTTTTTGTAAATTGACCAACAACTGAAATTTATTCAAAGGGAAAGTAAATTGATATATTACATTAAAATCAAAAGAAGTTATTATTCATAGAATAATAGTGCATAGTATTTTAACAAAAGAACCTGCATTCAAATGCATTTGGGTTGACTACTGGAAATTAAACCTTGCTAGGGTACAAAATAAACACGGTAATTACCTTTCCCATATAGTCCATCAGCTGAGAGCCGAAAATTTGGGTTTATGGCTCACTTAAGGGGAACAGCCGAAACATGTCTTATCTTAATCTTTGACTATTAAGCATCATAAAAATGTATGATAGCAAGGATAGAACGGTAGCTTTCACTTTGTAAATCGAATTTTAAATTTGCCCCTCGTACCTTTGTTTTGCCGCCATCTTTGATCTTTGGGGAGGGCAACAAAGCTGTTTTTTTTTCTTTAAACATGCACAAATCCGGTATCAAAGCAAATTCAAAATGTATTGTAACTACAAACCTGATTTTCGTTTATTCTAGTGCTGGAATTATAAGTATGTGATGTCATATGTGACGTCACAACGCCTGATTAGTGGTGGTAGTATGGTCAGGTCGCACTTTTGCAAAAAAACTGCGGTTTTGAAAATTATTGCAGAACAGAGCAAGTAAATAAAATATATGAATACACGGCAAGATTTTTTAATAAGGCCCTCTTCCCCCCTCAAAAACGTTTGCTTGTTTCCTACCTCCCAAACATGTGGGTAGAAAACCCATTGAATATTATGCTTGTAAGACGGCGCGAGTTTGCTTCCTTTGCACCATGATCAATGGCGGAAGACTGCATTATATGCGGTTGTTCGGGTTCAAAGCTAGCTCAGTGCAGAGATATTTCTTCCTGGACAACCTTATATCGTGCTGCCGTTATTCGGAATCACAAACTGATTTTGGAGGCTTCAACTGAAAGCGAATTTCCCGAAAGTACCATCAAATATCATCGCAATTGCCGAGCTGAGTTCACCAACAAGAGGGATTTGCAGACCAACAAGCCATCTGACGATGCAGCAACTGGAACTGAACTTAGAAAAAGCAATAGAGATGGAAATCAGCCAAACGCAGCGATTCTGCCTGATTAATGCTTGCTTTGCAAAAAGTCAAAGTACAAGCCAAACACGAACACCAGAGAAAAGCTTCACAGTGAATGTGAATGTGCTTCTCTTCATGTAAAACAAAACACTGATATGAGTGAAGTAGCTAGGGATGTGATTGGAATATGTGCAAAAGATCTCATTTCAAGCAAAGCGAAGTACCACGCCTCCTGCTACAAACGTTTTGTAAGAATAATTTCTCTGATTCCAATGCAAACGAAGGCCAGAGGTTGAAGGAAACAGATTGTCCATTACAGCCTGCTTATGAAGCTGTGTACCGTTTGTGCGAAAATGTTATTGCCAACCCTGACATAATCGAGTATAAAGTTGTGAAAGAACTGTTTCTGAACAAAGCTAGCGAGCTAGTAACTGTCTCAGAATCACACAAAGAGAACCTCATGCGAAAGCTGTCAACCAAGTTTCCAGAAATTAGTCTTATCACTTACCAGTATAACAAGGTGTTAATGTATCCAAACTCATAAGCCATAAACAAAGTCGTTCTGGATTTCTTTAGGCTCAAAACCGAGCTAGAGTCACTTAAAGGTAGCATGGATGACAACGAAAAGAATGCGACAAAGACTGAATTACTAATTAAAAATGAAATATAAGATCTTGAGCCGCAGATGTCTTGGCCGCCTAAAGAGGACGATTTGAAACCAAGTAGAGATAATGACTATATTCCATATCTACCTCAAAAACGTCAGAGCGAATCCGTCGATTCGCTCCGACGAAGGGCTAACGCTCGAAACGTCAGCTTCCGAATCTCTTTACGGTGGCCAATTCACAACCAGTTTTTAAAACCAAAGTATCAAGGAACGAGAAAACCGAGTCGTCCTTCCGGCCAGTCTAACGCAAAAGGAGTGCAAGTCCACTGTCGCTCTGATGGTGGCCGATAACATCGATAACTTAGAGCGCACATTGAGAGGGTCTGGAATGTCCCATCGCGTGAACTGTATCCTAGTCACGGAAAGAAGTGAGGGAGAGAGTGGAGACGAGTCAGATGACCAAGACTATATACGCACCACCAGTGGCGAAGAAATGCAGGAGATCCTTGCCAGCGACTGTGGTAACTAAAGAGATCTCCGAGTACTACAGCGGAAAAAGGGTGGGGCCAGGGGAACTGCCACACGTTCAAAACCTTGGACTAAGTTCTTCTTATAGTGAGAAAGCAAAGGAACTGACATTGCGCCACCTTGTGTGGCTCGAGGTAAGAAAGCTCGAAATACATCCATTACTACTTGTGCCTGGATGGACTGGCTTTAACATTAAAGTCTTGCTCATAGCTCAAGCCTCACAAAGTGCTACATGAAGAAGGGAAGAGGCGCAAAGAGCAGAATAATAGACCTTTCCTTAGTTGTGAACAGCTTGGAGATGCAGCTTGACCCAGGTATTGACAAAAACGGCTTCTTGAAAGCCCTTATCGGCGTATACGCGATCACAGGCTGTGACACGATCTCTGCCTTCTCTGGTAAAGGGAAGTGGAAAGCAGTCAAGCTTCTCCAACGCAGTGAAAAGTACGTCCGAGCTATGGCAAGTATTGGGGAGGAATGGGAAGTATCTGAGACACCTTTAAAGTTACGGAGGCCCTTGTGTGTCAGATTTACGGGAAGAAGTGCCAAAGTGTAGATGTGCTGCGCTATGAGATCCGTTGCGCCAAAGGCGGGAAGGCTGAGCCAGAGGCTTTGCCGCCATGCGAGTCTTCTTTACGACTTCACGTAACAAGAGCAAATTATCAAGTCGCAATCTGGAAAAGAGCCATTGTTCCCCTTCCGGTAATCCCCTCCCCATGCTGGGAAGTAGACAATATCTCAAATGTCGTGAAATTTGTGCGGCTCAGATCTAAGCCGGATCCAGAATAGGTGCTGGAACTACTCTCCTGTACGTGCAAGAGAGCATGCACGGTCGATAACTACTGCTGCTTGAAGGCGGGTCTGAAGTGCACTGATATGTGCAGTGTCCAGTGTGAGAATATGGTGACTGATGATGGCGTTCATTATGAGAGTGGGGATAGTGACTCTGAAGATGTGGAGGATTGGTACGGTTAAGTACGTTGAAGGGTGTAGGCTACTGGACTGGTGAACATGAAGATAGTTATTTTGCTGTGTCTTTATTCAGGTTCGAAATAGCAAGATCACATGTTGTATAGTGCTTTCGCAACTCAGGAATGTAGGAGCCTTCTATTGTGAAATACGATGTTCGTTAGGCAAAAGAAGTACATGACATGAACGTATCTTTATATTATAGATCCCACATGCAAGTAAGAACCTTGAAGCAGAACGTTGATACAAACGCGGCACTGTATTCAAAGAGCTCTAGACTGAAGTATCTACTCTGATTTGTGCTTCATTGATTCATGGGGTAGTACACTAAACTAAATGTAGAAAAAGAAGTTAACGATGGTTCTAAGCACGTTTTTTAGGACTGTGATGTAGACGCCTTAATGGTAATTTTAGTTATTTCACATATTGAGAAAGCCGTTAAACCCACAAGCTAGAAAACAAAATGGCGATCACTGTGACGTCATTTATGACATCATCATAGCTGGAATAACCGTAAAGAAAGTTTTTATAATATCTCTGATACATATTATCACAAATACACGTCTAGGCAAAAAACTATGTGCACTTCAGAAAGAATAACAATTTTAAAGGAGTTTTTAGAAATCCAAGATGGCGACCAAACTGAGGTTTTGAGGGGCAAATTTAAAATTTGATTTACAAAGTGAAAGCTACCGTTCTATCCTTGCTATCATACATTTTTATGATGCTCAATAGTCAAAGATTAAGATTGTACAAGTTTCGTTTGTTCCCCTTAAGTGAGCCATGCAACCCCCTCAGCTGATGGACTAATACCTTTCCCCTTCTTTTACTACCTTAAACACAGAACAGTCCACAACATATCCTGAAGCTCATGTACAGTAATCATTAATTTTACCAGAAGATGTTGAAAGGGTGAATCCTGTAGAAGACTTTGTTGAAACAAGCAACTTACTGGAAACACAACAGGCTGTTCCCGAAATAGATAACCATGGCCACTTAGAAGATAGTCGTCTAATTGACCGAGCAAGGGCAGTAGGAGTAGTCTATGAGTTTGCACATCCTGGTGTAGATGAAACAGATGATGACCGAAGAAAAAGAAAGCAGCGAAATCAAAGGAGAGTTACTGACGAGGAGAGAAGGCTCTGTGAAGTTGTTGGAGATCTACCACCACCGCCACCAGCAGGATCCAGCCAGTTGGAGGACAATGCATACTTTGCTATTCGGAAGTTTGAGGTGGAGCAAATGACATATATTTTTAATTGTTGTGAAGTTTGCAATGAACGGAGATTGGAAGGCAAATTCACAAGGAACATTTGTACTCGTTGCAGAAAAGATAAGAAGGTGCCAAAAGTATGGTCAGATGAAAACAATATGGATCCAATGTCTGTGCCTGAGGAACTGTCTGAAATGTCAGATGCTGAACAGATGTTGATAGCTAGGCTAGCACCCACTGTACATGTGCACATGTTGAAACATGGGGGAATTGCCTCCAGGGGTCACTGCATTGCCTTCCCTCAAGCAGTGCAAGAACCAGCTACTATTCTGCCACGTCTACCAGCAGAAGTGGACATCATACGTGTCAGAAGGCAAGGAAAAGATGACACCCACAAGGACTTTAAAGTGAGAAGACATCAGGTAGAAAGTGCACTGCGTTGGCTTAAGGGCAACAATCCTGCCTACGCCAACATAATTATTGATGAGGCTCGTCTTCAGAATTTACCAGCTGATGGCGAGCTGCCCAATTTGAGAACAGTTGAGTTTTCTGAAACAGCAGAACACATGAATGACCAAGGTCCTGCCCCACAGCAGTTGGATGCAGGGGAAACAGATAGAAACGATGACTCGACAGTCTCTGGGGTTATTCTTCCTGAGCCAGGAGTGAATGTGCAAGCACAGGTTGAAGTGGCCTTAAATGAAGTTGTTTCCGAACCCCAGGAAGCTGAAACTGGAAGGGCTCAGCAAGGTGACGAACGACCTGTGATCCCATGGCCGAGCATTGATACAACCCCAGCATCTGAGTTTACAACTCCGTATTTCTTCACGATGGCTTTCCCTTGCTTGTTCCCATATGGAAAAGGTGATTTTCATATCAATCGTCCTATGACATGTCCCACACTGCATGATTGGGGCGAGCACCTGCTGTGGTATCAGGATGGGAGGTTTGCTAGGCACAAAGTATGGAAGTTTGTTGTACACAACATGATCATGAGGAAGCGTGCCTTAGAACAGAGCAGATACTTTGTTGATCAGCAACTAGGAGACCCCCATTTAACAGTTGCAGATCTCCAAGAAAGGCTAGCAAGGGGGGATACTTCATTCACTAACAAGCTGTTGTATTTTGGAGCAAATTTGCGTGGCACTGCACAGTATTGGCATCAAAGACGGAGAGAGCTTCGAGCTTTGGTTGAGTTCATGGTGAATGAGAAGAAAGGATTGCCTTCATTTTTTATGACTGGAAGTTGTGCTGAGTTTTACTTTCCTCCACTCAGAAGACTACTTGAACAGTACATTTTGCTGAGCACAGGGAAAGAAGTTAACCTTGCTGAAGATAGCAATGCCCGCTACAAGGCTGTGCAAGAGAACACCCATGTTGTCGTAAAGTATTTTGACCTGCGTACTCAGTCATACCATGACAAGGTTCTAAAGCCTGTGTTTGGTGTCTCTGACTATTGGTACCGGTACGAATTTGCCAAGTCACGGGGTCAAATCCACTGGCACCAACTCAGCTGGAGAGAAGACAGACAGCCACACGAGCTCTTGAACCAAGCCCGTGAAGATGACTGTGATGAAGATGAGTGTGCTGCCATACTTAATCAGTGGGCAGATGAAAACCTATCCATGACAGCATCACACCCAGCTGGTAGTGGTGAAGAAGGAAAACCACGGATGGATCTCTGGCCTCTTCCCGAGGGGTCAGCTGACCCCATACCAAATGACCAAGATCCCCTGGTAAAGATGCTAATGGATATAGCCTCAACCCAAGATGCGATCCTGGAGGATCATTTGCTTTTGGTGAACCGAGTTGGGTTGCACAGTTGTTCTGATTATTGCTTGAGGACACCTCGTCATCCTGAGCAAGGATTGCAGCCTAACGAGAGGGTGTGCCGCATGGAATTTGGAAGTGAGTTTCACCGAGGGAAGAAACTGCACAGTGAGCCAGAAATTGTTAATGATCACAATGGAGCCCCTCGCCTTGAGATGCCACGTGACCACCCACGTGTTATTCAGCATTCGTCTTACCAATTGCAGTCGTGGAGAGCAAATGGGGATGTAAGCTTGATTCTGTCTAATTCTTCCCCAGACAATCCTAGCACAGATGACATCATAGCTATAATCGACTATGTGTGTGGCTATGCATGCAAAGACAGCGAACCCACTGGTGCTACTGCTGACCTCTTTGAGGATATGGTAAATGCTGTTGATGCAGCCGATGCTGACCAAGTGACTGGGAAATCAATTTGCGCCAAGATGTTGATAAAGACTGTGGGAAGACGAGACATCAGTGGGCCGGAGGCATCATTTGAGCTGAGTGGATTAGCACTTTGGCATTGTAGTCGACATTTTACTTATTTGTCAATGACAGGGTCAAGGCGCCTCGAACGTGATGGTGACACTGCGACACGCAGCACGCCTTTGGATAAGTACCTTGCAAGACCGCAAGAGCAGCGTTGCTCCTGGTACCAGTTTGCATCGAAGGATGGCAAGGTTCCAGTCGTAAGTGGGGGTGCTACCCATGCAACGTGGCCATTGAATGAGGACTACTGCAGATCAATGCTTCTCTTGCACTGGCCAAACTGGTTTGAAATCCAAGAAGTAAAAGGAGAGGCTGAATCTTGGATTAATCGTTTCAAGGACTTTCTCACAACTAATGAGTGCCCAACATTTGTGAAGGCTCAAGTCTCTAAGGCACAGCATTACGCCGAGCACCCGCAAGAACCATTATTTGAAGACAATGTGGATGATGATGCTGTTGAAGAAGAACAACCTGACTGGGTTGATGTCTATGCAGGCCAGAATCAGAGATATGAAGGTGTAGAGAAGGACTTTGATTATGATGATGGTGGAGAGCAGTATGACTGGAGCAGCATTTCAATCAATCTTCCTGAGGGTAAAGACCCAAAGAAATGGCTTGAAGATACCATCAAGCAAGCTGAAGAACAGGAGACTGTGGGCCTTGAATTACCAGATGTGTCTCCATTGACATTAAATGACAATCAGAGAGCTCTAGTCATTCTAGTGTTGCACACACTCTATAAACTTGTCGAAAATGAGCTTGATTATCGTCCTTTGCGACTTGTTGTCTCTGGAACTGCAGGAACAGGAAAATCATATGTTATCAAGTGCCTTCAGAAGCTAGTGCGGCAATTGTTTGGAAAGAATGCTGCAGTACAGGTCATAACCCCAACTGGGAATTCTGCCTATCTTGTTCAAGGTAGTACTGCTCACAGCTTTTTAGGAATCCCAACTGGTGGAAGATCTTGTAACGAGCTAACTGTACCTTCAGGTCCTGTGTTAGAGAAAATTCAGAACAGGTGTGAAAATCTGAAAGTTCTGATTGGTGACGAGCGATCAATGTTTGGTCGAACCACACTGGGCTGGATGGAACAGCATACACGATATGCAGTTAACAGAGGAGCCAATGCAGAAGAGCTTTGGGGAGCCATTCCTGTAGTAGTGCTTATGGGAGATGATGTACAGTTACCTCCTGTGTGTGACACTCCAGTGTACATCGACCATAGCCGTAGTGCACCATCTAACCATGGTCGGTTGGTGTGGACCAGTTTTGACAGTGCCTTGGAGCTAACTCAGATCGTGAGGCAAACTGAATCTGAGGAGCAGCTCAGAGATGTGCTCATGTCTATGAGAACATATACTACAACACCCCAGCAAGTGCAGTGGCTACAAAAGTTCCAGTGGCATAATCTACGCATAAGCCATGGTCAAGACCTTCTTTGCAGGATGGATGAACAAGGCCTTTATGTCTTCCCAACACATCGTTTGGAATGGGAACGCAATAAGGCTAAGCTGCTAGAGTGTAACCGAGAGCCAGACCATCCAGTAGCAAAGATTAAGGCAGTTGATAATGGCAGGCATGCACAGAAGGCCGACAGCAATAAGGCAGGTGGGTTACTGCCACTTCTGTATCTCTGTCGTGAAAGCAAGGTGATGCTGACAGTAAACCTGAAGGCTACATGGGGCTTGTTCAATGGAGCAGTGGGCACAGTAGTGGATATTATCTACAATAATGGTTCTAGACCAACGGATGACCCAGCACCATTACCCGATGTGGTGTTTGTACGGTTTCCGGGATATAAGGGTCCACCCTATATGGATGACGATCCCACAGTTGTACCAATTGTACCTGTTAGTCGGTGCACTGACTGTGTATGCCGGTGTATGCGTGTTCAGGTTCCATTAAGACTGTCGTGGGGAACGACAATCCACAAATGTCAAGGAATGACTGTAGGCACAGGAGAGGCATTCAGATATATTGTGATTCACCCTGGAAAACATGACTTTGAAGCAAAGAATCCAGGAGCCCTTTTCGTAGCACTGTCAAGAGCAAAATCAGCAGGTGGAGAAGGCATGGATCCTGACTTTGCTTTTCATGAAGATGTCCTACTAAATGATGATAGATTGAGGCCTGTGAACACTCCCACTACCCGAGCTAGAGCTGTGGAAATGGAAAGGCTGCATACCTTAGCCACTCAGTGTCAGGAAAGAGAGATTTTAACACCAGCATATCGAGATGGAATCTTTCAGAGACTGGTGGAGTGGGCACAGTCTCAAAGTCATTGAGGTATTTCCCAATTAGTCCACTGCATTTTGAGAAAATGCAGAAAAGGTATGACACTCAGTACAATACTAAGCAAAAGTGTTGCTTTTATGTTTGACATCATCACTACTTTAGTGACTTAACTTTCTTACAACCAGTTTGTGTTGCTGTGGATATGCAAATGTCTAACGTAAAATAATCATTAAGAAGGAAATACCTTGCTAATCAACATGTGTTCCTACATGCAGTTGACCTTGCTCTACACTATATGGGACCATGCATGTCAATTAAAAATGGTTAAATCCCTCAGACTGGTGGAGTGGGAAGTCAGTTTCAAAGGCATTGCAGTATTTCTCAACTAGTCCATTGCATTTTGAGCTAAAATTGCACAAAGGTAGATGTGTTACGTTACAGTACCATGTTGTCATTATGTGTGAGTGTATCACTGCTTTAGTGGATTAACTTGCAACTGTGTACATGTACCTGTGGGTCGGTGAATGGCCACATGAAATAATTAAGAAGGAAATGAAGTGCTAATCAAACTGTGTACGTACAGTTAAGCTGGATCTGTGATCATGCATGTCAATTAAAAATGGTAAAATCTTCTTTAATGACTGCATACATTATAACTTGTTTTGTTTTTTAATCCATCACACTTTAAAGGTTGAATGCTTAACACTCCCAGTACGCAAGCTACATGTAGAGCTGTGGAAATGGACAGACTGCATGTGTGAGCCAGTTGGTGTCAGGACTAGGCTATCGACATTAAACCGTGAAGTGGGCACAATTTCAAAGCCACTGAGTCAGACATATCTCTTGAGTAGTGCACTGCATTTTGAGCAGAAATGTATAAAGGTGTGATGGTACAGTGCTATTCAAATGAAATGCGTATGATGTGTGAACATATCACTTTTTTAGTGGATTAACTATCTTGCAACCTGTTTGTGCAGCTGTGGGTCTTTGAATGACCATGTACATGCTTTTAAGCTCGGTCTGTGACCATGCATGTCAGTTAAAAATGATGAATTCTCTTTTAGTCACTGCATACAGTACAACTTGTATTGGTTTTTAAACCCTCATACTTTAGCCAGAAAAGAGCTAGGCTTAATTGCACAGGTTTAAGCAACTTTTGTGTGTTTGATTTTATTAACTAATGCTTTTCGAACTAATTCATATTTAATGGAAGTGTTGCCTATGATAGAGTCATAGGATAAAAATAGGAACATTTGAAAAAGGAATTGAATACAACTATTAAGATGATGATATGACAAACATTCTGTTGCTAGACCTGATTTAGAACTATAACTAAATCCATTATTATTGTTGCATTGGGTTTATTCTTTGTTGTAGTTGCTGTAGTTGCAGTAGAAAGAGCACCTTAACTTTAGCAACCCTGCCAAGTTTAAGCATTTCAAGTGAAATATCAGCTGAGGAAATGTATGGTGAAAATTGAAAAATTTACAGACGTTTGTTTGACTGGAGGTATGCATTATACCCCGAGTCATACAAACGTCTGTAAATTTTACAATTTTCAACTTACATTTTGCTGCAGATGCAGCCAGCTCCCATTGATATTCTGCAGAAGAATAGACCCTTCTCCAAAATGGTGGCCGAAAATTCAAATACGTTACAATAAGCTAAAATAAAAAACGAATACCAGCAGTAGAAAGAGCACCTTAACTTAAGCAACCCTGCCAAGTTTCAGCATTTCAAGTGAAATATCAGCTGAGGAAATGTATGGTGAAAATTGAAAAATTTACAGACGTTTGTTTGACTGGAGGTATGCATTATACCCCGAGTCATACAAACGTCTGTAAATTTTACAATTTTCAACTTACCTTTTCTCAGCTGATATTTCACCTGAAGTGCTGAAACTTGGCAGGGTTACTAAAGTTAAGGTGCTCTTTCTAGTGCTGGTATTCGTTTTTAATTTTGACTTATTTGAATTTTCAGCCGCCATTTTGGAGAAGGGTCTATTATGAAAGCCACTGAATGCATAATATTATGTGCTTCAACATTCATGAACTCTGGTAACTGATACTGAGCAGATGGCAGCTAGCAAAGAGGTGGCCCTGGATGCTGGGTAAACCATCACCATAAAATTCACAAAATACATACATGTAATGACGTCAGCTATTTTGAGTTAAGTTTCTAATCATGTGTTTATTACTTAGGAAAAGGAAACTAATTAAAACACATTTCTAACATAATTACATAATAAATTTGCATCTAAATGATAAAATTCACTAAGTTGGTCGTCCTCATTAAGCAATATAGCTTTTTGAAATAAGTAAAATTTAAGTGTGTGTTTTGTGAATTGTTATGAAATGATGTTGAGAGAATTTACCAGACAGCATGGGTCACTGGTACTGTTTTACCAGCTCAGCTGTTATTTTAACATGCATTGAGCAGATGGTCATACACTTGCGATTGAAGCCAGCTCTGTGTTACACTGAGCAGATGGCTAAACCTGAGGCAGATGCCAGCTCCCTTGTGCAAGGTTGTACTGTGCATGTGGTGTAAATGGGGTTGTACTGTTCACAGTAAATAAATTTTCATTTGTAACCCCTTTATAATTGGCTAAATATTTTGGACAGACTAATTCACACATGTAAAATGAAGTCATTGACTAAAATATTAAGCACGAGTGTACTTTTGAGCATCAGCTGGTTAATGACTCAAGCCAAACAACTTCTTCATTTACACCCTGTAAGAGCAGATGGCAGCCTCCAGTACGTTGCTATGCAGATGCCAGCTCTGAGATGTTTGCAAGGGTCAGCTAAAAATATAGCTATGAACAACCTGGGTTCCACAGCATTCAGAAAAAGAGAAAGGAGCTATTCCAATGACATTTTCTTTTACAAAATGCCAGCTGCATTTAAGAAATAGAAAACATGTACCGTGTTTCTATCGAGTTATACAAACGCAAGTGGAAGTTTGGGAGAACGAGAAATGCTGTGCAAACACGAGCCACAGGTGATTGTTTCCACAGCTTTTTTGAGTTCTCCCAAACTTTCACGAGTGTTTGTATAACTCGATAGAAACACGGAGTACATGTTATCTATTTCTTTTAGAAAACACCACGACGAGAAAACGGAAAACAACTTGTTAACTTTGATTATCAAAATGTAAATTCTCTTTGCTCGCGCCATGACTACATCAACAGAACACGCTAGTTCGGTGTCTGTATTGAGTTATACAAACACAGTTTTTAACCAATCAGCGCATGTGCTTTCCTAGGACTGTTTTCTAAAATACATTGGAACATTGCACAGACCGTTAATGTACAAATCATTTATGTATAGTGTCAATAGTCCACTATGTGGTCCACTTGAAAGTGTGATGGTGACAGAACATACATGTAATTGCTGAATATTATTGAGTGGTAAAATATAAGTAATAGATTGAAAACTGAGAATAATAAACAATTATTGGATGAGGTTGAGCATGATGTCATGAATTATCAAAACTGATCAGAAGCCCCTAGGGTTTATTGTAAGTTTCATTTTATTTCATAGAATGTTTACAAGCTTTATAAATGGAATGTCAGAAATAACTTCCAACTTAAATAAAAAATTCTTTTTTTTCTGTTAATAGGTTGGATTAACAGTTAATTTGATAGCATTAGTGGGTATTTAAGATTGTACAATAATGGATACTGCAGTTAACATAATATATTATTTAGACAATAAAGTGTTTCTGTTAAGAAACTATCGACTGATAGTTGACTAAAATTTGTTCTTAATTAAAAACACATTTGCTTCAGAAGTCAAACAAGCTTGGTCCAATTTAGGAACTAACACTGAAAAACCCCTCTGGGAAGTGTTAGTAAATTCCCGGCAACAATGAGTGATGGTGGTGCCTTCATGAAACCCCCGCCTGTTAGAGCGGCCAATACACAGCGAGGTCTAGGATGAGATCTTAAAAAAATGCTGTGGGGGACCGGGAACCCTTATTTTTGTTCACAAGAGAAACACATTTCTGTGTAAAACTAAATGGACGCATATGACATGAAAAATAATTTCTGCTTATTTCAAAGGCCCTTTAAAGTACTGAGGAATGGCGTTTTTTTTTTGAAATATCGTGAATATATTCACGTTTTGCCATTATGCAAATTAGATCAGTGATGACGTCACATTGTTTGCAACTAAAAATGGTAAATACTGAATAAACATTAAAGCAGTGTTCTTGAAACCTAGCACCATAAATGTGCATCACAAAAAAAAACAAAATGACACCCTCAATGGTGTTGCCATAGCAACTCTTTCTGCCCCAATCTCTTTCTGTCCAAAAAAAGAGGCCAACAATGCATTTTGATCTCTTATTTGTCTGATAGGGGGTGAATGGAATCTAAAATACATGAGTTGTGTTGATGAAGAAAACTGAAAAAGAAATAGAGAATTGCTTTGTACATGTATATCAAAAATGTAGATTATTTTCTTCTGGCCAGACTTCCATGATCATCACACTATGAACTAAAAACCCACGAAAATCCTGTGAATTTAGTCACCCTAAATGCATGAGAATTTTAAGGCCTAGAAATGTCTTCATTTAACAGTCAAACAGTGGCCATGAAATTAACAAATGGTTAACGCCATAGCGTGTACTATCGAGTTTTATACAATAACAAAATCAATGCACGCGCTCTGATTGGTTCATCAGCTATGTTTTATTGTGCCGGTAAACCCATGGAAAAATCGCACGCCTTCTGAATTATTATATAAAAGCAATAGACAACAAGTTTCTATGGTTTATAGGCTGATAAACCACTTGGAATGTTGGTAGAACACTCGAAGAATTTGTAAATCACTCGCCAGCGGCTCGTGGTTTACAAATTCTTCTCGTGTTCTATCAACATCCCGTGTGGTTTATCAGCCTATAAACCATAGAAACTTGTGGTCTATTGCTTAAATGGTGCACACGGGAGGTTTCTAAGCACAAAAGAAGCGTAAGAGTCCCACAAGATGATAGCCGAGTGCAACTCTAGCTTTTTGAGTGCTTAGCAACCTCCCAAGTGCACCATAACTCAATAGTTAACAATTATTCACCGAAGTGGAGGTAAATATCCACCACTTTCACAGATACTGAGGTGAATAATTGTTTTAGTATATACCACACAAGCTGAATAACTAGCGGCCCAAAGAGTAACTTCATAGTTAAAATATAGCGACAAAAGCCTTTTTGTTTGTCTTCGGCTGCTCGGAGGTGAATAGTACTTGGCTAATCACCTGCAAGCTAGCCAATCAGCGTGCACAAAAAGTACTATTCACTTGCGTGATATATACTAATACATGCTCTGGCATTTACCATTTGTTTTATAACATAACATTGAGACACTGGAACAACAGAAGTCTTTGAGAGTCCATATCACGCTGCTGGCATCAATGTGTCATGCAATGCCTTTTTCAGGTCGCACTCTGAAGAAAAACATTTTCTTCAACGTTGATATTGTGGTAAAAGACAAATTGAAATGTGTGGTTTATCATAGTCTGTAATCTTACCAACAACGAGTATGTGTCATTACTCGCTTTCCAAACATTTTTTTGTATTGTTTCTGCATATCAAGCGAGTTTGTAAAAGGTTTTGAAAGGAAAGTCTCATGCATACAAGCAGCTCATTTGCATAATGCAGCACATGCACTTTCAAGTCTGAGTCGGTGCTTTCACTTGTCAAGACAAATATTTATTTCGTTATCTTTGATATTCTGGTAAAAAACAAATTGAATGTGGTTTAGCATGGTCTGTACTCTTATTGACAACGACACACGTCATCACAGTGGTCAAAATGTTGTGGACAAATTGAGCTACATCACAAAGAGCGCGCTTTGCTTTAGTTATTGAGCACGTCAGCAGCATACACCCATGGGCAAATAGTACATGCTGAATTAGCCAATCAGAGCATACGCTTTGCTTTAGTTGTGTTATAAAAGCAGTTATTACTAATTATTATAAAACTCTGGACTTTACAAAATAAAGCACAGTTAATATTTAACGCTGTACAATAAAAAATCAATTTTCCTAACATTGCTGATCAATGACCAAGTTTCACCGAGAAAACTAGCAGCAGAGGTAAGGGGGACATCATGTTGAGCAGCATAGCTGGAGCAACAACAAGTCGTTCACCGATTCAGAGTCAGGACCCCAATCATAAAATGGCGATGTGCAAGAGTTAAATTAAACAAATATTTTTTTTGTCAAGAAGTTTTAAAACAAAGTCTAAGGCAGGTGTGATAAATAGATGCATACCTTGAAAAAGAGAAGCTCACTTGTTAGGGGTTCAAGCAAAGTTTCCCTAGCCACTATAGTTTTGGTTTTCGCTTTGTTCTAAGACATATGTACATCCTCTGTCTTAAGGTATTAATGAACTTAAATAATTGCTAAAACTGAATCCTTTTGTATGTAGCACCACATCCAGTAATTAGTTTGTGGGATTTTGGAAAAAAAAAGAATCTCACCGATTCACACAGTTACCGGTACTCATGTGAAGCAACAATCATGAATTTTGTAATAACTGTAGTCCAAAAATGAAGTAGACTCTAGAAAGTAAATTTGACAAAGGCTGCAGACTGATTGAGGGTTGTTAATGTTTTATTCAAGCAACATATACTTGATACAAGCTTTTGCTGACAAGGATCACAAAAATCTGAAATGGTACTCCCACAACCCTGGTTACCTTTAGTTTCTACTATCTAGTGAAACCACAACCTGCATGCCTCTTGTAAGATTTGAGTTTTAAATAGAACCAATAAACTGTAACCATGCTAGCGTTCTGCAAACAGAATAAAAGTATAAATAAACAAATTAATTTCAAATAACACAATAGCCACCTAATTTGTTATATAAACTACACCTACATGTAGATTCTAACCAGAGACCTACAGATATTCATTTACCCCTTAGGCCAATAACACCAAACATTTAAGTACATTATGGGAGTAGAATCTTTGTCCTTTATGTTTTAAAGATACTAATTTATGCAGTGCATAATTTACTCTGAATGATGGTACTGCTTGGCAAAATCCAAGAGTTTAGCTGTTCTATTTTTATGATTCTGTGGTTATTTTATGAAAAAGCCATGGAAATGTATATACAATTGAATATTTTTTGATGGTCTATGTACATGTAATTTACTAATGTAAAAAGATGTTCAGACTTCACTTCCACTTTGCTGATGATCAAACTGAAAATCGTAAGTGTAAGACAGAGACTATGGGCTGCAGACCGAGATTAGGTAAAATGTAGACTAAGATTAAAATGTCGACTGCAGACTACAGACTTCAAAAGTATATAATTATTGTGTTATAATAATAGTATCAGGCACTGATCTTTCCACCAATTTCATTGATATGCGACCCTGCATCAAACCTCTGCTGATCGTTTGGCATTTCTCTTCTGTTAATCATGCATTCCTCATTATTTTGGTGTTATACATGTAGGGGCGCCTCTCTTGTTTTCATTATATGACGGCCACTACAGTCTATGTAGCCTCTTTGTTTAACATGGTTGCTTGTTATTCTTTAAGCTTACTTTGGCAAGTGGTCTTTTGCTTGTGCAGGGGTTTAGAGTGAGCATTGCAGCAAGATTTCTGCAAAAGGGGAAGACATTAGCCTGTGTTGCAGACGAAACTAAACCCTGGTATAGTCCGTATGCAAATCAGCGACTAAAAGCTTGTTCTGCCTCCCCGTGTGTCACAAAGGTTTTCTATAATAGGTTCTAATTGGCTCTTGCATATGGCTCTTTTTTTTCATGCACCGTGATGAGACGTGTAGATCTCATGGAGCCATGGTTACACTCGTAATGAATACCATATACACAAAACAAACATGGCTGCGATCACAAAATTACCTGGCGAGGCATAATTAAATGTGAAAGTTTTACTGAAATGTTATTCGGAGTTGCTAACAGTAACACGATGGTAGGTTTATTTTCTTTGCCACTTTGAACGTTCGGTTAGCATTCACAGCCCCACAGGATTTACATTTTAGGAACTTGTCATGTATGCATGTTTTGGTTTAGAATGAACAATATCCACGACAATCAGCAGGTATCAAACGATGAAAGATTTTCCGAAACCAGCAGGGAGATTAACAAATGCATCGTTGTGCCAAAAAACTTTCACAGATTCCCATTCATCGAGAAGATTGCCAGATAGTTCAAACTGCTTTTTACCACCTTAAATGATAATTTCATGATTGCTGCCAGCTGCCTTGTTTGTTTTGTGTATCTGGTATTCATCAAGAGCGTAACCATGGTTCCACGAGATTCACTCATCCAATCATGGTGCATGAAAGAACAGCCATAATTATGCAAGACACAATTGGAACCTATTATAGAAAGCCCTGGTAACACGTGGGGGGCGGTACAAGCTTTTGGTGACTCACTGATTCACAGACAGACTATACCAGGGTTTAGTTTTGTCTGAACACAGGCTAGGAAGACATTTGTGAAGAAAATTTTGAGAATCTACATGTACAGAAATACCTCCACAGTTGATTAGCTATTCCGGATGGGAAAAGGAAGACAAATGGACGGTTGGTGAAAAAAGAAGTAGACTTGGAGAATAACAAGCAACCATGTTGAACGAATAGGCTATACAGTGGCTGCATTATTTTTGAAAACAAGACCAGCACTTCTATAACACCATATAGGGAAGGCATGATTGAAGGAAGCAAATGGCCAAATGCTGGCAAGAGTTTTGATTTGGGGATCGCATATCGATGAAATTGGTAGTATTACATGATTATTAAGGCTAAATGTAGTGAAAGACTACACTCCGGTCAGCCTGAATGACCCTCTGGTTAGACTCGAAATCACTCCAATTAGCCTGGATATCACTCAGTTTAGCCTAAATAATGCTACAGTTAGCCTGTTTACGGTTAGGTCTCAAAGGTGGAAATAGTAACATCATTCAGTTAAAAAGTGTTTGCTCTGCAGTCTGCATTTTACTCTCAGTCAGCATTATGCAGACTGATTTTTACCTTTAGGTCTGCAGTGTGCTGACCAAATAAAACATCTAGTATAAAATGAGCTTACTTACACTTTAAAACTGTAATTAACCCGTATTAAAAGCCTACCGCTATCAACAATTAAAATTTGAAAAAAACGATTTATAAGCTTATTAGATGGCTCACCTTTTAATCTTTTCAAGAAAGTAACTATTCTTGTGTCAACATTTCATGGCGTTCAAGTTCGAATTTTCAACCGCGTGTCTTGTTAATTACCTTTCGTGTACGCGTTCCTTGTGATCTTTCAAACTGACAACGAATTCTTCCGATACTAAACTCACCCCAAATGTCCTTTCCCAGTGCTCCTCTCGAGTGGCGAGAATCCGCTGAGTGGAGGCGCGAGACTTCGTGAAGTGCGGCAGAAACACGGGAGGACTGGGGCGATTAAAAATCTTACAGAAATGGCCTTTTACTTCGTGTAGAAGACAGCAGAAGACACAGCTGACGTACAACAATAGAAGAGAAAAGGACAAAAGAACGAGGAAAACAATAGGTTTGTTTAGCGGCGTTCTTTTGTTTAGTGTACTGTGTCTTCTACCCGAAGTAAGAGCCCAGAAATGTTTCCAAAAGAAAGAGAAGATACCCAGCGAAGTTTAAGACTTTTCAGATGGGAGCCTTGCAAAAGTTGCAAATATCCATACAAAGACTTATAATTTTGAGTCCTGACTCTGCCCAATCAATACAAACTCTTTATTTTAGGTGACATTTAAAGAGCTATCATTTTGCCATTTTCCATTAAACGATAGATTTTGACATTTATTAACCGTGACCCTGTATGTTAGTCAGAACTGACCAGATTAATACCCAACTTGGGGATTTTGTGAATCTCGGTGTGTTGATCTTTCTGACTATGTGGATCAATAGTTGCTTATCCCATAATTAACAGACTCGTACCTAGTCCCTCACGGTTTGAAATCAGGCAATTGTCAAATTATGACAACATTACTACGATACGCTTTGTTCATTTGTTGCTTGATTGTTAATGAAGGATGAAATGATCAGTTAGGGGATATCCACTTTTTGTGATTTTTTGGTTGCTAGCCAATTTAATGCCATGGAATGTTTCTGACATTCTGGTGATCTTTAGTCAGTATAGAGCTATTGCCACTCATAACTGTTTTGATATGTCACCAGTTGCAACCACTAAAACTATTGGCTAAACAAAGTGGTCAATTGATGTACACTCCCCCTAATGATCTTAGCCACATTACTGAATAATCTTTATCAGGGAACAAACTGGTGGTATTGTTAAATGTCACTTGTTACCACATAATTTGAGCCAAAACAGTTGTCCACAAAAATTGTTAGTTTTTGAAAATTGGGTTGTTCTGTATTAAGATCCAAAGATCAACAGGAATAAGTAACCAAAAGCTCAACTTAAGAAATAGGTGATGAAAATGACTGCGTAAACTGTTTGTACAGTATGTTTGAGAATACAAAAAAGCATATGGCATTTAGGTAAGCCAAAAATTCTCATACATGGAATTTTTTATAGCTCATATACAATGCACTTCCATGAACTTTTTACAAAACAAAATCAAATTCAAGCAAAGAATGTACATAGCAGCATACATGTAGCTAATATGGATGAGCTATAGCAGATGGAGATTCATTGGTGGTACAGTGTTATTTTCACTTTAATTTACCACAGTACTGTCAGTGTCACAAATAATTTACTCTGACTAAGTCAGAGGTATGCAAGATACAAGAAGAAGAAATTCAACATCTAAAATCAAATCTTTCATTTTAATCAAAATATACAAACTTCTTAAAGATACAGAAACTATAAACCTGTAAAAAAATGAAATATTCTGAAAAGTAAATTTATATTGGAAAAGAAAACAAAATTCAGCAACTAAAAAAATTTTAAGGTGACATTATTTGTGGTTTTGCCACCCTCCCGGCCACGGTGGCCACCATGGCCACGACGAAAGTGGCTGCCACCTCGACCAGCCCGCCAAAACTGAGGGGCTGGTCCTGAAGGACACTCCCTGTAGGAGTGCCCCCAACCCTTGCATGTGAAACATTTGACTGAAAAGAAAAAAAGAAAATGACATAAGGCAAAATTTATTATCCTCTCATGCTACTGGCTTCAGTTGTCAAACTAGTTGGGTGATATTTCTTTGTTTCAATTTCTGTCACATGATGGAGACAATAGGACATTTGATGACAGCAGTAGGACAAAGACAAATTGAAGCTAAGAGGTTTTAATATCTGCATTTATTGTTCTCAGTTTATTATCATTGGAAGTGATTGTAATGTATTAATGTGGAAACAAAACTAAACTTCATTAAAAAATATCATGAAAGTGGTGTCAACAAAAAAATGTAGAATGGTTATAGCGGAGCTCCGGCGGCCAAAGGCCGCCAAGCGGAGCCCCATACCCATATTAGGAAACTGAAGGGAACCCATGAACTGATTTTCTCATGTGTATCATGGCTAGCGGTATTGCTCGTGGGCGCGTACGCACGACGACGACGACGGCGACGGTGGTGGAGTCGCGCAACATGGCGGCCACAATTGACACGTAAACCAAAACGAGGCTTCAGTTTTCGCGGGCTTTCCTTGTAGGTTGACAGAGCACATGTACCCTTGGTTTTAAGCGTCCTTTGGACATCCATGTTGCAGTCAATTGACACCTGTCAAAACAAGGAATCCGCTGACCAGTATCACGTGACCATATCGCGGGCTCAAGTTCAGGGCTCATCGAGGTCACGTGTTTTTTTAAAGTTGACCGCTGCCCAAGTGCTGCTTTTTTCGATTAGATCGCGGGCTCATGTCAGGATTAACTTGCTGTAAACAGCGTAGGGTTGGTAGGAAGCTGGTTAACGCTAACCCAGGATTAAAATTTAACCGAATTATAACCTTTTCTTTTGTACAAAGTTTTTTCACTGCTTTTGTTTTGCGTATTTTGCTTTCATTAAAATTCAAAACACAAAAACAATATACAGAAAATCTCACCGCAAAGTTACAAAACTCAAATCAAAATTCTACTTTATCCTCGGCTAGTTTGATCGGGCTCTGAACAACCCGGCCCAGGAGCTACGCTTTTAGGCTGGCCTAAATCTATATATTAAGTAATAATTCAAAGATTTCTTTAATAAAAGATTTGTATTTTTCTGATAGTAATGAAGGTAGAACACCAAATACATATGCGTTTGTAACTACTGGTGATAACACAGGTGATTTAACTTTTTATTATGTCTTCCAGCATAGTGCAATTACTAATAATGTAATGGCTGTACATTTTGATATTAAGAATAAAAAAGGTGTATTTATTTTTGTTGATAAAAGCAAAGTAGTAATTTCAGAAAATCCTACAATAGATGAACCATCTTTAAGATCATTTAATATTCCAAATAATTCTTTAGGAAAGCAAGTCCTATTTTGGATTTGGGTAAAAGGCACAGTTATGAATATAATTTTTAGTGGAATTAGTGCTCCAATTAATGTGGGTAATGCTTTTGTAGATACTACTATAAGAAGAGTAAATGTAGAAGATAATCCTTTCACTAAAAAGAGAGGATTAATAACTAAAAATATTTATGATAATACCAGTCAAGCTTATCAGTTAATAAAAGAATTTGAAAAGAGTGAAGGAACTATTATATAATAAATATAAATAAATATATATGGGACATACTAATGGACAACATGACAAACCATCAAGAAGAGAAAAGGTTAAAAAAGGATTAGGCTTAAAATTAACTCCAGACAACCATTTCCATTTACAAAACAAGAGATTAACTAACATTTCCGCTCCAATGGATGATCATGATGCAGTGACTAAACGATTCGTCGCTGATTTATTAAAGACAAAATCTGCTACTACATACGTTAATAATGAACTAACTAAAAAAGCCAACTCATCTGCTTTAAAGGATTACGCTTTAATTACTAATTTAGGAACCTTAGCAATCGAATTCAATGATGCATTAAAAGGCAAAGTCGATTACAATGATTTAGAGACTAAGACGCAAAAAACAAAGGCCCCCATCCACCCGTTCATCACCGTCTATGCAGAAGAGAATGGGCCTCTGATTAAAAGCAGTCTCCAATGGAGTTTTGGTAATGGATGTGAGAGAAATAAGCAATGTGGTTGGCCTAGTCCTGTAGACGGTAAAATAGTTAGTGGCAGCATTTGTGTTTGCGCTGGCAATCATCAAGCATCTGAAGTGATCGTCGGCTTAGTTATCAATGGTGCTGATGAAGATGTAAAAATTGCCAAACCTGTCAATGAATGGTCAAATCACACTATTTTCAGCGATCCGATTACGATACGAGCCGGCGACAGGATCAATTTTCGAAGCAAAACATCGAATTCATCCGTAACACACGCGATGGTAAACTTATTGATCGAAATTGGCATCTAATGTACACTGTTCAACCGTGAAGCGTGAATGCATAAAATATTGGGAGTCAAAACAAAGAAATTGTCTTATGCCATAAGACACTGCGTGGGAGTCAAAACAAAGAAATTTGTCTTATGCCATAAGACACTGCGTGGGAGTCAAAACAAAGAAATTTGTCTTATGCCATAAGACACTGCGTAAACAAAGAAATTTTGCGCATGGTTGGATAAAAATATAATAAAATAATATAATGGTGGCTAAAAAGAATATTTTCGATTGGAATCATATTTCAGACAAATTATCGGCTGATGAAGTAGATGAACTAAAATCTTATTATCTAGGCTATCATAGGAAATGTTGGGCTTATAAAAGGGCTTACAAAAGATACAAATTGCTCAAATTCATTGGTAATTCACTCTCTGTCCTGACCGCTTCAGGTGGAATTGCTAGCGCTATTGCTACAGGTGGTATCAGTCTAATAGCGATTAGTACAGTGGCATTATTAGTTAAAGGATACATGGAACACAAAGGTTTAGACTTAAAAATTCAAAATTGTACCTATGCCTACCAATCTTACCAACATTTGTTAATAATGATTCGAGAAGCGATGCGCTCAGGTGATCTTAACCGAGAAAGTTTAATTAATCAAATGACAAGCGTTGACAATTTTGTGATTGATAATAGCCCGATTATTGATAAATATTTAAAGATGTATGATGAAATATAAACTTTGTTTATTAATATAAATAGTCAGTCACGGTTTAGCATAATTAGATGGGTTGTTTGTACGCTACCAACAGATGAATTCAACAGTTGGGTGCCAGCTGGAGATTTAAAAAATTATATTAAAGAAAAAATTATATTAAAGAAAAAATTATATTAAAGAACGCTGATTTTACGCAAAATGTGCAAATGTGTCGATGACACCAATTACTACACTACTCTGACAATATCCCCAACTTGCAATTCATTGCCTTCTTCTTCATCTTCAGGGAAGATATGCTGAACTTCATCTTCCGCAAGCACTCTCAAATTTTCATCATCCTCATATTTTACGAGGTACCAGAGCTCTGTGCAACAAAAAAAGTGATGCTCCAAATTTTTGTAAATTTAAACCAGAAAGTTTCAGCAACAAGCGACCAAAACAAAAACTTAAAGGACCAGGCCAGATGAATGCTGTCTGGAAATAAACTATGTTGATACCCCTAAGCCCTTTGAATTTGGAATTATCTCTGAAGCAGGATGGGAGATAATTTTGGAACAATAGGACTCATATTTCTTGGCCAGTAGTAATCTACCTCGATTTTCTATGCATGAAATACTAGAGTAGTAAATATTACTCCTGGAGCACCAAAGAATAAAATAGATTGAAATTACAAAACAAATAGTTCTAAGATCGCAAATCCATTCATAACTTTAATTTGGCTTAGTTTTCCCTTCGATGTATCTGAGAAATTTAGGCAACTGATTTCTTTCTTTTTTGTAGATCGAGTCAATATTGGTTGTTGTGCTTTAATTGTCTTAATTTGCACGTTTGATCATGACATGCAACAGTATATTAACTGAATCCTCTAGAGTAAACTTGATAGTATGGCATGTATTATAAACAACTAAGGTGCATGTAGTTATAGGCTTACTTGACTTGGGATCACAATATTGAAACCAGCTCTTAAAAACACTGCATGATCAGTGAAGATTAACTAAGCTCTCAACTTATAAGCAACACGCATGCATGATCATTTGTCGATCATAAGTTCGTGCATTCATAAACACGATTCATTCAAAGTTGCTTACCTTCTCTTAAACGTGCTGGGACATTTCTTTTTCTTGAATTTCGTGCAGCCATCTTTTCTTGCAGTGTAAACAGCAAACAGGTAAACGACGCTCCAAACTCACTCTTGAACAGATTCTCTTGATGAAATGTGTGAAAAATTTGAAAGGACGCGCATTTTCAGCGTGGGTTTGTAAGGTATACACGTTATTGGTCAATAAAACACCACACGTTTATCTTGAACAATGCGTGCCACACATGCGAGGGACTGGGGCCTAGACTACAATCCAACAAACATGGCGGACGATAAAGACAATTGCGGAAAGGTTACACAAAAACGAAGAGGTCGCTACCGCGAATACATGCGTTACTCTAATCCGTACAAATTTCCAGCAGCAAGAAGACGAAAAGGCAACCTGTATAAATGGAAACAATCCTCGACTGGTACACGCAATAATTTAAAACAGTGTGATGTTGAGGAACTGATTCCTGAACAACCACAAGCACAGTCTTGTAGTCATGGCGATGTTGCTGAACTATTTCTTGCAGAAACAAACAGTATGATGCTTGGTGAAGTCTGCAGCTATTTGCAAGTGAAAGACATGGATAGTTCATGTGAATTTGCCTTGGAAGACGAAGACAACTCAAGAATAAGCGGAGACGAATTTGAACTGTTAGATTTTGCCGATTCCAACACTTTTGAACAATTTGTCAAAGATGAGGATGCTTGCTCAGATTTTTTCAGTGACTGTGAGGACCCTGATGAAATAGACTCAGAGTGTATTCCGGAACAGTGTGAAGCGGAATCAGATGACAGGCTTTTTGTGTTGTTGCTATCTTTTGTGTTTAAACACAAGCTTACACATGAAGCATTCAATGATTTGCTTGCAGTAATAGAGGCTCACTGTCCTCGACCTAACAATTGTAAGACAACAGTGAACAAGCTGTTCCAATTTCTGAGCCAAGCGAAGGGAAATGTTGTGAAGCATTACTTCTGTGGTTTCTGCAAGGCATATTTTGGTACTCATGTCAAAGGAAACTGTAATATTTGTGGCAAAAGTATCCAAAACAACGGTGGATTCTTCATTGAAGTACCTATTGTAAATCAGCTGCAAAAGTTTTTCTCTAGTAAGTATATTATTATTATTATTATCATTATCATTATCATTATCATTATTATTATCATTATTATTATTTATTTGACATTTCTACTACAATTGAATATTGATTTAGAATTTTCCTTTTCT
>OZ026602.1:17842790-17882790 GCA_964020085.1 Micromussa lordhowensis | reverse complement strand
ACCTTAGAAATGCTGTTGTTCATGTATCTTGTGTTTAAAATATCTTATTGGGAAACGTCTGAACTTCCATTTTCTCTTACAGGTTTGTGGCATCAAGGCACCAAGCCCATTATTACAGTTACCAAGCTTCGACATTGTCAATGGGATTGCCATAGATGCTATGCATTGTGTCTACCTTGGAGTTGTGAAACAACTTCTTGGCCTGTGGTTTAATTCAAAGCACAGTGGGAAGAGGTGGTACTGTGGGAACAGAGTAGAGATGGTGGACAAACGCCTGCTGGAGATCAAGCCCCCTAGTGTGATTACCAGGATACCAAGAAGTATTCAACATCATGTAAAATTTTGGAAAGGTAATCAAGTTATGAGACCTAAGTTGAAGCTTAGTTGTTTGGTGCACTTATCAGTGTAAACCCTGCTAGGTGGAGGGAAGAGTCTGGGCAATGAGTAAGGTTTTGTTCCCTCAGTGCCCAAGGTTTGAACAAGCACTTCATCTTCCATTAAACACCGAACCAGTAAATAAAATAACAGCATGTAGTTGATGTAAACTTAATTTTGACAGCACTTGCTACTAGATGACAATGTTTGATAAATGCAAGGAAAAGTTGTGAGTCTAAATAGTTTTGACACTTGCATGAGCAAGTCCAAGCTTGTAGTGATAATCTTATTCATTTTTTTTTTTTTGATTTTGCACTGTTTCATTTATTACAGCTACTGAGTACCGCAACTGGCTACTTTATTATTCCCTACCCTGTTTAAAGGGAATCCTACCTGATGATTACTACCAGCATTATGCCTTGTTGGTTGGTAGCATTACTCTACTCTCAGGAAGATCTATTTCCCCTGAACAACTTCAACTGGCTGGAAAGTTCCTAATTCATTTTGTTGAGATGTTTGATGTGTATTATGGTAAGTAACATGTAGTGATAAAAAATAATATAAAAAATAAATAATAATTTAAAAAAATAATCATGTGGTGTGGTCACTTTAAGGAGTTACTAATTTTCAAAGCAAGAAAACCACAGCTTGATTTTTTTTGTTACTTACAGTAACTCATAAGAACTCAATCCTATTTGCTAGCAATAAAGAATGTGCACTTAATGAACACACTGCAAAAGAACTGCAAGGGGTATTTTTTCCTCCTCTTACAGGAAGTAAATGTATTTTTTTACATTAACAGAAGCAAGATATGTGCTGATGAATCAGCACATGCTGCTTCACTTGAAGAAATCAGTGCTGGATCATGGTCCCCTTTGGAGCAGTTCCCTGTTCGTGTTTGAAGATTGGAATGGAGACCTTTCAAATTATTTCCATGGAACAAAAAATATCCCAAGCCAGGTTAGGTCATGTTAAACCTAAAAATCAATATTTTTGTACTTAAGGCAGGACATTGATGGCTGTTGTACTCTTTGGAGTCAAACCGTGATAATCACTGTGTTCTTGTGTGTCCTGCATCACTCAGCATAATATTTTTTTTCTTTGAAGATAATGACTGCTGTGACAAGTCAACAGAGCTTCCCAGAGATGATCAAAGAGATTCCTCCAGGACATGCAAAAGATTTAGTGCTGCGGCTTTGTGGTCAAACGCACAGGTGGGTAGAGCTTTTTTGGCACAACATTCTGCTTACTTAGGCCCTGTCCACACATATCCGGCTAAAAACGGCAAATAAAACTCACACAAGGAGAACCCAAACAAAGATGGCAGCAAACTCTTTGATTTTTGCGGGCTTATGCTTATCACAGGGGGGCATGTTTTCATAACCTGCGCATGCTCAATACATGTATGTCAAAGTCTAGCATATTATAATCATGTCTTTGTATATGCAGGGTTTTCAAAATGAAAAAAAGTATCAGGAGGAAATTTTAAAATAGCCGGAGCACCACTGCGCCTCGACAGCGGCGCCGGGCGGCAAACCCGCCCATGGGGAGGTTGCGGGAGGGGGTTTCCCCCTCCTGCAGGGGGGGTATGGGGGCCTCCCCCAGAAAATTTTGAAAATCTGCATGCTCTGAGGTCCATTCTGGTGCATTTTCAGGACCAAAAAGTAATTTTTTAGGTCGTTGTACACTTTATTATAACCTAGAGTTTTTCTTAAATCTGACTCATTATCAAGAGTTTCTTGAAAATTATGTTTACTCATACATATTACAATGCTTTCCTTCCAGTCCCATGTTACATATTACAATTTACATCTAAATAAAAATTGACCTCTTTCCCTTGTCAGTACTTCATTGACCTGTTATAACATGAATCAACTTTTGAAATAATTATTTTTGCAGTCAGAGTTTTCCTACATATTGAAAATACAGATGAACAGTTTCATTATGGCATCCAAGCACTCAGGCTCTATTCTTTTTAGTTAAAAGTCACTGTCACTGAAATCACTTTCCCCCATTGCACTGTCCCTGTCACTGTCGTCACAACTTGGATCATCTTGAAAATTTGCTAAGCCAAGTTTAATGAGGACCTGCTCTTCCTCTTGCAACGCTTGTTGTTCTTCTTGACTCTGACTGTCTTCAACTTGTGGGTCCGTCTGCATTGATACACTTGTTAATTCTGGTGGTGCAGGTTCTTTGCCCTTGCTTTCTCTTGAGGCTGACTTCCCTTTGGCCAACTTGTAGCGTTTTCCAGAGAGCCATTTCTCAGTGGTCTTCTTCACCAGGGTGTCACATTCTGAAGAATTTGCCTCTGGACCATTCATAGAGATATTAACAAGGGCCTCCAGCATCTCATTGGTCAGCCTGCTCCTGAGCCTTGACTTTATAAGCTTAACTCGACTGGCTCCCCTTTCAGGCCATGCATTGCTTATGGGCATCGTGAGAGCTATTTCTACAATGTGCATGAGGAGAGGGAGAAGAGAAAGGAAAGAAGATCTTTGTTTCATTAGCTGGGACATGCACCACTCTGCTGGCATGGTAGTCTTGCCTTCTTTTACATCAGCTGGAATGGCCATCTCCTTCATGTGGTACTTTAATATATTCCACTCTGCCAAAAGTCGGTCTTGTTGGTCGGGGAAGTAGTGCTTGGCAAGAACTTGGATAGAATCTACTCCGTAAGAGGGAAGTTCTGAAGAGCTTGCAGGAATAAGAGTTGGATCAAAGATGGAGAGCGCTCCCAGAAGAGGGAGGGTGTTCTGAAACCTCAGGTCGATGTGTTCCTTCAAAGCAGAGACATACTTGAGCAACAAATTTCGCATGGATGCAAGCTGATGCTCAGAGGGGGAAAACTGCAGCAGCACCATCTTTCCTTCCTTGATATCTTGGCAAAATTGCTTGATAGGGACTTCTTTGGTTGCCACTTCATCCAGCGCTGCCTTAGCACGAACAATTTCTGGTTTAAGGTGACTGAAATTGACAGTAGAATGCTGAAACGGTTTTGACAGGTTGTCAAGAACAGGAAGCGGACGTTGTTCATTTGAACTAACAGGCCCTGGCATGTGGCGTCCTCATCTTTCATCTTGATAAGGAACTGGATGATGGCAGAGAAGCTCTCCCAAGCGGATTGAACGGCAGCGTTAAATGACAGCCATCGTGTCTGACAGGCCTTCTTCAGCTTCTTAGCTATCTTCTGCGAATTCTTGTTTGAGAGAGTTATTTCTCTCAGGAAAACTTTCAGGAAAATGGCTGTCTTCTTGTTCGAGTTGTCAAGGAGTCGCCAAAGGGTGTTTAGTGTGTTCTGCATCTTCTTTATTGTGGCAAGATCGTTTAAAGTGTCGGTACACGCCAGCGCTAGTTTGTGACAAACACAGTGGACAGATATTAACGACTGGATTCTTTCATCCGCTTTCAGCCTGGTAGCTACACCTGACCTTTCTCCCACCATAACACTTGCTCCATCTGACACAAAGCTTTTAAACCAGTCAAAATTGAGACTGTGTTTCTCAATGACTTTCAGAAGGATGCTTGTGATGGTTAAAGAATCTGCTGCGTCAGAGCTGGCGAGAACATTTTCCAAACACAAAAATTTCACCTCAACCTTTTCGCTACCCCTGTTATAATACTGGATGAAACCAATCATTTGCTCCAAATTTGCAATGTCAGTCATGTCATCAACCATCACCCCAAATGGCCCAGTTACAGCAGAAATGACTTCATTTTGAATCATTTCACCAAGAAGAAGCAACATGTTCCGAAAGGAACCTACTGATGTGTGATTAAAACCACTCATATCACACCCCAGCTTCGCAACCAACTTTAACAGACTCTTAACCTTGACATTTGCTATATCCTCCTTTGCTAACCAGTAAAGGCAATAGAAAACTCTTTCATACACATCAACCTGAACTTCAGCATTATGATCAAGCTCTTTCTGGAAAACTGACAACCTGTTCATAAGAATGGCGGTGATTGCATCTTTGTGTCTCTTTGTTGCAATGTGCTCCTCGAGGCAATCTTTCTTTACCCTTGTGCTTGGTTCTGCAGAAAAAAATTCCTTTTTGTTTTGGGGATTCTTGGAATCAAACTTCTTGCAGATCAGACAGTATTGACCTTCTCCTTCTCCTTCGACGAGCCACCACATCTGTACTTTAGGGCTATAGGCCAAATCCTTATTAAAGATAAGGCTGTGATTAAACATCTGCTTCTTTTTGGTTGTTTTGATGCGTGCTCTTTCTTCTTGAGACACACCCAAGCAGTCACGCTTTTTGCAGAGAATGTAGTGATGAATTTTCTTCGTCTGCTGTTCTTCAGTGAAACTGTCCGTGATATCACTCTCTGACTGTGTACACACAGTATCTGTGGGAGGAAAATACATGTAAGATTCTTTACCTTTTTTCTTCAGTGTGTGATGCAAACCACCAACTAGAGAAGGCTACGCACAAAAAAGAAAGAAATATCAAGAATTGTAATAAAAAGTTCGTTTACCTTCAGCGTGGTTCTTAGGGGCTGCTGTCACAGAGATTTCTTGGCAGTCGCGTGACACATTGACGGGCAAACTTTCGGCATCTTCGAAGTTTAAGGACGTACTAGGCGTTGCAGAAGACCCTTCCGTGTCTGGTGCATCTAACGAAAGCAGTGAGAATATGTATCGATGTTGACAATGTGTACCATTTATCCCCCATGACCAACGCGTTAAATAAACCAAGCATAGTTATTTCGCGCTCACGTATATGACCTCACGTATACAAAATTTGAGTTAAAGGCGGAGATTTAATTCTATTTTTTAGCGCTACATACAAGCTCCGTAAATAATGCATTGTTAGCCAAAATTTCAATCGATTAGATAAATCAATTTTATTCCGCGGGCACAACTGTTTTAACTGTTTTTTTAGTTATCAGAAGAACAATGCTTTGCTAAACAATCAATTTCAGTAAAACTCCATGAAAACAAAAGGTAAATAAATTTTATGTTAAGCGAGCCGTAACATGTGGCGTGACTTATGTCGCGACTAGTCTGGCTGTGTCGGCTTCGTATAAAATTAATTTTCCATAAAGAACTGTAAAAGATTCAGTTTCATCCGCTTTACTCATTATGAAGACTTGAAATTAAACTTTAAGTCTCACAAAAATCTTAAAAATGCCTGGCTTATATAAAAAGTTAAATTTGACCAAATTTGTGTCGGCATAAAATTTATTTAATCGCCAGAGTTTGCCAGTTCACATTCTCGAAACGGCGCCTCACGAAACCAAGCATTGAATAAATTAAAGCATCCCTTATAAATCGCCTTGTTGACAATAAATAATTCAACCTAAGCGATACAATATTGTTTTCAAGCAATGTTTCATTCATAACATGCACCAATACTTATTTTCTGATGGACTGGGGGATTGTAAACAGGAACCTGGCGAACATTTAAAAATTTGCATTTTAAAAAGTGTTTCATACCTGCAATCTCCTTTCTTTGCTGTTTGAACCCAAACTGGGTTAAAAGCGGCTGTGATTTCTGCCTTTTCATCCGGTGACTGGGCCCGTTTTCTTAAAGAAAGCGCCAAGTACAAAGCTCTCACGAATTCACAAACAGATTCAAACACGCGATGTGGAGAAGAAGAAGATTTCATGATTCGCTTACGCAAGAAGAAACTAGTCACGAAATAGCAGGATCAAATGTCGGTCTTTCGTGGGAAAACGCAAATGGTTTCCCGTCCACATTGAATGCTGTTGAACAAAAGAGTTACGATTTCTGATGCTGGAACGCGATCAGTGGGCAAGAACAAAATATGTTATCCTTAACTTTAACCCATAGGAATCGGAACTTTTTATTTTTTAATTTTTTTTTTTAATTTTGACTTCCAAAAGTACCCGGCGCTAACGCTCGAAGTAGCCGGTGACTTGCGTCGGGCGCCGGTTACTTTTGAAAACACTGATATGACTGTGTGGACGTGCAAATATGATTTTAATACAATCCGTTTTCGAAAATATCCGGATACCTGTGGACAAGGCATTATTTTGCATATGTGTTGTTTAACAAATTGTAGGGCAAGGAACTTCTATAGAAGACTATAGTAGTATGACTTTTTACTAAGATCTCTTTTGGTCATAGATTGTATGATTATTTTTCCATGTCTTTCAGGACCAACAGGACGCATCTCAAAAATGAGTTTTTTGCAGTTGGTGCATTAAAGAAAGGCACACCTGGTGCACCATTTGAAGATGACCTCCTGCTACATCTTGAGGGTGGAGTCCATTGAATGCATCACTTTCTTTAAACGACTGCAATTTGGGGATGCCATTTTCCACTCACAAATGTACAAGAGAGTTTCAAGAAGAAACAACTTCACCATTGCATATTCCCAGGGAGGGTGCACAAGCTATGGCCAAATTGAAGTGTTCTTTTTGGTTGAAGAAACTTCTAGGATGACTTGTGGAGCAGTCATCGCTCCAATGTCCATGTCTAGTGAAGTACTTTGTGAAAGCCATGAAGTATTGGGGAATGTGGTCAATCACATTGTTCCTCTCCACCAACCGAAGAAGAACAGATTTGACATTATCCCTCTTGAAGACATTATAGATGTGTGTTTGTACATTAAATTTTCAGATAGTGAGGTGGAATATGCTGCCCATTTTCCTAACCATTTAGAAAAAGACTGAACATTTTCCATGTATTTCCTATGGGAAATTTTAGGCTTAAGGTTAATGACCACAAGGAAAACAACAATACAAAATAATGTTAATTAACATAGACGTAGCCTTTAATTTGCAAATTCCAAGAATTTTATTGAGTTTCTTATTTCCCCCTAAAATTCTCTAATCTTCTGACTACTGAACAAAGTTTCAGATTCCCAATTGAAAGAATTCTCCTCTTCTCTCGAAACCAGGGTCTGAAATTAACTTTTTTGTAAGGGAGCCAATTGGCGACTAACCTAAAAGTTTTGGTCGCCAAATGGAAAAGTTTGGTCGCCAATGACAAGTGTTAGTTTTTTTGGTTTGGTTGTATTAATTTTTCGTTTTACTCCAATAGTTTTAATTTACGTTAATTTATAGTAAAAGCACAAAATTTAAACTTCATTTCACTATAATTAAACAAAATGTTTCCATTTAACACAATATTATTACATACAGCTATAAATAGAGACTCACAAAAGCCGTGTAACGATAACATAGTCCTACATCTCAATGAGCGTGTTTGTCAACGTTCATGCGAAGGCCTCAGATTTCTTTTTCTTATAATTTCCATTTAGCAGGAACTATACTGGTCTCCTGTAAAGTTCTGTGTACCAGACATATTGGGGCCCTCTTTTAATACTTAGATTTAATCAAGTGTGCAACTCAAGTATCTGCTCTTCGAAACGGAAACGGAACGAAAACGCAGCCAAGCCAACTCGATTTCTCAGAAGCAGCTCTTGGCTTCTGGCTGGATAATGACTGCACGATAGACTGTTCATTAGTTAAAAGTGGCCATACTTTTGGGCCTCTTGTTTTGTTGCTGGCATTTACTCTGTTTACTGGTATTTAGGTAAAGTATTAAAAGATTAAGCGCGCGTGTTTCGGCTAACGCTTTATTTGTCACGACTTGTCACAATTTTCGCTACGTCACGTTTTCGCCCAGGATATCATAATTGCAAGAAGCCGCTGAAACAATACGGCGCCGGGTAATTATGGCGATCGTAAATGGTCGCTTTGTTTTACTACAATTCTCCACAGCAGCTTTATGCTTTCTTTTAAAAAAAACCATTTACCTTGGAATTTCAAATGCCAAGGGGACAAGAGGTTAGTCGCCTGCTGGCGACCAGTTTTAAATTTCTGGTCGCCAACGCTCAATTTTTGGTCTCATTGGCCACCAGTCAGTCGCAATGTCGGACCCTGGAAACAGGTATTTGTAGGGTTTCACCCACCCCTGGGCACCCAACGGGAAAGCGATAAACATCACCAATGATTGTATAACTTGAAATTAATTCTTTGTTTTGAATTCAAACTTACTGGCAGCTTGTTATTTTTGCTACTTACAGTCTGCAAATATAAAAGTTGGAGTTTTAATTTAATAAAATATTGCCTTGCACATTTTCATAAGGGTGCAATTATTCGAAGAATATAATTATTTCAGGCAGACTTAACTTTTCATAAGGGAAAACTTTTGTGAAAAGTTGCCTCCAGTGCATAGTGATAAATAGAAGGATGGCTATTATTTGACAAAAAATGTCTGCATTATTGTTAAATTGTATAAAACTTAATGCATTAATTAAAACATAACATGAGCAGGTGAGCAGAAACTCAATGAAATTTTCATCCAATTTTTGTTTATTAGAGCAGCATGTCAGTGTGTTAACATTGCTGTTCAATTGTAGCCAGTCAAAATAATGAATGCTGTATGCTATCTGTTTACAACAGGGGACATACTTTGTCAGTGCAGATAATACAATTCTCAATATGCAATATGTGAACATGCTGTGATTTTTCATTGTCATTATAAGCACCGAGATATCCCATAGATTTCCCATAGAACATGTCATGGGAAATCTATGTGAAATAAGAGCTGTAGGAGTTGAAATACAGAGAGCAAATGTGCCATAGAAATCCCATAAAATTTTCACAATGGGAAATCTATGGGTAATCTATGGTATACTAAAAGGAATGAATGTTCCATATCAATGCCATAGGTTATGGCAGTTGTAGAAATTCTTTTTGCTTTGGGATGTGTATGGGAACCTTATTCCCATAGTTTTCCCATAAAATAGGCAGTCTCAAATTTTGTTCCCACGCATTTCCCATAGTTAAAAATCTGGTAAAATTTGGCCCCATACCAGTTCCATATTACTATCTTACCCTCCCATAGTATTCCCACCTATGGGTCAGATATGGCCCAAACAGTCCCATACCATTTCCATACTTTTGCTTTGGTAAGGGTAGCTTTCTCTTTCTTTGGCACATATGTAAATGGTCATTGTGAGCCAGTTAATCACTCTAGCAATCCTCTCCTATCGCCCTGAACATAACGAGCTGGAAGGAGATCAGGGGCGCTTTCCATTTAGAAAAAAAGTTCGGAAATTTTGGTGTGAATTTCCGGGAATTTCTCTATGGGAAAAAGATGTTCCATTTTGCTGCAAATTTCGCCTGTGTTGAGGTGCGCGTTGCCTAAAGGGACACCAAAATGGCGGCAGAGTTGATATTAATGTTAGATGAGCCCTTGGCGGCTGATGAAGAGGAAATGTTGATTGATTCTGATGATGAAGAAGAAATTTGTGTTATAGCAGCGACTTCCGTCTTTATGAGGCGAGATTTGAACAGAAATTACGGATTTTGCGATGTTATAGTACCGACATATTCCATAGATGAGTTTAAGTCTCACTTCCGAATGACAAGAGGTACATTGGATAATTTGTGCAGAGAAGTGGCAGCGACAGGAATAATTCCACAGGGAAACCGCTTTGGAAGACCACCTATACCTGTCCAGTGCCAAGTGCTGGCATTTGTTTGGTTTATGTCCAATTCTGAAGTCATGAGATCCGTGTCGGACAGATTTGATGTCACGCTAAGTAGCCTGTTTAGAATTATTCAGCGAGTAACAAATGCTTGTATTTCTATGCGACAGCAATACATCAAGTGGCCTACAGGTGCGCCTATATAGAAACTATCTAGAACCTATTGTATATTGTCATTATTATCAGTTTTGTTCTATCGTAATTGCTATATTTTCTGTTGTCTTGGTTATCAAATAGCCAGGAGAATTAATAAACAAACATATTATTGCCTACACAAGTTGTATGATAGACTTCTTTACAGTCATAGCTAAAAGGCCACCGCAGGAGTAACTCACAAATCTCTTCTTGTGATGTTTTGCAGAGAATGAGATGCAGGAAATAATGGAGAATTTTGAATCCCACGATTTTCCAGGCTTGCCAAGGATTATAGGTGTGATTGATGGTACCCATATAAGGATTCGGGCTCCAACTGTAAATCCAACTGCATACATCAATAGAAAGAAATTTCATTCCCTGGTTACTCAGGAAAGTGTCACATTCAGCTCTGACCAACGGATGCAATAATTAATGATGGTCTAACTAATGTACAGTACATAGGTCCAGATTATATTAAAATGGAACCCAGCACTTAATATTTTACAGAACTGATTAGAACTTCACCCTTACCCTAAGAGCTGCATACTCTTAGTATAAGTGATGGTTTACAGAAATAATTAACAACTATTCACCAAAATGAAGGTGCCTATAGCTAGTGGTAGACATTTACCTCGCAACTCGGTAAATGTCTGCCACTGGCCACCAACACCGAGGTATACTAAAACAGCGAGATAACATGACTAGTGATGCTGTGCACCATTTTAGCATATACTAAGTCTTTATGTTCATTCTTTGTAATCTAGGTAGTATGTGATGACAACATGATATTCAGGGACATTCTCGTAGGCTGGCCGGGGTCAGTACACGATTCCCGGGTACTGAGAAATTCATCTCTGAATGCCACCTCAGCACACAAGTTTCCAGGAGACACACATCTATTAGGGGATGGAGGATACCCATTGAAAAGGTTTGATGTCACTTGGAAAAGAAAGATGGTTTATAGCTACTTCCCTCAATAGTTGCCTTTAAGCCTTGTATATTTACCCTATCATCACGTTATCATATTTTCACCATGGCTGTTGCTACTGTATTTTACAGTTCTGAAATCAAGCAGTGTGAAGCAGAGAATGGCAATACAAGCTTATGAGTTAAAATTCATTTTTCTTTTAGGTGGTTGATGACTCCTTTTAGAGATAATGGCCACCTCACTGCCAGACAGCGGAGATTTAATTCTAAAGTTTCTTCCGTCAGATCTGTGGTTGAACGTTCAATAAGACTCCTGAAAGGAAGGTGGAGAAAACTTATGTGCTTAGAGCACATGGATATGGAGTTGCTGGTTAATCTAATCATGTGTGCATGTGTTTTACACAATTTCTGCCTCCTGAACGATGATTTTGATGATGGATACTTCTTGGATGATGATGACGATGACGATGGCGATGGTAGAATTTATGATGGACATGGTGCTGGCGGACCTGGTGCACCAGCACCAGCACTTGCCAAAAGAATACAACTAATGAACATTGTGTGTTAAAATGACCATGATATTAACCTATACAACCTCTGTTACACATGTATGTTTAGGCTCATTATACTGGCTCTATTGTTGAGTAGCTTATACATTTTGTATTCAAGTATAAACACTTGGTCTACATCATCAGACAGACCAGTTAACAAATGAACTTTAATTGTGTGCAATAAATAGCTCAGACAACAGAAATCAGATAAAGTCAAAATAACAGTTTTTTGTAACAAAATAAACACTCAGATACTTTATTTTTCCATGTCTTACATTCTTGCCTACATTGCATGAAGCACAGTACTTTGATAGCATGCATAAAAGGGGTTGGGTTTTTAACACACTGAGTAATATACAACACAAAACTGACATGTAGTAATTGTAAAAATATTTCCTGTTTTCAAACCAAGATAGCTGTGAAATATGATTCAGATAATTGAACAATCCATGTACTAGTACTTGGTTTACAATAATAATGAATGACTGTTTCGTTTTTTGTAAGAAAAGTACATTTGTGCAATCTGATATATCAAGTTCCTAAACAACAAGAAAAGTCCAAATATCAACAGACATATCCAGTAACACAACAAAGGGGGGCATATTTGGCTCTTAATATTATTTCATTCTGCCCTTAAAATTTTACCAGTTCTAGAGCTGTCCTGTGTTCACCATACATTGATAATGCACCTATCAATGTCAAGCTCAAAGGGAAGGAGGGGGGGGGGGTTTCGGGCAAACTACGGGAATTTGACTGTGGCGTATATCCCCAGGGTGGGAATTTTGATTGGACATCATGCATTTGATCTTTCAATTTTATAAAGGAGAAGAGAAGTAAACCATTTTGTTTCTGCTAATTTTGACAATTCTTTCTCGCCTGGCGGTGGGGGTTTTGATAATCTCTTTTAGAAAATGTCAAAATCCCCACCCTATGCCCGACCCCCCCCCCCCGCCCTCGGGCTTGACACTGATAGGTGCACAATATGAGTGAATAATCAGAGAAATGTTAATATTTTAGTCTAGTCTGAGCTTACTTTTTTTCCATACAATCTAGGAGTCGATTAAAAAAGGCCTGCTTTTCTTCCTTCATTTCTTTTAAGAGTTTCACTTTTTCCTCCTCAGCTTTTTGCCGTTTCTCAGTGTATGTATGCAAAAACTCGAGCATTTCTGCAGCTGATGATTTACTCTTTGTTTTCTTTCTTGTTCTCTTCTTTTGCTTCAAGACTCTTTTAACTGATGAAGAACTTGATTCGTGGCTAGCTCCCTCGACGGATCCAGATTCATCAATATCTGACTCTTCCTCGTTGCTGTCCGCTGCTCTTCGACTGTTGCTGGAGTCGTTTACTTTAGGAGGTCCTTCGGTGGAGCTTTCCATAGTACAAACAGGGTTCACAGAGGCGTCCTTGGAAAGACACTGCGAAAGTTCGTCGTGAAACTTCCAGGTTTTCCGGTCATTCCCCGTTTTGCTATTGTGATCTTCAATCTCTTTATACTTGGAAACCAGCTTGCCCCATTTCCGCATGCACTGCTCTCCTGTGACAACTGTACTGGACTTAGCATTAAAGTCGGTAGCGATCTTGTCGAAAATCTCCTTTTTCCTTTCTTTGCCGCCAAACATATGTTTATGATCAGCCCAAGAGGTGATTAAGTTCCTGACATCATGATCCTGCCAAGTCTGCAGCTTGTTAGATGTCATATTTTCCGGTTGATAGGGCGAGGGGGATCGACTTGAATCTAAAGATTCTAAAGAAAACAAAGCAACTTAACCATTTTGCGCGCGAAAACAGCAATAAGAGAAAAGTGCAGGCACCTAATTTGAGTGCTGCAAAAATTGTATACCTTCCAAATTCAAATCAAATTACCTACCATTTTCATAATAAGAGCAGTCGTGTTTCAGTAGATGCTCCATGGAGTGAGTTGTCAGTAAGCAACACGAACACTGATACACCATCTCTGTCGCCATTTTGTTTGCAAATTAATGACGGTGAAAATTCGATTACCGTGGGCCTGGAACTGGTAAAGATTACGGGGGAGATGCAATTGGAACACGAGAAACCAGTCGGGAAGTTCCAATCGGGAAAACGGGACTACCTTTTGAGCAGTTCCACTTTTTCTGGGAATTTTCCAGTCGGGTGAACCGAAAAAACGTTTTCCATTTACCCCCAAACCGAAATTTTCGGAATTTTTGACTAAATGGAAAGCGCCCCAGGTGACACAGTTTTTTGACCCCTCATCCCCGCTAAAAAAAATTGGCAGCTGTTTTATTGTTAATGTTACCATAATCAGATACAAAACATTAAAAAATTCTATTTCAAAATGACAGCAGCTTTCTCTTTATCTTGTACATATGTAAGTGGTCATTGTGAGTCATGTAATCACTCTGGCAATCCTCTCCCATTTCTCTAAAAATAATTACCTGGAAGGTCACCAGCTGACACAGACATATGACCCTCCCCCCCAAAAAGCAAAAACAGTCATCATTTTACCAAACAATGAAAGTCATTCACTGTTTCACTTCCCTACCCTTTTATATACCTCAACTTGTGAAATCCCTACCCTTTCATATACCTGAGGCCTGAAAAAGGTACCCCCATTCAGGGGGAGCCTCCCTGTATAGGCCATTATAGGGAGTACCCCCCCCCCCCGGCCTTCACCCTTTCAAGCATCATGGTATATTCATTGTGGCTTTCCCTAAATCCTACTTGCATTGAGCCATGGAACATACTAACTGGTTTCAAATCCATTTTCACCATTTCTGTCTTGACTTTGGCAGTAAGGTCTTGAATATACTGATCCCTGATGGAGCAATAAGGAACAAACTGGACAGGTATGGCATACGGTTTTTTGTTTCGGCGCTCTTCCGAAACCAAAATTGCCAGGACATGAGTAGCTGCTGGTTGTCTCTTCTTTACAAACAGGTTTCTGAGATACTTCTGTAGGTCCTCCTGGAGATCTTTAAGACTGCTTGCAACCTCCTGGACACGAGCACACCCTGGCTGCAGATGGGTAAGAAGGTCATCAATAGTGGCACAAAATGCCTGGGACTGTTGAAGTAGAGTGTTGTATTCAACTCTCTCCCAGCAGAGGGCTTTTAACATTGACTGAGACGTATTGGGACTGTTGAATTTTTTCTGAAAAGCTGAATCAGCTTTTTTCAGGCCATCAGCTAAAAACTCCTGATCGTTTTTCAGAGCATCAACTATATTACATATGTTCAGTTGCAGTGAATCCCTCGTAACTACTGCATCTTTAATGCATGCCTCGGTTCTTCTGGCATCATATTCTGCTCGCATTTCTTGTAATTTCCCATCTCCCAGGTCAATATCACCGTCCCATTTTCCCTTGACAGATTCTTGCAGCGCAACTTTAATGTCACATGCATCCACTTTCAGCCAAAAGCGACCATTTGGATGAGCATTTTTAAGTTCTTTCATTGCCTCAACCTAAAAAAAAATGTTTGTCTTCTTATTCGATGTCACATTTACATTATATTGTAAGGCCTTTTAATTCACAATTCCAGAAAGAATAGGTGGTATGTAAGCAAATTTTTATGGAAAATTCACAACTCAGTCTCAACAGTTATGATACTTCCGGCGGCAAGAACAACTTTAAAATTGTCATAAACTACAACACCTTCAGCTAATTTGAAACATAACTCAACGCACTTTGCATTTGACAGGAACTAGAACTATATGAATATGAAAAAGATACAACTCAACAGACTTTTCTTCCGACTTTCACATGTTTGGTAGTCCAGAACCACAGTGTTTTACAGTGTGGACTTCAGTCCTGCCACAATTACTACAGCAGAAAATCGAGCCTTCGACTTGATGTGGATTTCGAAACATCATGAGTCAGTGTTTCGTTTCCCGGAGCGACTGCCGGAGCTAGATGCAATGGCTGGATGTTCCTCTTTGCGAATTCCTCGACTACAACGGCAACTGCCAGTCATTTTCTTCGCCGACCGGAATTTTTTTTTTCTCAGTAATAATATAGACCCCCGTTTATTCGAGGTTTATTAATTTATTAATTGTAGAATAACATGAGAACATAACGGGGAAAAAATCGCCGGTACAGTTCAACTTAATAAGCTTGACTCTTGTGCGGTGTTTCCTGGAGATGTTCAAACTCGCTTTATGATTCAACATGGGACAACTTAGTGAGGTTTATACTTTAGAGAACTGGGCTTTAAGCCGATACTCTTTGGCTATTATCTAATGTAGCGAGAAGTCCATAAAATTACAAGATTTTCACTATAGCATATCGGTAATAAGTTGGTACAAGATTCACTTCTCCAAAAGTACCTAATTATAACACTGATTTATCATAAGCTCACTGAGGACTGTAGTAAACTAGGAACTGACGTAACGCTAGACTAAGCGGGCGAGAAATTGCTTACGCTAGCACATTTTAGGTGGACCTGTGGAATCATGCCGAATCATGCCGAATAACGGAATTTTTTTTTTTTTTTTTTACAACACTTACAATTACAATACTTACAAAACCGACATTACTTGTAATACTACCCCTATTAACTAGTACAGATTATATCACACCTACACTAATTGCAATATTATCTTGAAAATACCTAACCTTAGATACTATATAATATGTACGCTACTTACAATATGACTTTTTTAATGAACTTACTCTGAAGTCTATATAATACTTACACTAGTTATACCAGGTAAAGCGGATACAATTTTTAGAGAGGTAGACAACACAACACATCACAGACACAACTGATGCAAGTACTTCAATTAGGATTTAGAGCTAGAGTTAATTAAATAACTAAAATAAATAGTGCAGATTTTAAAAGAGCCAGCCACATACTTTCTCCACGCAGTGTCACAGAAAAACTATAAAATTTAAAAAATGAAAATATATGTATCATAATAGTGGTTCCCATCTTTTCCAAAAATCTTGAAGCCTCTTATTTTTTGAGGCAATGTGTTTTTCAGTTTCCTGCTTAGCCTCTACTATCTGTAGAAACATATTAAACTTTGGGAGTGATTTTTTTCTTCTACACTCCCATAGACAAAGTTTACCAAGAATTATCAGATAATTTAGTAAATCGTTTCTATTTAAAATACCAACTATAACATCTTTTAAAGATAAGCTCAAATTTTCACCCTGAAAACTAGTCCACCAATCGCAGAATCTATTCCAAAAGGCGCGCGAATAGGAGCAGCCATAAAAGAGATGGTACAAGTCTTCTTTGTAAAATGTACAAAAGGAACATTTCTCTGATTCACTTAACCCAATTTTGAATAATTTGGTATTGGTAAACAGGATGTTATTTAATATTTTATACTGAAAAGACCAGACATAAGTTTCACTTGCAGCGTTATATGGGATTGAGAACACTTCCTGTAACGGATTTGAAAGCTCTAAATCAGCCGATAGAGTTTTGAAACCATTCGGATATTTGGCTTTATTAGCGATCAGCAGAGAGTAAAACTGTTTTGACTTAGCTGAGTACGTGTCAAACTCCGTATTTTTACATTTAAAAATCAAAGGATTGAATTCCCTCTGTGGGAAGGAGAAGAGCTTGTCCTTAGGCACAGACAGCCGTAGGGCAGACCATGTCAAAAACTTAGAGTCAAGCCCTACATTCTTTAAGTATTCAAAGGAACGTATATTGTCCAAACTAAATAATAGATCATTTAAGTAAACAATTCCACAATCTACATACTTTTTATAGAAAATAGATTTGTTATCGACTCTTAGATCTTTATTGTTCCAAATTACATATTGGGCATAGTTAATATCGGAAAAAGCGTTTCTAAAGTCTGCCCACCAGCTAAGCAAGAAAAAGACCGCGAAGAAAATCACGTTACTTCACGATGAAATAGATGATAACTTTGATATTGTGTCACGTACGTAGAAAATTGCACCATGGGATACTATTCGAACCTCCTCTGTTTATATCTATTACATTTTTCTTCCACTTCACCAATCTGCTGTAAACTTCATACTCCTTTTCCCGCTATTCCAACTTCAGAAAAAAGAGCTTTGTAAGCTTTTGCCATTTCTAAAAGATGCCATCGTCATTGTTCTCAAATTTCGTATTCTTCCCCCTCTTTTCTAATAAGGCCAGCTGTATTTTCACCGATGTCTTGCAGAATCTTGTCAACAAATTGTTTGTCGAGTTTTATTGGCTGCTGTTTGAAACATTCCGCATTGTCTAAAAGCCCTCGATTTATCTTTAAATCGTTTCTATTCGATTTTACAAGAACTTCAGTCTCGTCAATAAAGGCAATAAGTTTTCCACCGTAATCTACGTCTTTCCACAAAAGGGCTCTTCTAACCAGCATGTTTATTCCAACACGTCCTATGTCTTTCTCAACTTCAACGGTGAAATAAGGCGAGATGGTTATAACTCCTTGTACGTCTTCTGCAATAACAGCGGAAAGCAGATTTTTTTTCGGTCCAGTATCAGGTTTGCATTGAAACCTTCTGTATCCTCCAGATTACAAATGAAACTGGCTGCAGCATAATAATTGCCATTCTTCACAAATTGTTTAGACAGCGTTACATCTGTGTCGACTTGAAATTCTTCATTCCAATTCTACTTCAATCTGCCTGCTCTCAAAATCCATAACTTTTTTTTCTTTGCAAAAGTTTTCGTGCACTTTACTTTTGACGTCCATTATAGTGTAATTTTTATTAACCTTTACTCGCCTTTTTCAATTAACCTGTATTACCCTTTTTCAATTAACCTTTATTAACCTCTTTTAATTAACCATGATTAACGTTTTAAATTAACTTTTTAATTTCAATCAAATAGCTTAAAAACAAAACAACGAAACAAAACACCCTTTGAAGGTATTGATTTTTTACCGCCTAGCACCCCTAGCAGATAAATGAACACTAACTCTGAAGAAATTTCCACACTTTATGCAAACAGTCTGAAAGGTGAGAAACACTGCATTTCCATGCACTTATTTATATAAGTAAACGAGAAGAAAGAAGAAAAAAAAAAAAAACAGAAGAAGAAAAAAGGATAATCTCAAACGAAGTAGCAACCTTTGGTGAGTAAAAGCAAATTTATTTAAACTGACTAGTAATGAAAGTAAAAATTAGCATAAATTTTTCTCCCGTTTTCCTAGAAAAATGGAAAATACAAGAAACCAATCGTCCTTGCAATGGCACTTAATAAGTCTACCCACAGAACTTCGTCTTCTCATATTACAATACGTAGTAATAGGAAGCCATAAAAGCCGAGTACTAAAGTAATTTTTTTTTTTTAATAGATAACAAGTTGAAAAACCAAATAGAAGAAAAAAAAAAAGGATAATCTCAAGCAAAGTTGCAGCATCTGGTGAGTAAAAGCAAACTTATTTCAACTGACTAATAATGGAAGTAAAAAATAGCATCAATATTTCTCCCCCTTTGCGAGAAAAATGGAAAATACAAGAAAACAATCGTCCTTGCAGTGGCAGTTAACAAGACTACCTACAGAACTTCCTCTCCTCATATTAGAATACGTAGTAATAGGAAACCATAAAAGCTTAGCTAAGAGACAAATGCAGAAAGGTGTGTCCTACAAGAAACATCTCTTTCCCTTACAGAATCAAATGGTATGGGACATATATGGTCCAAGTTTGGAGAAAATATGGGAGAAGCTATGGCCCATATGTGTTTAACATATGGATTAAATATGGGCTGTTGCCCTACATATCAAACCCATATGGAGCCACTTTGTTCAATCTATTGTCTGTTGCCATGGGGTGGCTGCACATCTCGCAAAGTTCCATACATTCTCCATAGCATGTGGTTTGGGAATGGTATGGGTGTGCCCCATACTAATACCATATGTTCCTGACCTTGTTCTATGAGACTGCTACGTATTTTGCAAAGTTCCATACAATTCGCACAGTAGTTTGATATGCCAACATCTGTTATGGAATTGCTATGGGACCTCTTATTCAAGCACATATATTACAACCATAGGTTCCAGGAATTACTGCGAAACTATGGGAAATCTATGGGACAGAGCAACCCATATGCTTCCAAATAGCTTGTCAACAAGCTCAGCACTTTTTGATATAAGCAATAAATGGGAGGGGATTAGCCTGCTGCTACCCTCTTTACCCAAAATGTCTATTTTGAATTATTAAGGCCAACCCACCAGACCCAATGTTACTAATAATTTATGCAACCACGCTGCTGTTTGATATTCTTCAGACATCTTTAACATTAAAATGACTGCCTGAACATTTTATATACATGTTCAAATCAAAATAGTATACGTCTTCAAAAGTAACAATGACAAAACTACGGTGGCCCGTAAGGGCCATCCGAATATGGGTATATTTTTTTACAGCCAAAATATTACTGTCGATTTAGTTTGGGTCTCAGTAACGCGAGATCTCAACTTATAACACAAGATCTCGACTTAGTAACACGAGACCTCGACTTACAGTACCGCTCAAATGTAAGTTACCACCTCTCGTCTCGTTTCTCGCGAGACGAGTCTCGTTTCTCGCGAGACGAGTCTCGTTTCCTGCGAGACGAGTCTCGTTTCTCGCGAGAAGGTTCTCGTTTCTCTCGAGAATCACTGAGGCGTTTAGTATGGAATATATTACTCGTAAGAAGCCGAATCCCACGTAAAAGAGGTCGCTACCAAAGTGATGGAATCGACCGACGAGACGATTAAAAAAAAGGCACTTCACGACAATCGTTGGCGAGCTTGAAAATTATTTCGATATGTCCGGTTTTATTTGGCACAATGGGATGATTCAAACGCTGTCCAAATTTACAGAAAGAGTGTTTTATCGAAGTTCTTACGATGTGCCGTTAACATTCATTTAATTTTTGACAGGGAAAAGTTTGCTCTCGGCCCAAGCTCGCAAGACAACATCGAGAAAGCTCTTTGAAATTTCACGGCATGCCGGCGAGCTTCGAAAAGTATTCTCTGGTTCTATTTGGCACAATTGAATGATTCAGACGCTGAAATAGTCCAAATTTACAGAAAAAAGTGTTTTATCGAAGTCTTAAGATGCGCCGTTAACATTCATTTAATTTTTGACAGGGAAAAGTTTGCTCTCGGCGCGAGCTGCAAGACAATTGAGAAAGCTCTGAAATTTCACGGCATGCTGGCGAGCTTCGAAAAGTATTCGATTTCTCCGGTTCTATTTGGCACAATTAGATGATTCAAACGCTGAAATAGTCCAAATTTACAGAAAAGGTGTTTTATCGAAGTCTTACGATGCGCCGTAAACATTCATTTAATTTTTGACAGGGAAAAGTTTGCATGCCCTCTGCACGCGCTGGCAAGACAATTGAGAAAGCTCTTTGAAATTTCACGGCATGCCGGCGACCTTTGAAAAGTTTTCGATTTCTTTGGTTCTATTTGGCACAATTGGATGATTCAAACGCTGAAATAGTCCAAATTTACAGAAACGGTGTTTTATCGAAGTTTTTACGATGCGCCGTAAACATTCATTTAATTTTTGACAGGGAAAAGTTTGCCCTCGGCCCGAGCTCACAAGACAACATCGAGAAAGCTCTTTGAAATTTCACGGCTTGAGGGCGACCTTTGAAAAGTTTTCGATTTCTCTGGTTCTATTTGGCACAATTGGATGATTCAAACGCTGAAATAGTCAAAATTTACAGAAAAAGTGTTTTATCGAAGTTTTTACGATGCGCCGTAAACATTCATTTAATTTTTGACAGGGAAAAGTTTGCCCTCGGCCCGAGCTCGCAAGACAACCTCGAGAAAGCTCTTTGAAATTTCACGGCATGCCGGCGACCTTTGAAAGGTTTTCGATTTCTCTGGTTCTATTTGGCACAATTGGATGATTCAAACGCTGAAATAGTCCAAATTTACAGAAAAAAAGTGTTTTATCGAAGTTTTTACGATGCGCCGTAAACATTCAGTTAATTGTTGACAGGGAAAAGTTTGCCCTCTGCACACACTGGCAAGACAATTGAGAAAGCTCTTTGAAATTTCACGGCATGCCTGCGACCTTTGAAAAGTTTTCGATTTCTCTGGTTCTATTTGGCACAATTGGATGATTCAAATGCCGAAATGGTCCATATTTAAAGAAAGATTGTTTTGTCGAAGTTTTGCGTTGCGCCGTTTACATTCATTCAATTTTTGACACCGTACAGTTTGCTTTCGGCACGCGCCAGGCCAGAAAAGATCTTTGAAATTTCACGGCATGCCGGCGAGCTTTGAAAACTATTTCGATATTCCTGGTTGTATTTTACATATGCGGATGATTCATTCGCTGAAATAGTCCAAATAGACAATAAAGACACACCTTGTTTCACACGCTACGGCATTTTATTACTGCATTTGGATAAATACATAAATCTTCATTTAGCTAGTTGTGAGAATCCTTGTTGTACTTAATGATATATCTGATATTACATTGTAATATAAACAAAATTTAAAGTCCTATCCTCTAAAACAAGGTTTAAAAAAACTATTGAGCACGCTCAAACCGGTGTGCGACACTTGCAGACTGCAGACTGTAGACTTTTTCACTAAAATATTGTATTCCATTTCGATTACCAATAGCTAACCGTAAACAGGCTAACCTGAGTGCTATTCAGGCTAACCAGAGTGCTATTTAGACCTAAATGTAGTCTGTAGTCTGCAGTCTGCAGTCTGCAAATGTCGCACACCACGCTCAAAATAAAACTTGCAGGTAGTACTGATTTCAGCGCACACAAAAGTAATGTATAGTAAACCTTAGTCAATCTTGTCGCCCCCCATCCCGCTTTTTCCTCCGTAAAAACTCATCGATAGCCACCACACATTTCCTCCACGTTGACTCCTCATTTGCTGGGGCACAAGGATAAAACTTAAAAACATACTTCTTGATCAAAGCCATCTTCCCAGGGTCCAGAGCCATCTTCCCCCTAGTTCCTGTACAATTACGATTAACTAATTCCTCCGGCTTGAAAACCACATTTAAAAACTTCGCAGCGAAATTCCCCACACTGCAACTTGCCCGTTTTAAAACTAATGCCTCCCCCATAAACTGCCCTCCCTCCTCTTCAAATGAATGTTCCCATGAAAAATTAGTTTCCCTATGCTGATTATTACCCCCTAAAATGTCCATAGAAACGTAACTTGTCCCCATATTTGTCCTTCCCACAAGATTTGAAATATCCCCTAAAGCTCGATGCTGATTATTACCCCCTGAAATGTCCAAAGAAACGTAACTTGTCCCCGTATCTGTCCTTCCCACAGCGTTTGAAATTATTAAATTATTACCCCCTAACTGGTCCCCAGAAATATAATTTGGCCCTGTACTTGTCCCTCCCGTGGCATTTGAAATGTCCTCTAGAGCTCTATGCTGACTATTACCCCCTAACTGGTCCCCAGAAACATAATTTGGCCCTGTACTTGTCCCTCCCGTAGCATTTGAAACATAATTTGGCCCTGTACTTGTCCCTCCCGTAGCATTTGAAATGTCCTCTAGAGCTCTATGCTGACTATTACCCCCTAACTGGTCCCTAGAAACATAATTTGTCCCCGTATTCGAAATGTCCTCTGACTGACTTCCCACACTAAACCCTTCTATTCCCTCCCCTACCTCGCTCTCCCACGTATGTGACACATCCCCTAATCTCTGACTGAAATCCTTACACACGTGCTCTCTCTCTCTCTTCATGAAGTCCGCGATTAACTTAAAAAGAACCTTTTGATTTTCTAGCTTTTTATGTATAGATACGTCTTGTTCATCTTCGAGAATATCGTCCAGAAAGCTCAGCTGGTCATTAAAACGCCTTACTGGTTTTGAGGCTTTCAGAGGAGCGACGGCTGCAAGCTTCGGGGTAGATGATGATCTCGATGGGGACACTTCTCGTTGAGGCGATGCAGGCACCATCACAACAGATTGCTGATCCGGTGACAAGGGCTGCGTCACAAGGTCAGACGGATGAGGCTGGTTACAGGCGGCAGTCTCCTGCTCAGTCATCGTTTCGATTGGATCACTAGCTGGGTCCACGGAAAGGAGGACCTTACATTCATCCTGTGAAAGAGATAACAACGTGTGTTGATTTAGTATCCGCTAAATTCCGTCAGATCGTTTCACTTTTAAGGTGGCCAGGTTTTGACAGAGATAATATTAAAACACCGTTTCATCATTGCCTATAACATGTAATAAGTTTGAGAGGACTGCAATGAAAATACAGTGTATAGCACGATAAATGATAACCCTATGGAGTCACCTTAACCGATGACAAGTTTTTTTAGTTCTATTCTCGGTTTTCATGTGACGTAGTCAAATTCCAAAATTTAAAATTACCTTTCCTTCAGGAAAGGAACTTAACGTTTCACAAAGCGGCGATCTTACAAAACAACTTAGTAATAAACTTTATCTAGAGAATCGAATTTTATTGCACAGGCGAGTTACCTTCTTTCCTTTTTTGTTTTTACTGTTGTCATTCTTCTCACTAGCTTTGTGCGTCTTCTTCGCGGCTTCCTTTTCCTAAAGTTGAAAAAATATCTCTTAGTCCAAAGCCCATAACATTTAACTTCAATCTGATTACTTGCACTTCTCATTACAATTCAGTTACGACTATTTTACGGCACAGTTTTAACCAGCATGAAGTTTGTTCAAATATGGAGGTGAGTGATGGATAAATGAATTAGTGAATTAAGGAATTAATGAAGGCATAATTAAGTGCAGTTACATTATATTAAGTGAATAAAGGCTTTACGGTTTCTTGAATTAAAAAAAAGCCCGAACGTTTTGATAGAAACTGATAAGCGCGCGTACACAACAGCAAATGTCAAATTGGCAATTAATTCAGTCCGTGCGAGTTAACTCTCTAAAGCGTGAAGTTTAATACTAAGCAGAAATGATTGAAATCGTTATTTGAAATCGTTATTAAGTGCAGTTACATTATATTAAGTGAATAAAGGCTTTACGGTTTCTTGAATTAAAAAAAAGCCCGAACGTTTTGATAGAAACTGATAAGCGCGCGTACACAACTGCAAATGTCAAATTGGCAATTAATTCAGTCCGTGCGAGTTAACTCTCTAAAGCGTGAAGTTTAATACCGGTACTAAGCAGAAATGATTGAAATCGTTATTTGAAATCGTTATTAAGTGCAGTTACATTATATTAAGGAAATAAAGGCTTTACGGTTTCTTGAATTAAAAAAAAGCCCAAACGTTTTGATAGAAACTGATAAGCGCGCGTACACAACTGCAAATGTCAAATTGGCAATTAATTCAGTCCGTGCGAGTTAACTCTCTAAAGCGTGAAGTTTAATACTAAGTAGAAATGATTGAAATCGTTATTTGAAGGAAATTTCAGTTAGAATTCTACTAAAACAATTCAGTCCGTGCGAGTTAACTCTCTAAAGCGTGAAGTTTAATACTAAGAAGAAATGATTGAAATCGTTATTTGAAGGAAATTTCAGTTAGAATTCTACTAAAACAATTAGATTATTCGCTCTCGATTTCTATGAGGCGATAGTTGATTCGGCCTTCGGCCTCATCAACTGTCACCTCATAGAAATCTCGAGCTCATAATCTAATTGTTAATTATCAAGTCAGTTGATCAAACCGAATTATCTTAAACCAGCATGAAGTTTGTTCAAATATGGAGGTGAGTGGTGGATAAATGAATTAGTGAATTAAGGAATTAATGAAGGCATACAATGTAAGTTAAGTGCAGTTACATTATATTAAGTGAATAAAGGCGATAAGTTTCTGATATGAAAATAAGTATGTAATAATGTGAATTGGCCACCGTAAAGAGATTCGAAAGCTGACGTTAGCCCTTATCTTTACGGTGGCTAATTCACATTATCAACTCAGTTGATAAAACCGAATTATCTTACATTATATTAAGGTTACTTTAAAAAGTCGAGACATAGCAAGACGACGAACTAGCGCATTTCATTGGGAGACCGAGAGGAGACTTCGATCGTTCTTGGATTCTGCACGCGCTTAATAAAAATCTCATCTTACCTTACGAGGTTTCTTTCTGGCGGTCTGTGCCTGGTTTTCTTTGTCAGTCGTGGCTGGTCCAGTTATTTCGGCAGAGAAGGATAGGTCTTTTTCATGTAACACACTGTAATTATCTATGGAAAAAATGGAAACGGTTAAAAATGTATCGACGGTAATGTATCAAGAGGTAAGTCGACAAGCATGTTTTCAATATAGGTGTATTAAATGGTAAAAGTCATGATGTAAAAAAGTATCATTCGCCACTACTTAATATGTGATATAAATATATTTACGTATGATATAACTGTACTTACTACTTAGTGCAATAACTTTCGCGGGCACGTGTTCCCCCTGCCAGTTCACTGTGACGGTTGCGCCAACTACAACTGCATCTTTCTCTATAATGATCCGCGTAGGGGCAATTCCAGTTTTACCCTCTTCGGAAAAATAAAACAGAGCCTTCGATGGCAGTTGTGTCTGACGACATAACTGTCTAGCGGACATTTTGACGTGATGGTGAGTTTTGTAACACTACGAGGACGAGAGGAAGCAACTGCAAGAGTAATCAAATTACTATGATGGTTTTCAACGCGAGCGCTCTTTTATAGTACGTGTGCAAGGAGCTTTGTTTAAAACGGATCGAAATCCCTTGTCATTGATTGGCTGTTAAGTTTGCCATTGTAAACGGAGGATCGATAATCCAGTCGTTGATTGGATGTATAATATTCAAATTTACTCATTGTTTACGGTGGATCGAAAAATCCTTATCATTCATTGGTTGTTGTTTTTTCATTGTTGTCTTACTGAATAGTTCGGCTACTGCGACTCTGGTTTATTGCCGTTTATTGTTGTAAGAGAAATTTAACATCATGGGTCGTTTAACGGATGAGCAAAAAGCAAAAATCGTGATGCTTAGAGATCAAAATACTAACATCAGCCAAATTGTAAGAATCCTTGCCCAGGACGGCTGCCCCATAAGTCGTCTCAGTGTAAGACGATTTATAAGGCGGTTCCAGGAAAGGCAGTCATTTGCCAATGCACCACCACCCGGCCGTCCAAGTGAGACTGTCACTCCTGAAATCTTGAACTTCATCGATATTGAAATGGAAAAGAATGACGAACTCACATCACCGAAACTTCGGCAAAAGATCCGGAATGAACTCGGCGTCGATTTTTCCGAAAGCAAAATCAAGAGGCTGAGAAAGAAGCTTTTGTGGGTGCAGACTGGCACGAAGTACTGTCAGCTGATAAAGGAGGCAAACCGCGTCAAACGACTGGCGTTCTGCCTGAGGTGCATGGAAAACGACGAACAGTTCGAAGACGTGATATTCACCGATGAATGTTCTGTGCACATGGAAAATCACGCCAAGATCTGCTTTCGTCGAAAGTGGGAGCAGCCGAAACTTAAAGGAAGACCCAAGCATCCCTACAAAGTTCACGTCTGGGCCGGTATCTCCAAACGAGGAGCTTCCAGGGTTCTTCTGTTCACCGGGAACATGAACGCGAGGTTTTACGTCGATGAAATCTTGGAAAAGACATTGATACCTTTCATCCAGTTACACTTTCCTGATGGTCACCGCTTTCAGCAGGACAATGATCCGAAGCATACCAGCAAGCTTGCTCAAAACTTCATAGTGGAGAATGGTATCAACTGGTTTCAGACCCCCGCAGAAAGCCCTGATCTGAACCCGATCGAGTTACTTTGGCACGAACTAAAGCACTTTCTTCGCACCATCGTAAAACCCACCACCAAAGATGAGCTGATCGGCGGGATAACACAATTTTGGCAGACAAGGATGACGGCTGAGAAGTGCACAACGTACATCAACCACTTGCAGAAGGTTGTGCCGATCGTGATCAAGCGAGAAGGCCGTGCGTCTGGACACTGATCTCAAAACCAGCTCTTTACAGAGCTACACTAAAACGGCTCTTTTAGGAGCCACCACATCTATAAAAGTCATGACCAACATGCCTATAGTGTGTTTTCTTAGTAATATAGTAAACTTTACGATAGCCATTTTCCCTCCCAGCTCCCTTGTGCGAACGTAGGTTGATTTGCAAATGAGAAAACAACAAATTGAACACAGTAGAAAACCCGTTTACAGAGTCGTTTTAGGTTTGAGAAGCCCAAATAACTATTAACAAAGTCAATTGAGGCTTCGTGTTCAAAAGCGATGTGGCTTCACTTTGTGAATAAAAAGTTATCGTAGATAACGTGTTCGAAGCGTGGCTTCGCATGTGTGAATACTAGAACCAAATACAAAGTCAATCGAGGCTTCGTGTTCAAAAGCGTTGTGGCTTCACTTTGTGAATAAAAAGTTATCGTAGATAACGTGCTCGAAGCGTGGCTTCGCATGTGAATATGCGACCCAAATAATTATAAATCGAGGCTTTGTGTTCAAAAGCGTTGTGGCTTCACTTTGTGAATAAAAAGTTATCGTGGATTACGTGTTGGAAGCGTGGCTTCGCATGTGTGAATACTAGAACCAAATACAAAGTCGATCGAGGCTTTGTGTTCAAAAGCGTTGTGGCTTCACTTTGTGAATAAAAAGTTATCGTAGATTACGTGTTCGAAGCGTGGCTTCGCATGTGTGAATACTAGAACCAAATACAAAGTCGATCGAGGCTTTGTGTTCAAAAGCGTTGTGGCTTCACTTTGTGAATAAAAAGTTATCGTAGATTACGTGTTCGAAGCGTGGCTTCGCATGTGTGAATACTAGAACCAAATACAAAGTCGATCGAGGCTTTGTGTTCAAAAGCGTTGTGGCTTCGTATGTGGCTTCGTATGTGAATACGCGACCCAAATAATTATAAATCGAAGCTTTGTGTTCAAAAGTGTTGTGGCTTTACTTTGCGAATAAAAAGTTATCATAGATAACGTGTTCGAAGCGTGGCTTCGCATGTGAATGCGCGACCCAAATAATTATAAATCGAAGCTTTGTGTTCAAAAGCGTTGTGGCTTTACTTTGCGAATAAAAAGTTATCGTAGATAACGTGTTCGAAGCGTGGCTTCGCATGTGAATACGCGATCCAAATAATTATAAATCGAAGCTTTGTGTTCAAAAGCGTTGTGGCTTTACTTTGCGAATAAAAAGTTAACATAGATAACGTGTTCGAAGCGTGGCTTCGCATGTGAATATGCGACCCAAATAATTATAAATCGAGGCTTCGTGTTCAAAGGCGTTGTGGCTTCACTTTGTGAATAAAAAGTTATTGTAGATTACGTGTTCGAAGCGTGACTTCGCATGTGTGAATAATAGAACCAAATACAAAGTAAATCGAGGCTTCGTGTTCAAAAGCGTTGTGACTTCACTTTGTGAATAAAAAGTTAACGTAGATTACGTGTTCGAAGCGTGGCTTCGTATGTGAATACGCGACCCAAATAACTATAAATCGAGGCTTTGTGTTCAACAACCGAAGCGGTACTTGCAGTGCACTCGCGAGAAATTTCTCGTTTCCTGCGAGACGAGTCTCGTTTCTCGCGAGACGAGTCTCGTTTCTCGCGAGGCGAGTCTCGTTTCTCGCGAGACGAGTCTCGTTTCTCGCGAGACGGTGGTAACTTACATTTGAGCGGTACTGTATAATGCGAGATCTCGACTTATAATGCGAGATCTCGACTTATAACGCGAGATCTCGACTTATAACACGACATCTCGACTGATAACTAGAGATCTCGACTTGTAACGCGAGATCTCGACTTATATAATGCGAGATCTCTACTTATAACGCGAGATCTCGACTTATAATGCGAGATCACCACTTATAACGCGAGATCTCAACTTGTAACGCGAGATCTCGACTTATAATGCGAGATTTCGACTTATAACCCGAGATCTCGACTTATAATGCAAAATCTACACTTATAATGCGAGATCGCGACTTATAATGCGAGATCTCGACTTAGTAACTCGAGATCTCGACTTATAACTCGAGAACTCGGGTTATATCACGAGATTTCGACTCATAACCCGGCAAGTCATATAATTTTATTCATTAACACATGGCCAAGGGTTACACGCATGATGCAGGCGTTAACTACTTTGTTTGGATCTGTTCGCAACGTTTGTGGCTGGATTTTAAAACACCGCAAGCAAGCTGCTGTACTTTCTTTGGTGTTGTTCTGTTCCAGATTTGAAGCTGCTAATGCGGTATTGCCATTTTATCTGCCCGCTCTTGGAGTGGCTTACCTAGGGAGAGACTCGCTAGTACAACAGTATTTCGATCTTGGTTTGAACTATGTTGAAATCATATCCTTTTTATTGTTAATTCATGGTATAAGTTTAAGCATCAGGCAATTAAAGAGAATTCTTCGAAGGAAAGGCCTCACGAGGAGGCAAAACTTTAGTGATCCCGCTGAAGTGGTCGCCGCCGTTGAAAGAGAGCTTCAGGGAAGTGGAAGCTTAATTGGGTACCGCCAAATGCACCAAAGGCTGAGAACCGACTATGGGTTGGTGGTAGATAGAGAAACAGTGAGAAGAATTCTTAAAACATTGGATCCAGACGGCGTCGAACGTCGTTCAAAACGTAAGCTGAAGAGAAGGAAATATTACAGCAAAGGACCAAACTACATTTGGCACATTGACGGGTACGACAAATTGAAGCCTTTCGGTTTTTGCATCCATGGCGCAATCGACGGATATAGTCGTCGTATTTTATGGCTTGAGGTCGGTTCGTCAAACAACAATCCTCGTATTGTTGGAAAATATTTTCTCGACTGTGTCGTTCAAGTTGGGGGAACTCCTCGAATATGTCGTGGCGATGCCGGTACAGAAAATGTCAATATCGCTGCAATGCAGCGTTTTTTCCGGCGTAATGCAGCCGACGCCTTTGGGGGGAACAAAAGCTTTCTGTATGGGAAATCCGTCTCAAATCAACGAATTGAAGGATGGTGGGCATTTCTAAGAAAGTCTGAGAGTGACTGGTGGATTTCATTCTTCAAAGATCTCAGGGATGGAGGTCTACTTAATGATGACAATTATATTCAAATGCAGTGTTTGAAATTTTGTTTCAAGCCTGTTTTAAGAGCAGAACTACAACGGGTTGCTCAACATTGGAACCTCCATAAAATTCGTCCTTCTAAAAATGAAGATTCACCTGCTGGACGGCCGGATGTTCTGTACTTCATACCTGAAGCTGATGACAGGGCATCATATCTCAATGAAGTTCCCGAAGAAGAAGTGGAAGTTGCGATGGACGTTTGCTGTGAGGAGCCTGAAGATGATGTTTCCGACAGTTTTAGAGAGCTTGCAAGCATCTTAAGAGAGCTTCAGGGAAGTGGAAGCTTAATTGGGTACCGCCAAATGCACCAAAGGCTGAGAACCGACTATGGGTTGGTGGTAGATAGAGAAACAGTGAGAAGAATTCTTAAAACATTGGATCCAGACGGCGTCGAACGTCGTTCAAAACGTAAGCTTAAGAGAAGGAAATATTACAGCAAAGGACCAAACTACATTTGGCACATTGACGGGTACGACAAATTGAAGCCTTTCGGTTTTTGCATCCATGGCGCAATCGACGGATATAGTCGTCGTATTTTATGGCTTGAGGTCGGTTCGTCAAACAACAATCCTCGTATTGTTGGAAAATATTTTCTCGACTGTGTCGTTCAAGTTGGGGGAACTCCTCGAATATGTCGTGGCGATGCCGGTACAGAAAATGTCAATATGCTGGACGGCCGGATGTTCTGTACTTCATACCTGAAGCTGATGACAGGGCATCATATCTCAATGAAGTTCCCGAAGAAGAAGTGGAAGTTGCGATGGACGTTTGCTGTGAGGAGCCTGAAGATGATGTTTCCGACAGTTTTAGAGAGCTTGCAAGCATCTTAATGAACGAAAACGATCTTAGGATGCCCACAAATGCTCTTGAAGCAGCGAATCTTTACTGTGAACTTCTCTGTCTTATTGACGACATTTAAATATCATACAATAACAACTTCTATATGTTGGTTTGCATAATAACATCGGGTGAGATAACCTCAGACAAATTTTAGCTATAACAATCTACACAGGCTTTTCTCCCAATCTGTAAATTAGTATATATCATTAAGCACTTAATGACTGGCCCCAAGGGAAACAGTGAATTTTGTTTCCCCGAAACCCTTCGTAACGTAAAAATTTTCATGAACCTCTAGAACCAGTGATTGGACAGACTTTGTGATCATCCCACTTTCTTAAAATAGACCATTTCTAACCCCTGTCTGATTGGTTAACAGATGGGATGATCACATATTATTAACAAACACCCACTATTGGATGTAATTAGAGATGTTTTGCATAACTCTACTACATACGCTAATTATCCAGTGTAGTGGGGGACACCTACTAAATATGCAAATTGGATTGTGATGTGAAGAACTAGCAATAGTTATTCAGCACAAGCAAGCTTCGATGAAAGAGTCATGTTTTTTTATTCTTTCCTTCGTGGTACAATCTATTTCTAGATTTTAAGTAACACATAATATTTAATGCTGGGTCAGTCCATGTCATCATTTGAGTCCTATTTTTTCAAGCACATTTTGGATTTTGTCCATCATTTGCATTGCTTTTCTGCACACATCTTTACGTGTGCCTTGCTTGCCTGTTTTGCAAGATTTCCACAATGCTCCGATCTTTTTCTTTTCATTTTTCCAGATTTTTGTCTTCTCCTTTCCCTTCCACGCTGGAATTGGGCTGTTCGAGATTGTCCACTTCTTCCTCTGGTCCTTCGTCGCTGGTATCGGTTCGAATAACGGGTTTTGCTTTCCTTTATGGTCTGCGACATTCTTTGTGTTTGGCTTGTTGCTGTGGACGCAGTGGCTTGGTGATGAGGTTGAAGTGATTTCTGAACATTCTGACTGACTATCCTTTGGATGCGCTTGAGAGCGGCTTTCGAACTTGTCTGTTGGTAGTACAATCTTTTCCTCTGCCTCGATTACTTTGCAGCGCCACGTCTTTTTTTTCGGAGAGGAGAATTATTGCAAAAATGAAGATGTCACCGAAATGCACTTGTATATCATTTCACCATGTATATTTGCTGCTATCAATCGACATGTACCTTCTGGAACTTTTTCAGAGTGGGCATCGTCTTCAAAATCCACCGGTCTCTGCCTGACCTGCTAAAGGTGAACAACAAAGAAAGGCCAGAAGCTGCACCTTTGAAGAAATTAGCATAACAACTGGCTTTAAATAGGTGTTCAACACAAATTTACGAATGATTTGGGGGCCGACCTATTTAAAATCATGCCTGGAGTACCCGCAAGACAACTTCTTGAAGTTTGCCAAATTTTTATGACATTGCTTGCAACAATTCCATCGCAATTTTTTGACCAAAGGAGAAGGACAAGAGAGCTCAAATGATATGTACTTCCCGCATTGTTACTACTGGCTTCAATGCAGGTCCCCCTTGATGATTATTTACCTCCTATCTTTCAACGACTCGATCCCACATTCCATGGTTTTGGCTTTAGAGGCAGGGATGTGTTTGTAATATTTGAAAATCAGAGGTATTTGTTTTGGTTAAACGCCGGAGAGCTACCAGGAACTTTGCTTGACATCGCTTTTAGGGTATTGGGAAATTCAGTTCGATTACACAGAAGGAGGAGGAGATGACAAAGAACAAGAGGGTGAAAAGTGAATTGTGTTAACAAAGTGTTATTGACGTTAATGTGGCTGAGAAAGTATCCATGCATCGACACGTTAGCGTTAATCTTTGATGTTAGTCTGTCAACAGTTTCTGCAATAATTCAGTGTTGTTCCAGTTTTGTGGAGATTTTTTGAAAACCAGGTTTCATGGCCAAGCATTGCAGAGTGGAATGCCTTACGAGGCATTTGACATTCTTTTCCCGATGCAGTTGGGTGTATAGATGGCACACCCCATGAAATTTACCGGCCTGAAGTGGAGCCCCAATGGGAATTCTATAGTGGGCACCGCCATTATCATCTTATGAACACACAACTCATCATCGACAGTCTTGGAAATATTTCGTTTCTACAAGCGGGGTTTCTTGGATCAATGAATGATGCTGGCAATTTCCATTTAATGGAAAGAATCGGCCCTGGTACAAATTACGACATGCCACATGGTGCAGTATTGTTGGCAGACAAAGGCTATGGAGATGTAGTGCCTCTGTTAACACCATTTCGAGCGGCGCAAATTAGACTTATGCCCAGACACCACCAAAGGCTAGCAAGGAGATTTAATCGTAGAATGTCGAAATGCCGAATTATTATAGAGCACACCATTAAACATTTGACGCCATCCCCGATGGTTTCAGCCCGTTGTTGTAGAACTTTGTACGTTTTTGGGCCAGCGACATGTCGTACTGTTTAATGATATATAATTGCCTATATCTCATCTAAATGTAAAAGTGTAGATGTAAATGTAGGCCTCGTGTAGATGCATTCAAGTGCTCGGCACCAACCACACCTCCCACACCGAGAATTCCATCGCAGAAATCGGCGTTTAAGCGCCGATATCCCAAAAAACTTTTGTGGCCGTTGTGCAATTCAAAGTTGATACACCGCGGGCACTTGAATGTTCACATGCGAGTCCACACTGGCGACAAGCCACACCAGTGTCCTCAATGCCAGCGATGCTTCACTCGCAAAGCAGACATGAAGCGACACTGTCTTTTGCACTCTGGTTTTCGACCCTTCAGGTGCGAGAAATGTACAATGTCCTTTTCCCGAAAGGCACACTTGCAAGTCCACGAAAAAACTGGTTTCACCTTAAAAATCCTGAGTGTGCTGATTTTTTTTTGGCTTTTTTCTTCTTCTAGCAACAAGCCCAATGATTAATTCATTGCCTTTGTATAGAAATGCATCAAGCATACTTATAACAACTCAGGCATGTTTATGAGGGCTTTTTTTTTCTCGCCTATATGTTTGCGCGGGTTTCCTAAATACAAAAATATATTATGACGCTATTTTGAACTCAACTACACACTATGTATGTTATGCACCTTTTACAAAATCCTTTTTATTAAGTATGTCAGAGAAGATTCGCTTTTTCCAAGCTAGCTCGAAGAAAAATTTGAAACTTCTATTATTCCATCGAACAAATAAATCCGAAGAACTCGCGTCTTCACCACACTTCGGTGATACCATGTTTTCATTTTTTTTTTCGGTGTTATGTTTGTGGAAGACTTACTTCCCTTTAAGCTGGTGTAGCTTCACATTGGGTTTGCTGCTCATTGTTTTTTTCCCTCTAAATTTTCTGTGCAGGAATGCAATCGGTGTTGAGTAACCTTTTTAAGTCAGATGTCTTATCGACGCGACTTCACGAAAAAAAAATCAACAGGAAGTGCCACAATATCTTGAACACAGATATATTCAGTTTATTTCTAAAAACGTTACAATTCTGGCTGCTAAAGTGATTTTGTCGATTAAAATTGACAGTGGTTATTTAGCATTGCCCACAAATATTATAAACAGTTGCGTACTATACTGAATGGCCGGGTGGTAGGTAAGACAAGCGACCAAATCAAATGAAGGTGTCCTAAAAACTAAGAACGTTCACGGCAAAGTCTTGAAACACTCAAAACGCCGTAATGATTGACGTTTTCCTAATTGACAACAGTACTATAAAGATATCTCAGGGCTGAAAGCTGTAATATCTTCTGACATGTGTAATTTTCTGCCAAAAATGTATTTTTGTTTTTCAGTGGAACTACTGTTTTCAAGAAATTTTGATTGATTTTCTTTTAATTACACAAGCTCACATTAACACCAGAAACGCTTTTGTTAGCGGAGCTCTGGCGGCCCGAAGGGCCGCCAAGCGGAGCCCCATAACCATATAGGAAAAAGAAACCCATGTATGGATTTTCTCATGGTTAATCATGGACAGCGGTATTGCTCGTGGGCGCGTACGCACGACGGCGACGACAACGACGACGACGACGACGACGGTGGAGTCGCGCAAGATGGCGGCCATAAGGGGACCTCTAAACCAAAAGGAGGCTTAATTTTTCGCGTGCTTTCTGGAGCTCAACGCGGCTACACAATATGCTATGTCAGCTAAAGGAGTAACGTTTGTCGTGTTTACGTGGAAATTGGAAGATTTCCAAACTGGAAGATTTCTGGCTAATTTATTTAACTACAACTAGTACTACGCAATAGGGTCAATGCAATGATAAAACCTTGGAACAATGCTCACATGTTAACATCATTCAGATAATATTTTAGCCCAATAGTTTTTGGCAATTCTTTATTAAACAATCAAAGTAATTTTCACAATTTCCTCTGATAATGTTTTGATTTTTTAATCCACTCGTTTGACTTCTGGATTGAAAAAAGCAGCTCATTTCAGTTGAAAGAAAAACTAAACACCAAACAATATGCAGAAAACCTTGCAGCAAAGTTACAAAACTGAACTCAAAATTCAACCTTATCCTGGATAAGCCTAATCGGGCTACAGGAGCTCCGCTTTTAGGTTGACCTAAATCTATATATCATACTTTTTCTGTAAGTACACGTAGCTGTCTTCATTTCATAAAAGCCACAAAAATTGAAACATGCTTTGCTATGGTTTATGTCCTGACAAAATATGACGGCTTTTAACCAATCAGAGCATGCACAGAATCCACACTGTATTATAAAAGACAACAATAACAAAGTAGATTAGAATAGCTAAGTCGCATTGCATTGTGTAGTACATTGCTTTTTCATTTATATTGAAAGGATTTCGTAACAGTCAACTACTAACAGCTAACTACTAGTTTCCTAGAATTAAGGTAATCAATAAGCGTGGAAAGAAAAGATTTGTTCTCTGCCCTCTTCTCTCTTCCAAGACTAGTTAGCTCTCTTTTCAATGGTTCATTCATTCAACCTACACCATTCATGAGCGACATAAAAGTCAAGAAAGAAAATAGCACAATAGAGCCAACAAAGAACAAAGAAAAACTTTAAAGGCATTAAAACCAAAGTAAACATTCTAAGAGATTTCTTTACAGTTTTGATGAACTTGCTTTGCAACGTTTTAACCCCATCAAGTTTGATGTGAATTTAACCACTGTGCCAAAACCGAACAAAAATTTGTTTTCACCGTATCGCCGGCATCTACCACGTTAATCAATCTATTCCTTCGAGGAAAGTCGTAAAGGGCAATAAAACGGTCGGCCATTTGCCTCGTGAGTTCTCCCGAAATAATCCATTTAAGCAATCAGACCAACGCTTACCGAAAGTTGATTTCCCTGAATATGCTGAATTTACCTGATGAGAAGCTACTTTATAAGCAGTTGCTTAGAAAAACTTATAACTAAGAAAGAAAGACAAATGAAACTGACTAGATTTATATTTTCACGACGTTTCAAAGTCATCATAACTCCATTATCAAGTGATAAATACTTACAAGTGCTAGAGTTTAAATAGATGGAAAGCATAATTGCATACTGGGTGTTGTAAAAAATGTTATACAAATAACTTTGCCTTGATCGAGTCGCTTTGGACATTAAGAGAGGGTGACAATTCCCTAATGTATAGCATTTCATGAATTAAACAGTCATGTTTAGTCTTACATTTACGTAAGACTGTAAAGTGCTGACTGATATTATCAGGCAAACAATCATGTTGATTGTTGAAATGTTTCTTGATGCTAGACGAATCAAATTTTTGTTCCTCACAATGTTCGTGTAGGTGCCTCATCGTAAAACCGATATAGTTTTCATCACAAAAACTACATTTAAACTGGTAAACTACACGTTGTTGGTTAACTATTGATGGCTTCTTTTCTGTGGTCTTAAGTTCGTCCTCTAACTTCTTACTAAGAAACACAGGTTGGAAACTAACATTTATTTTGCTTCCAAGGTCGTTAAGCTGACGTCTAACGGTATCGGCCGCTTTCTGATCTTTAAAGGGTAATGCTACTCGCGCAATGTTAACTGTGGTCGAGTTCAGTGTTGTCTGTGTTGGAGATGTCTTTTCCAAAACAAATCGATTAACGATCCGATTGATGTGATGTTTTGGATAATGAAGATTGGAAAAAACATATTCAAGTCGAGTGCATTCTTCAGTAAAAAACTCCCAAGAGGATGACAGTCAATAGGCGTGCTCAAGCAAAGCGAAATGACAAAAAGAAAAAAAACAACAACAACAAAAAACAAAAGAGCAAACGAAGAAAAAAATATATATATGTATAAATTACTATTTATGATAAGAGGAATGCTTTCGGCTTACAGCAAAAGGAAGCGGTACTTGTTGCAATTCGAATTTCAAAACTAAGAGGGTTAAAAAATTTAGGACCTTGGAAACTGAAGGAGAACTTTCTTATATAAGTCCTGCATTGTGGTAAATAAAAATGCTCCGAACTTCTAGTGCCATAAGAATGCACCTGGCGTGTCACCAGAAACATGTTATTGAAGCTATAAGGAAGTAAACCAGATCTGTATTGATACATAAATTTTCCTATTTGAAGTTTGCAGATTCTCTCAAGATTCAGAATTTTTAAATCTTTAAATAAGGGGTCAGTGTGAGCATCGAAAGACCTCCTCGAAATTATTCTTACGACCTGTTTTTGAAGTGTGATTAATCTTCTGAGGTTTGATGGGTAGGTCAATGCCTAAGTATGGGTAGATAGGGCTAAAATAAGGCATCCATAAGGAGGAATTATTAAGGCAAAAACTTGATTTATGATTGTATGATCTTGTCATACAATTGGATTAAAGCATGTGCAGTAGAATAATTGTTTCTGAATCCATACTGATTCTGGGAAAGAATATCATATTTATTTAAAAAATTAATGAGGCTATTGTAGACGATTCTCTCTAGGAATTTAGAGAAAACTGGGAACACTGATACGGGTCTGTAATTTGTGAACAAAGATTTATCACCAGATTTAAACAATGGAATAACTCGTGCAATTTTCATCTCTTGGGGCACAACTACAGAATTAAGAGACAAGTTAATTATATACGTCAATGGTGTGCAGATTAAGTTAAAAGACTCTTTAACCACATTCATTGAAATACTATCATATCCTGGAGCAGTACAGGATCGAAAGCTGCTACAAATCTCAAAGACCTCTTGTTCTTGTTCATCATGATGATGTTAACTTAAATCAAAGAAAGACATTTACCCAGTGGTGTCTCACAGTTCTTCTGACTAGCAAGTCATAAAGTTGCTAATTACGTCTATGACGTCATCAAATTATACAAATTGCAGAATATTCCAAAGTTGTTGCATTAATTAGCCTGCACAATACAAATCACATATTTAGCAATACACTCCCCGGTCTGAAATGAGGTTTAGTAAGTACATTTAAATAAATTGAGAGTCCATTCATTGTTCATCAATAGGTAGTAGTAATATCAGTCGTTGTACAGGTCTCTGTACAGTAATATAGCCTTCGCCTTTATATTTTGCAGTAGGTTCATCTGCATTGAGGTTTTAATATTGCACATCAACCTTGCGCCCTTTTCCATCCGTTCCTGGATAGGTATTTGAGACTTTACCAAGCCTCCATTGTCCTCTGATTAAATTGGAATCTTGGATTAGAACAATTTCTCCTGTGTTGATGTTTCTATTGGGAAGTATGCCATTTCTGTTTTATTAGCAAACTTGGGAAATAATCTCTCGTCCAGTTCTTCCAGAAAGTGGAGATTTATGTGTGTACAAATGTGAATCGTTGTCTCTTATTCGCTTTCTCGTCAAATGGGCCACTTGGTACTAGAGAAGTGGCTCTGCCAAGCAATAGGTCATTTGGGCAAAGATACGCTCCATCATCAGGTGACATAGGGTGTCTTCCTATTGGTCTCTCATTAAGTAAGTTGGCGACTTCGTAAAGTACTGTTTGTAACTCTGAGAATGTTAAAATACTGTCGCCCATGGAAGCGTTAATTGCTTGTTTTATAGATCTAATGAGAGCTTCTGTCACTCCGTTTTGCCAGGGTGCGTCTGCGGATGTAAAGATCCACTCAAATCCCTCAGTTACGCCAAAACCTTTTAGTTTGTTCCAATCCCAATTCTTGGTGATGTTAGAGAGCTCTTTATTGGCTGCAATGAGTTGGGTACCATTATCTGAGAATAGCTTGGATGGGTAACCATGTAGTGACACAAATCGTCTAAGTACCATTAAAAATTTGTCTGTACTGTAGTCTGCTGCTATATCCAAGTAGACAGCTCTTGTGCCTAAACAAGTAAATATAACTCCATACATCTTAGATGTTGTTCCTTTCTTTACTTCATTTTGAATTTTGTAGGGTCCGAATAGATCGATACCCATACTGTACCAAGGTGGGGCTGGTTTGAGTCTACCAGTTGGCATGTTGCCCATTACTTGTTCACTGATTCTTTTATCAAGTTTTCTACAAATGACGCATTTTGACTTGATTGATTTCACAAGTTTTAAAAGTTTTGGAATCCAGTACCTGGTACGTACTTTGCTGACTGTAGTTAAAACGGCATGATGCCCTATTCTGTGTTTATGCTCTACAAATAGACATGAAAATGGATGATCGTATGGTAGGAGTATCACTTCTCTCTTATTGTAGCTCATCTCCATCCATAATTTGCTGCGTCCTCTGATCACATATACACCATCTTCGCGCATTTTTGGGCATAATCATTTGTATTTTCCGTTCTCGATATCCTTCCCCATGTTCTGTTGAGCTTCGCGGATCCAGAACAATTCAACCGTTTCCA
>OZ026602.1:17795290-17837790 GCA_964020085.1 Micromussa lordhowensis | reverse complement strand
TTACAAAATATTTTAACAACACTACAATTGATAAATGTGGAATGGAAAAATTACATCTTTCACAAACAAGACACATTGAGAACTACTCGTATAAAAAAACCACAGAACATTTCACATCATCTCCATTTCTATATTATTGACAACAACAAGCTTTATTGCCAAATAAAAAAGTTCAACTCTATTAGCAACTTGCAAGATCCTGAATTAGGAAATTTCGCACATGGTATGGGTTTTTTAAGGATATTTGAAGCGATATATCTGTTTATCGGGCGTAAAAATTATTAAGTATAATGTAAGCCATTTTATTTATTATTATTGTATGTAAGGTTTCATGTATGTTTGTTTTAGACTTTGGCTCTCGGCGAACTGCACACAATATAAACTACAACCACTTTTATCGAGACCAACCCCATATTTCTCAGTCGTTGGTAAATATATACACACCAAAAGTTCTTTTCTTTCCTCTGCATCACATGAAGAAAGAATACGAATGAGAGCCAGGCTTTTAACATCCTTAAATATGTCGTCAATCTTCCTGCCATCGACCACAACAGGCATCAACGCAACACGTCTTTCATTCATTTTGTCAATAAAACTCAAGTGAATTTCGCGACAAATCAGCTTCACACAACTGAAATGAGCCAAACCAATTTGGAAGTCATCCTTAGACATGCAATGAATATAAACCAGCGACAAATTCTTCAGAAATGAAGCCTGATTTTGTTTCACAGTTCGGAGACAAGCCGCCATGATGCTACCATGAACTTGGTACTTTTCGAATGGTGACATCACAAGAAAATGATAATATATTTGATTGCCGCAAGTAATCATGGGTATTTTACAAAGGCTTGTGGGATTGGTGGCGGACCTCCTCTGGTTTCTGTTTGAAACATTTCATGTCAGTTCAATTATTTTTGAGTTATTGAAAATAGCAAAACGTGAAAAAAGAAAGATAAAACAAACTTGAAGGAAAAATGTCAAAACAAAAACCCTTCAGTCACAGCAATGGTTATCACAGACATCACTCACATTATGTCCATATCCCAGGTATCTTTGTCCAAAATGTTGTTAAACTGCTCCCTCGGTTCAACAAAATTGGCAAGTGGAAGGGAGCTCTAAGACAGGTCCACATGTGTGTGCAATGGGCCTACAGCCCATACCCTCGAGTTTGGTGAAGGCCAATTCCTTTGTGTTTGGCTGTGCTGCTAAAATCTCAAGCACTTTCTTGGTTGTTGGTTTTAATGTATCATAGAGGCCTTGAATACCACAGGTGCTTTAAACTGTGGATACTGCTTCAGCTCTTGAACAATAGGCTACCAAGTTGAAATCATAGCATAGGTTTCTGAACCAGTTCTTGATTAGCAATTTCTATCAGCAACTTCCTCAAATTCTCTGAACTGACTGCTGATCTACAATTGAATCTCTCCAAAAACTCAAGCATCATCGTCATTATCTTTTTTCTAGATACTCTTTTGCTAGGTCTTCTTCCACAGGTGACAAATGCTTCATGAAGGATTCCATAAGGATGCTTTCAGGAACTTCAGCATCAAACAAACAATAGCAGATGAATGCTTTTGATAGGAACAAAGGGAAATATGAGACTGACTGGTATCCTTTGACAAGTATTCTGCCAACTGCTTCCCACTCCTTGATGAAGTGATCATGCCTTATGAAAGGAACTCTTTCTGGTTCTCCAATTGTCACTGAGTTGGACTATTTGGGACTGGATCAAATATAACATATGTGTGCACACTATCCAATATTCAAAACGGCGGGCAAAAGAAAGAAACGAACTAGAGATCATTCTACAAAATGACTTTACGGTCGCAGGTCAAAAGTATGAATCAAACCCATGCAATAGCAATGCAAATCAATTGACTGCAGCGAAAGAAAAGTTAGAGCTATTCTATGAACAAAAAACTAAAGGAATAATTATTCGTGCGCAAACTCGCTGGCATGAGCATGGTGAGAGAAGCAATAAGTATTTTCTTAATTTAGAGAAGAGAAATTGTCAAAAAACACATGCAAAAATTGAATATTAATGAATCTATAATAACAGATACATTTATTATTTATACTGTCTGAACAAAAGTGGTTCTATCAGGATTTGTACTCATCAGGTAACAACAGGATTGTGAATAATAATGCTGCCAAATCGTTTCTAAATGATGTAAATATTCCTAAATTAACAGAAGAGCAGAAGCAAGCTTGTGAAGGGAAAATTCTTTAGGAAAAATGCCAGTTGATCTTTGAAACGTTCTCTAACAACAAAGCCCCTGGGAATGACGGAATTAAGGCCCTTGGGGTCTTTTATACTTACGATCAAAAGTTGCTGCTCAAAAAGAATTTCATAGAAAATGGAGACAAGATTAAGAAATAACTTAATGTCTGGTCCCCTAGAGGGTTATCTATTTATGGTAAAATTACCATAATTAAAAGTTTGGTGATCCCTAAGTTTGCCTATTTAGCTTCGTTAATGCCAACCCCGAACAACGTGATCATTGAATTGATTAGTGTATAAATTTTTATGGAACGGTACGGACAAGGTTACTAGATTGTCAACAATAAATGAGTTTGAGAAAGGAGGCTTAAGAATGATAGACCTGTAATGTATGATTAAGTCCTTGCATCTGGCCTGGTTAAAAAGAATATTCAGCGAAAACGAAGGTACATGGAAAAATTATTTGCGACATCTTTTGGTTAGTTTAGGAGGACTTTTTTTTCAACTGCAACTTTGTCATCAAAGATTACACCATCAATTCTCCATTTTATTCCGAAATTTTAACCTGGTAGTCAGAATTTCGTGAAAACTTTGCATCAACTAAGGATTGGCGTAACATCATATGGAACAATAAAGAAATTTGTATTAACAATTCTCCAATCTTTTACAAAATTTTTTTGATTCTGGCATAGTTTTGGCAAGTGATATGTTGTTTAATTTAAATAGCACTGAATTGTTCAATATTATCAAAAATAGGGTTGGCAAGAAGTGTTAGTAGTGTAGATAATGTTAGTAGTGTATGTAATTCATTTATGATTAAATAAAAATTTTAAAAAAATGTCACTGAGTTGGCAAATTGTTTCCAAAACAATGAATACACCTCTCTCTCTCTCTCTACACCAACGCCAACCCCATCTTCTTTGTCACCTGTTTCATTGATGATTGTGAATAATAATGAAAAATTCATGACTCTGGTGTCTTCAAAATGCTCAATCATATCACTGCAAATTAGTGAATGGTGCACTGTTAATGACATTACACTATGGTCTTCTCACACTCTGGAAGGCCCTGGACAGGAGTTTCCCTCTTCATGTAAAACATAAGATGGAGTAACAGTCTCTTGAAAAGGTAGTTCTGGCCCACTTACCACTGTGTTGCTGATAGAAGAATTTGCCTCTTCATATAACACACCCAATGCAGCAACACTGTGTTGCACAGTTTCACTACCAATGGCAGCCTGAAAATAGGCAACACGCAGCTCTCTCATATCATCAAGAGAAACTAGAGAAGCAAAATTTTCACCTTGAAATTCTTCTTCTTCTAAATTCTATTCTTCGGCTGCAGCTGTTTTAGCACAATCAGCCAATAGACTCTGCTGGTATTGGTGGTTTTGCTCACATCGGAGACATGTTTCACCATTCTTAAAGGAACAACCACACACTTTGCACACTTCCCTGTCACTAGCTGTGGAGTTAGGTCCTAAAACTGTCAAGAATGCTACAGAAGACCTTTCTTCAGATGTTGGCAGGCTTTCTGCTCTGGTAGGCTCACTGCTTTCAAATTCATCTTGTGAAAGATGTCGGGGTTGTGTACGAGGAAGGGTACAGACCATTTTTCTTCTGGTAGTCATCCACAGTTCCTTCATTGGGAAAATTGAAATCTGCCACTCCGCTTGCGTTACAGATCAGCTTGTTCATTTCTTTGTATACGACCAGCAAAATTATTCTCACCATCAGGGAAAAACAATGCACACGCCTTCTCAATTAGGGTGTTCGACTTGAGTGGTTCTTCATCAGTATAGGGAATAAAGCAATTTCCACCACCATTCTTTTGCCAAACAGTACTAAATTCTTTCTTCCTTTCATCATAATGAGACCACCTCACCTGTAGTCTGTTCCTTGACAATTTGGCGTTTTTTGTTTGAGCTGTTGCTACCATGATTCCTTATATGATTCAGTAACCCCCAATAGGCAGTTCACTGTTTGTGATGAAAATGAACATGATGGTCCTGTCGTAGCCGAGTCTGACGATTCCACTTCCGAAGAAGCCGCTTTTTCTGACACTAGGGAAGCTGAACGTCTCATTTCTTCGCGCACGGTTTGTCATATAATCGCACCCATCACAAAATGGTATGCCAAAATGGCTGTCATTGTGAACATTCAAACTGGACTGTGAGAAATTCAAACTGGACTGAAAAATTAAAACTGGAGTGTGACCCTCCTGGGCCATCGTATGCCATCTTGTAAAACTTTGCGTTTCAGGTAAAAGTAGGCAAACCCATTTCGCTCTTGTGTGTAACTAAACATGCTATCATTGGCTACTTGAAAACCTTTGTTTAATCCTCCACTACTCTGTTTCGTTAACAAGACATTCAAGTACTTCTCTTTCTTTATAACATGTTTGCTTATTCACACCTTTACAACTGAACTTGTCACAGTCCCCAAAGCAATAGTAGGTCTTGCTACTTAACCCAACTATTCCTTTCCCTGACCACTCTTCCTTAAATAAACCTGCTGTTATCTTGTCATAAGCCTTGTGTTCTGGAGTGTCTGTTCATGAAACTATTTGGCCTTATCTGCTTCAAATTCTCCTCTTAACTCTGGTTTTACTAAACGTTCTACCGATTGCCCTGCTATAGCAATATAGGCAGAGTTGGTGTCCATTTCACAATACTGAAAATCACTGCGATCAAGATATTTAGCCATGAAATCAAAATAAAACTGCAGCATTCTAAGTTTAGCATATTGATAGACGAAAAAGCCTATTTGCGTTGGTAGATTCAGCTTCATGGTTTTCATACAATATTGCACTTCATTCGTATTTTCGTCAATCTAGTCTATCTGTCTAAAGAAGGGTCTGTTTATGAGATGGGACGCTTTAGTTTCTTCACAAAACTGGATTTCTCTGTGGCGTTCTTGATCGGTAATTGTCTTTCCATAACTCAAATTTCCACCTTCAAAAATGCAAAGTCAATGTTTAAAGGTCCAACCGAGCTGGAGGCTTTCGCACCCTGGTAGGGTATCGTTTAACAGGAACATGTTCAACTTGGCTTGGTGGGGTGCTAACTGAATATTCTGCTCTGGAATTGGCTGCCGGATCAACTGTTTCCCCTGAAATAGCCTCGGACTGCTCACTTGGGTCAGCTACTTGGTCGCTATGGTTCTCGATTATGGTCGGAGGTGGCACAGGGTGAAGAACTGGCGGAAGGTCGGTGACATGAACATTACAAGCCTTGAGTTGATCTATGTGTTGATGCCAAATAAGGTTAGGCTCAATCTCCACTTCATAAGACAGGGGTCCTAGTTGTGTACGGACAGTACCTGGTACCCACTTGGAGTGTCGAGAGTAGTTTCGTGCTATCACTCTTCGGCCAATGGAAAAATGACGTGTTTCAGAAGCACCCTTGGCAACAGACTGGTCTATCTGGCAGTTGTTTACCTGAATGCAGAGATCTGGTTTTAACAGGTCCAGTCGAGTGCGTAATCTTCTTCCCAAAAACAACTGGGATGGAGGCTCTCCTGTGGTTGAGTGTGGAGTATTTCTATAAGCTAGCAGAAACTTTGCCAACTTAATGTTCAAAGACTTCACTTTCGTCACACTCTTCATTCGATTTTTGAAGCTCTCAACACAACGTTCTGCTAAGCCGTTTGTGGCAGGATGATAGGGCACTGAAGTGATGTGTTTGATCCCGTTTCTCTTAAGGAACTGCTCAAACTCTTCCGACTTTAGCTGTGGCCCATTGTTGCTTACTAACTGGGCTAGCACTCCATACCTGGCAAATAATATTTGTAGGGTTTCAATGGTCTTCTCTGAAGTGGTAGAACTCATTCTCTCTACCTCTAGCCATCTTGAATGTGCATCCACTACCACCAAGAACATGCTGCAAAATCAATATGAATTCGTTGCCGTGGCAACGAAGGCCATTCCCATGGGTGCACTGGTACTGTACTAGGCTCTCTCTGTGTTAGTTGGCAGCCTGGGCAGGACTTAGCAGTCAGTTCAATTTCCTTGTCAATACCGGGCCACCAGATATAACTGCATGCAATGGCTTTCATCTTCACGACTCCCATATGCCCCTGATGAAGTTCTTTGAGGACTTGTGGGCGCAGCTTGGGAGGTATTATGACTCTTATCCCCCACATTAGGCAGCCTGATTGCAATGTGATCTCATCTCTACGTGTAAAAAAATGGGTTGAGATCAGGATTCTGGTTGTATAGCCATCCTTTACTGGTCATTTCATACACTTGAGCCAAGACAGAATCTCTCTGCGTTTCTCGCTGGACGTTGTCTACAGTGACTGGTAATGGATCAAACTGCATCAAATTGAAAACCCCCACTGGGTCTACCACTTCTTTGTTTCTGATTTCTCTTTCAAGGGGAAGAGGGGAAAAACCATCTGCATTACTGTGAACCTTAGTGTTCCGGTATTCAATTGTGTAATCATAGCCAGCTAGGAACAAGGCATAATGTTGAAGTCGAGCTGCAGTGACAATAGGAATGCGGATGAAAGATTGACGTTAATGGCTGGTGATCAGTAAACAGGGTGAACGAGCGTCCAAACAAATATACATGAAACTTCTTGACCCCCCAGACTATTGACAAGGCCTCAAATGAGCTTGGGCATCTTTGATGGTTAGCTTTGCGTTAGCTGATTTAAATTTTCCAAGTTTATCTTCAAAAAGATCAGAGTATTTGTCTAGTATGGTGTCCAGACGCTCTTTGGCAGGTGGTGTAGCTTGTGGAACATTCAGTGATTTGATGGCACGCCAATCTAAGCGTATCTTGTAGAGCCAATCCCTCCCCATCAACACAGGGCCCTTGCCCTTCACGACATACAGATCCTACAGTAATGGTTGCTGGCCTTTGTACTCAACATTTGCCTTGAGCACTCCAACAGAAATAATGTTCTGCCCAGTGTAAGTTTTCAACAACAATTCAGTTTTCTGCAAGGGTATCTCATTAAATGTCTTCATGTACAGTTCATGGGTGATAATCGACACAGCCGAGCCTGTGTCCAGTTCCATTTTCAGCTGTTTCCCATCTACTTTTAAATCTATCCAGATAACATTTCGGCCCGGGTTGCTCACATTGTGTATCTTCAAGCTTAATAAATCTTCATATTCATCAGTCTCGTATTCAACAGTGTGGACTTGGGCATTTTGCGGTGGTGTTTTCGGTGTTTGTTTGGGCTTACCTTGTAGTTTTGAGCAACAGACTTTTGCAATGTGTCCTACCTTCCCACAATGATAGCATGTCTGGTCCTCGAATCTGCAATTGTGTGTTGTGTGCGAGTCTCCTCCGCACCGATGACAAGCGTTAACAGTGGGGCTCGGCGGTGGGGGAAGTTGAGTTGGTTGGCGGTTGTCTGATATCTTGTCAACTCTAGGTTGTTCTGGGTTTAACTCACTTTGCAATTCCAAAGCATCATGAATGTCTGTTTCCATCGCTATGGCGATCTCCAAAGCCTTGGAATATTTCAGTTTGGCTTCTGAGAGCAAAAGCTTTTGTATCTTTACATTGCGAAGGCCACAGACCAACGTGTCTCGTAAGGCTTCATTAAGGTTTGTGCCAAAATTGCAGTGGGCCACTAGCTTCTTCAGATCGGCCACATAGGTCAACACGGTTTCACCTTCATGCTGGTTTCGTTTGTAAAAACAAAAACGTTCGGCTATTTCTAATGGCTTAGGACTTAAGTGTTGTTGAAGGGTTGTTTCGATGTCCTGGAAGCTCTTCGTAGCTGGTTTTTCTGGTGTCAGAAGATCTCAACAAGGCGTACGTTTTACCGCCGATCAAGCTCAACAAGGTTGGCACTTGGTGGTCTTCATCTATGTTGTTTGCTAAGAAAAACTGTTCCACACGTTCCACATAGGTTTCCCATTTCTCTTGTGTTTCATCAAAACTCTCTATCTTCCCAATCGTGGTAATATTTTCGACGTGTTTCTACAAGTTCATCCTCGTCACCATTGTCATGTCATATATTCGATTCTGATGCGAATCAAGCACATGGTTACAGAAACATGCATAAGTGCGCATGTTTACTAATGTCAACTGCTGGGCAAATACACTACACTTGGAGATTTATTCGGTTTCTTTTAGCAACTCTGTCATAGGTCTTCCTCACTTCATTCATTTCCTTTCCTTTGTTAAGATGACGGCTATGCCCATTCCAAAAGCAACCATGGAATTGATAGACTGTTTGTGAAGGTCCGTGAAAACCATCCACTGGTATTTTTCTTTCACCAATGCGTTTTTCTGTATTGTTCATTTGGTGGCATATAAAAATCGTTCCTTTGTGCACCTTCCACTCTAACCATTCTGTGGCCATTTTGGAAGAACTTTGTTTCTCAAAGTGAGTTTCTTCTCTTGGTCTCATAAACGATCCAGTAGGCATGTCTTGCATGATGGCCCATAGATACAATGCATTGGCATCATATCCAACAATGTTTTGACGCATCTTTGGTTCTTTTCCCTGATATAACATCTCATCTCTCTTTCTCTGATTTTGGTCTTTCCAGTACTGGTGGACGATGATGCTAGGTCCACCCACCATATTTTTCTTAAAGAGATAGTACAGATCTTTGTTTTTTTTTTGTGAAACAGAGAAAAGAAGATACCAGATTCCAGAGTTGTGAAGAGGTATGTTAGAGTGATGCCGGGGATGGAAATACCTTGTCTCAACATGTTGATGCTTTTGTCTTTCCAAAAGGCGCACATTTTTTCAAGAGCATAACAAAAAGGCTGGACGTTTAGGTTGTTGTACCAGATGAGAAATTCTCGAAAGGTCCTCATATTATTGTCGGCTCAGACCTGTTGGCAGTACTGGCAGTCTTCATCAGAAATTCTCTTGTTTTTAAAGTGCTACTGCGATCAAAAATGCACCTTTTCATTTCACCCCAGATGTTGAAAGTACTTACCCTAAGTAACAAATTTGCCAAATCTTAAGGCAAAATTCCAACGAGAAGTACTTCAATTTTCCCTGTACATTCGCGATCGAATCGCCCGCCATTATTCGAACTACAAAACTCCGCGCGAATAAGAAGAAACTGGGTCGAGAACGGAAGTGACGTCAACGACTCAACAAAATCTAAACAAACGTGGCTAATTTGGTATGCCGAGAGAGAGTTTCTGTTCTGGTTCCGCAGGAAAGAGGGAATAAAATTCGAAAGAATTGTTCCCCAGCTTTCTTTTGCGTGTTTCTCGTAAAGGCATGCCTTCGCGACGTTGTGTTGTGCAAGGATGCAGTAATGTTGCTGATATATCGGCCGGAATTTCCGTCCATAAGTCGCCGATCGACAAGACTCTTCGCGCTAAATGGAAAGCTTTCGTTGGGACACTTCGTGCACATTTCAACCCAGATGGGCGCTTCGCTGTTTGTTCTGACCATTTTTCGCCAGATTCCTTTGAAAGGTCAGTCCACGTGGATGGCGCCGTTAGAAGGCTAAAGAAAGGTTCTTTTCCAACCATTTGGAAAAAACCTGGGAAAACAGTGATCGAGGAGCCTCTTTCGAAGCGAGGTCGTCGCATGGTGAGTAGCACTGAACTGATTTGGTTTGCAAGAATTTTACTCTCTGAACGCTCTGCACAATACGTTGGCTAAATAGTATGTTGCCAATTGGAACAATCGTTTTGAGGTATAAGAACTCTGATTACTAATTGTTAACTTTACAATGCAAAGATCAGTAGGATCAGTTCTGAGCGTGCACGTGGAAGTTGTGATAAAATGTTAATCAGTATTCTGATGTGTGAAACTTTTGAAATCAGTATCCTGGACAATTCTCGGTGGTTTGCTTTTGCTAGGTTGTGTTCCATTGAAATATTTTGGAATTGGAGCGAGTTATATCCTTCTGAAGTCATTTCGGGTGATTTTGTGCAATGAAAAGAGCTTAGTGAAAGGCTGAATTGATGTGACTCCTCACCTTGCGAAATTATTCTCCTCACATGGAGCGGGATGTCTCGAATTACCGGATATCTCTCCTTGCTGGAGTCCTCTTTGCTACCCTAGTGATGTTACTAATTTTAATGTGAACTTATTTGGTGTAATTGATGTAACAAAAAATGGTTTCCTTATAAATCTGATTTTTTTTTTTACTTTTTCTTGTAGGCAATAAAAAAAATTCTGCATCAAAATGCTGCCTCCACCTCTGGGCAACAAGAAATGCATACCATTCCTGTCGAGGACAACAGCACCTCAATGCAGGTAATATGACAACCTTTCAGAAACATTATTTTCCTTGTATCACATTTTCAGCATAACTTTCTTTTTTTTAGGCTGACCATCCACAGGAACCAATGCATACAGATGCAGATGACTTGCACACACAGCAGCTGGAATGTGAGACAAATCACCCACCAACACCAGCAATAGTAAGGGTCAATGTTGTCGGTACTGGTGTTGTCCCTTTTATCTTGTTGTCTCATCAATTAGTTTTTTTTTCCTCTTTAGCTTGACTGCAATGACTTCAATGAATACTGTGATGAGACCCCCATGGAAACAATAGAACCAGTGGCTGAGTTGGAGCAGACTGACATTGAAGTATGTGACAGCAAAATATTTTAAAACATTAAACAGCATTATTACTAATGGACTATATTTCACTTTCCAATTTTAGTCCACCAGCTTTCCGACACCAACACCTGCATCTTCCAATAATTATGTGTCACCAGAGTCCTCTACACAATGTATCCAATTGGTAAGTACTGGAATTGAGTGGCTCGCAATGACATCTTAGTAAATTAATCTGCCATTGCTGTCTTTTTCTGACAGATTAACGTGTGTGGAAATCTCTTTGCCATTATTTCTTTCATCTAGGATGATCAGTGCAACTCAATCACAGATGGCTGTGGTAACTGTAGTAATCTTCAAAAGGAAATTGAAAGTATGAAAGGGGAAGTAAAGAGCCTGAAACTGAAAGCTACACTACTCAAAAATAAGATGGCTAAAAACCAAGAGCAGTGGGTTAAAACCTTTCAAGCAATGCAGCATGTGGAAGACACTGTTACCACTCCAGCACATATTGGTAGGCTTAGGATCCATATGTATAACAATGATACAAAAGTTAGGGAACATTTAAAGTTTAAATATTTTTGTGTGGGTGTACATGTAAGATTTCAGTGTGTTAAAATGAAGGCAGTTCAATTCAGTATTGCTTCCAATTATCAGGCAGAGTTAATTAGCAAGAGAACAATAATGTCAGTTACATGTAACAATGACAGGTGCATCAACCATAGTTATATATGGGTAGTGTGTGTACATTAATTACCCATGTACCTGTGAAAATATATGAACCCCAGTTTTGATATTCACAAAGCAGTCAATTGCCATTCTCATTTTCCTGCTTGAGTAACCTATTTAACAAACACTGTTGTTGCGTCAGACTATGGTCACAGAAAGACAAAGGACAAATTTGCATTTTATTGGATTGTGTTAGATACTCCGGCACAACTTGACACTGATATGGACCAATGCAAAAACCTGGATGAAGATTTTGAAGACACTGAAGATGATGGTGATGATCATCAATGTGATCAAGTAGAGACTGAGACCCCAGTATTTGACGAGGATCCGACCTGGACACCAGAAGAAGTTGATGAGGCATATGTGAAGTTAGGAGATGACTGTGATGACAAGAAAGATACTGACTCTGGGTATATGTTTAAATGAATGTACTGAAATTCACTTGATTACTGAGGGGCAAAAGCTTGCAATACATTTAGTGACAAAAGCGTTAATTTACAACATGGGAAATCTTTTGTTTTAAATACATGTTTGACACTGATAAACATACAATTAATATACACTTAATGTATGGCCCCAAGGGAACAGTAACTGTTAGTTCTGTTTTCCCAAGAGTCCTTATGTTTCCCCGAGACGAAGTTCAGGGAAACATCTAATTAGACTTTTCCTTAAACAATCATATTGCAAAAACAAACATTTGAATTTGATCAGGGCACAGGACCAAGAATCAACCAATCAAGGTGCTCATTTTGTTGAGTGAAGGTCTAGCTATATAACAGTTTTTATTAGTTGACAAAGTCAAGTAAACTTACCCCATCAATGACAAGTATTTTACTTCCAGAAGTTGTAATAATTTTGTTTCTATGTTCTTACTTGGCTCAGCTTTGAAGGGAAAGATGAGCGTGAAGAGCCTAAAGGAATTGTCTTCCTGTCAAAACTGTTACTCCTGTTTCAGTATTGTCACCTCTGCATGACTCCCAACCCTGAAGTAACCCCTTCCCAAACTGGAACCCTCCTCACAATTGAGACGAAATGCAGTGCCTGCAAGGGAGTATTTACATGGAAAAGCCAGCCTTTCCTCCTTGGGAAATTTCCTGCTGGGAATCTCCTTCTAAGCTTTGCAGTCCTGTGCGCAGGTGCTTCAATAAAGAAAGTTTTAACGGTTTTCCAGCACATGGGAGTTCTGGTGTACAATGAACCCACCTACTACTATCATCAAAGGCACCTTCTCATTCCAACAGTGGTATCTTTTTGGCGAAAATATCAGAAGAAAATCCTAGACACCCTCAAAGGAAAGGAGGTGGTATTGGCAGGGGACAGACGCCATGATAGCATGGGTCACTCAGCTAAGTTTGGGACTTACACCATGTTTTGTTGTACAGTGGGCCTCATCATTCATGTTGTGCTTGTGCAGGTGGGTGTTCCCTCTTTTATTATGAATCTTTTATTTTGGTGTTTATTGTCTAAAATGGTCTCCAGAAATGTGATTGCACAATTGGTTTGTAATGTTCGCCACCTAAGTTCTCTTTTCGCATGGCAATTTTATTATCAAAGAATAGCCCCCCGCCCCGAATAAAGCTATAAACTAAATGAAAGGAAAAAAAATATTGAGGGTTTCTATTTATGCCCAATTTTACTTTAATTTAATCTCCAGGCTAACCAGGCTGGAAGCAGCTCTGCTATCGAATTCATGGCATTCAAGGAAGCAATCGCATATTTATTGGCCTCTGAGATGATCGTTAGGTCTTTCATTTCAGACAGACACACGTCTATTGCTAAATGGATGAGGGAGGAGTGTGGGAAGAAATGCAAAGATCTTGGAAAGCCAGTCGTAAAGCATTTTTTTGATCTTTGGCACATTGGTAAAAGTAAGTTAAGTTAACATTAATGATAACACAACAGCAATAATGGCATATTTGTAATATAAATAACAATGTACTAATACTAATAATGGTAATTATAATAATAATCATCCTCATCATTATCATCAACATCATCATCATCATGAAAATGATAATGATGAGAATGACAAAAGCCACCAATCCTTACCATACTTTTCATTTAACTTTTAAAAAATAACTTATAATAATGATAATAACATAGTAATACTAAATAATGAAATACAGTAAGTGCAACTACGCTGTTTTTTTTCCTCTTCTCAGAAATCCAAAAAGTCCTCATCAAACTGAGCAAGGAGAAAAACTGTGAGATTATTGGTCGTTGGAGGAAAGCTTGCGTGCGACATTTCTACTGGGCTGTGACATCAACTGAAGAAAGCCTTCATAGTGGAAAACTTAAACTTGCAAAGTTCCAATCTTTCCTCTCGCATGTGATAAACAAGCACAAGAATCTCCCTAGTACAATGTTTAAGGCTTGTGCTCATGGGAACATTACAAAACCAAAAGTGTGGATGTCAAAAGGTACAAACAAAGATACAGGTGAACCTTCAAGGGATACAATAAAGACATGTGCCACTGAATTTCTCAATGCATGCATTCTAGTGAAAATTTTTCCCTTTGTTTTCCTTTTAGTGGAGGTGGGGGGGGGAGGGTACAGTGGCTGTGCAGAAGAGGGAACAGAGGTTTGTGTATGACCATTTAAATCAGGACTAATGTTTTTGTTAAAGGTTTGAGTGTCCTCAATCTTTGTTTATTTGTAGCCTCTGAAGCCTATGAAAAACTGTGCACAGCACTGAACAAGAGCAATCTGACTAAAGCCATTCAGCAAGCATCTTCAGTGGAGCAAACAAGCTGTCTTGAGGGCTATCACTCAGTGGTCAACCAGTTTGCGCCAAAAATGTTAGGTTTTTCATACCTGGGTATGCTTTGCAGGTAATGAAGAAATAACTGATTTGCATGTTTGTTATTAATTATGCACTGATTAAAGAGAGTAGTACAACATTTGACTTAAATCTAACTTAGTAAGAACTGACTTGTTACAGAGTGACTGTATTTGCCCTATTGAAATGCCCCCCCCCCCCCTCCCATCCTGTAAAGGCTGCCATAACATCTGGATCTTTTTTTAAAATTTTTTTTTATTGTATCTTCAAGGTCAATACTAGCTGCTCTGCACTTCAATTATAACCTGAAGCGAGACGTTAAATTGGATGCGGAGGGGCAACCCAGACTGCGTGTCACTTTCCCAAAGTATAAGGAAGGAGAAGGCACAGTAAGGGAGGCAAGGGTGCCTGCAAACTATGGTAATTAATTAGTAACACTAAATTGCAAACAAAGTTTGATATAACAAGCATTTCCAGAACTGCTCACTTTTTATATTTGTACCTGATGTTGCAGGCTATGTCTCAGAAATCTATGAAACATTGGTTACCACACCACGACAAGAACTGAAGCTTCTAAAAGAGAAACTTAAGCGAAATGTACCAGAGCCACTGCACTCGATGCTGGAGAAGGAGACAAAAGAAGAAGCCATTGAGAAGCACAAAACAAGAAAACAAAAAGAAACTGTTATTTGTGGTCCAACATGCACAGGTGAACTAAGGGCTGGCTGGTGTTAATCTCAAAATTCAAACAACAATATTGTCCAATAAGGAAGTTATTTTATTCTTCAACAGTAATAACTATACCCAACAGTTTTAAAATACTAAAATTTTCATTAGCAATCTGCCTCACAAGACCTATGTTTTCATATCTTTTTTGAGTGCTCATCTGAAACAATTAATTTGTTAGCTTTAAAATTCTTCTCTTAATTTCATTTACAATTCCAATCCACAGAAGCAGAACTACAGTCAGCGATGGAGAGAACTCAACCTACCAGAACTGCAACAAGTACTTCTGAAAGACGATCCTATAAGTGTCGAAAATGTGGCCAGCCAAAAAGAGGTCATCGTGTGTGCCCATATGATAATAATGCGAGTGAAAATTAATTGTGATTTATAACGTTGAATTTGAAGAATACTTATTTTTAAATATAATAATCTCTGTTTTTATTTAAAAATTTTTAAAAATTCAAGTGCATGCCAATGTTCCGTAAGAAAAGTTACACAAAAAATTTTAAATCCAATTTTCCATATTAAAACAAACATTTCCAACATTTCACAGTTGACTTTTACAGTCAACAGACATTGTTCCAGTTAATGTTATTGTTATTATATTGTCATAAATAAATGAGATGGAAAAGTATGTGTTTTAGTGTTCGTCTTCTTCTCCTTCTCCTTCTCCTTCTCCTCCTCCTCCTCCTCCTCCTTCTTCTTCTTCTTCAAAGCCTCGGTACCGACCATCATCACTGGGAAAGGCCTTTCTTATTGCATGGTAGGGACAGCAAGGCAGTGGGTATCGTTTGGAGCTTCCAAGAAAATCCCAAAGAAGACGAGTGAACTGCCTGTATGACACAGACCTGAGGAACCTACAAATAGTTATGAAAAACTTATAACTAATGGCCCCATGCAAATATACCAAGTTAGGAAGTTTAATTTTGCAAGAAAAATTAGAATAGCAAAATTAAGAAACAATTTATAAAAGCTAAAGTAATGGAAACCCTTGAATGCATCCTGGGTTTGTATAGCTGTCTAAATTTCTCCCAAGATAAGGCTATGTAAACAAAGGAAAAAAGGCCTCTTTTGCCTAAATTTTATCAGTTTAGGTACAAGTCCACTTGTTTGTAATCCAAACGAAAAATGTTATGCAGCTGGAAAAATGTAAACAGATATAAATATAGACATGGTACAACCTATTTTTAAGCGTTAAAGACATGATAATAAAGGTAACCTATAGCTAAGGGTGAATTATTAGAAAGAACCAACTGTATAAGAACTGATGGTAGTTATAATTATTTTTGTCTTTCAATCTGGAGCATTTTTTTGATACTCTACATTACTCAAAAGCGGTTACAGAGAGCAGAATCTGAAATCCCTAGCAAAGAAAACCAAAAACTTACTCAGCTTCAGTTCTGCCTCCTTGACCGCGAAGTACGCGGTATGATTTTCCCGCTTTCGTTTTGAGGTTCAAAGAAGCAACCTCAAGAACCCACCGGTTTAGGCACACATCTTGGAAACCGGGATGGAGGGTAATGCATCGATCTTCAAGGTCCAATTGGCCCATCACCTCACCGACGCGATCAATCTCTTTGCAGCAAATGCATTCCTCTGGCTTAGTTATGGCCTCCAGAGAACAGCAAGAACAAGTACACCTATCAACCACAACAACTGTTCGATGAGCTTCTCGCAATATGTTACATTCAAATAGTGTGCTACCTTGGAGAAGTACAAAACATGTCATCCGGCTTAAAACAAGATAAGAAGTCTTGCGGGTAGAAAGCACAAAAATAAGTGTGATACGAGCCAGAGGAAAGTAAATTTACAGCTGTAGAAGCAATGCATACCATGTACGAACACTTGTTTCACCAGTGTGACGGCGTCGGTATTCCTGAAGTTCCTCTTCTTCACGCGCAGAACTTTCTTCGTACGCTGCGACCTCTTCCTCGGTCGCTACGGGCTCTAAACTGTCATCATAAAGATATCCTTCGCCATAATCGTCTGATCGATCGTCAGAGAACGAGAAATTTAACTCTGAATCGTCGTCAGAAGAAATAGACGGAGAATTTGAGCGTGAAGACATGCCGAATACTACGTGATTCTCTCTGTTGTTTTCTTGTATAGTGAGTCGATGACGTCACAACTAAAACCGCTGTAGCGATTTTCGCGGGCTCTGCTATATGTGTTGTTCGAGCAATGGCGGACGGATTTTTTAGGTTTTCGCGGCTCTGTTTTTAAGGAATAACGTTGTCAAATTTGAGAAACTTGCGCTTATTCTAATAGTTTAGGGTCTAAATGTGAAGTTAACACCAGAAAAGTGGGAAAACAAGATGCAAAAATTTCATCGCAGTAGCACTTTAACCTGGAAGGGAAGGGTGTTTTAATTTCTCCAGAGAATCCAACCATTCATAAGGAAAAAGCCCCTTGGTTTGAGGACACTTGTAGGCCTTGAGAAACTTGTCGTAGCTGAAACCCGGAGCAAGAAAGTTTGTGACATCAAGAAAGCGGAGATGTGGGGTCTTGAGACACATGAAGTTGTTACTTCGTTTCACAGTGAATTGAACGCCTTCATTCTGGACCAGAACTGGGAAGAGAAATTCTTTGACTACATTAAGGTCGTATTTTCCAGAATTGAAGCCCAAGACAGGAAGCTCTTTCAAATGGTCTTCGAGTCGGTCTCTCAGTTTCTTCAAGGGGTGTTCTTTTGCCTTAGTTTAGGGGCTGTGGTTTTCAGGCTTTTCATCCACATTCTATTGATCATCACTCTTATCTTCATGTTGGCGATCTAAGGCCCGGTAAAGTGAGACACCTTGCTCTTCAATTTCCTCATCATCAAGGAACTCACGATCTTCCTCAGTTGATGTCTTCATCTTCATCATCTGTGTCCATGAGATCTTCCCCTCATCATCACTATCTTTGTGAGCGCCAAAATCATCATTGTTAATGCCTGATGTGTTGTCTCCAGAAGGATCACTAAATCTTTGTCTTATTTCTTGTACCTTTTGGTCAATGGCTTCAAAAATAAACGAAAACTCTTCCTTCATCAAGTCCGAGCTCTTTTGACTGAATTCCACTACGTTGTTTATCATCTCTTACGAGTTGTTTGGAACACTCAAAAGTCAAAGGTGGCTTTGTAGGGGACGTACTTGAGATGTTTGGAGATGGTGAAGCCTGCGTCTTCTAGCAATGGAAAGTTGGTCGGTGGCATCTTGTAAGCTCCACCAGGAAACTGAAAATGTACTTTAGCCTCGCAGGTTCTCTCGTAAGGATGTAACACACTCACATGTTTCCAGTACATTCCACATTGAGAGGAGCAGTAGGACTTGGTGTATTTCTTCATATCTTTGATATAGGAAAAATTGATTCTGGTACAGGTCATGGTAAAGAGTGCTTGGATAATGGCAAAGAGAATGATGAATTAATTATGCAGTAATTTCTGGAATGGAATCTTGGTTGTCTATCTCTGTGTCGTCTTCTCCTTCCTCCATCAGGTTTGGTGGGCTCGAGGGAATAGACAAAGATGTTGACTTCATATTGGTGTTCGAGCTTGGGTAGTTCTTTGAGCTTCACACCACAAAACTTGTTTTGATTGGGCTGTGTTTCTTGATACTGTCCATAGTAATGTTTTGCATCGCGCTCCAAATTCTTTGGGTGACTACCGTTATGGAGAGCGAGAACCCGAAAGGAGCATAGATTGTCATTGTAGATTTTGCCCGTCAGTGCATTACGATCCAGGGGAAGTAAGCCATTGTTTTTGCTCAGGTAGGATGGTAAATCAGAACCTTTCCCTATAGGATGCCCTCGGAGCTTGGTGATGAAGGTCACATTCGTCAACTGTTCTACCACCCATTTGGAGATGGGGTGTCATTGTGATACCCATTCTAAGACATCAAGGTTTTGTAGTGATTCACGGACTTGTAGAAGATCAGCTGCCGTTGCAATCTGAAAGGGTTCTTGAAAGGCTTGTTCATTGTTTCAGGAAGCGTAATAATACTGTAAGTCGCCGGTTTCGTTGTTCCGCAGAATACAGATATGTCCAGGATTGAACGCTAATGAGATTCAAATTCCTTATGATAAGCATCACAAAGTGTCCTCATTGGTAAATAGTCACCAAAACACCCAAAATTCTGTCAAATATGAAGAAATATGAAAATGTCAAATAACCCTGCCAAATATGAAGTACTAATTAAACAATACTTACGTTCAATCCTGGACATAAGTGACAGAATAAAGCCAAAAGGGTCAGAACTTCATGCTAGCCCACATATCCATATATGGATAGGACATATCCATATATGGATAGGACATAACCATATATGGATATATATGGATAAGACAATATGGGAGTGTGCTCTTTATGTGGGCTAGCATGAAGTTCTTGCCGCTAAAAGAGATGTTTAGTTTTTAAAACGGTGGACTGGTCAGCGAAGATGTCCGAAAGGAGCTACAATTTCAATGATTCGGAAATCAATTACATTCCCTCCTATGAAAATGTTGAAGTTGAGGAAGCGACTTAAGGTGATGTGAATGCCGCCTCGCTAACAACGCTGGACATAGACACATATAAGCCCTTTGAAGATGAGCCGATAGCGACTGAAGAGTGGCTTTGTGAGTATCAATGAAAGCAAGAGACCCAAGCTGAATTCGAACGAAAGCTTCAGGACCGTTATGAGGGAAAAGAACCTGAAAATTTGTGGTGAGTCAGAGTGTTTGCACGTTTGCTTCATTATGTTGGGTTCTTATACATCGATTACTTACCACTGGTTCTTCTTTAGGTGCAACTGTGGTGAATGCAGTTCTGAGTACCTACAGAATCTGAACGAATTTCAGTGCTGTTTGGAGATAGAAGAGTGCGTGGAATGCCTGTCCAGCGAAATGGTTATTGAAGAGGTGGGCACAAAGCCGAAATGTGTTACACAACATCCTGGGTTCGGCCAAGTTTGCCTACAGAAGTGGAGTTTGCGGTTGGCTGCCGACAAGTATAAAACAAAAACAAAACAAAGTATCGCCAGACTGGTATGGAAAACAGGTAGATATAAATTGTTTAAAAAAATAGGTCCGCAATGCGTACTTGTGTGGGATTTCATTCGAGTTTGCTACGGTTTGAATAAATGAGAAACTGTTTTGTTATTATTCAGTCTCTTTTGCGAAGTAACGTATTACAGTTTTATGATTTGCGTTGTAATCTTTGAGAAGGGGAAAGCAACAATTGAAGTTTTCAAAGAACTCAGGAAAAACTAAGTTGAAGGGTTGTTAAATGCCATTATTGACATTTAAAAAACAAATGATTTTGTAACAAGTCTAGATAAGCAGTGAAATGCTTATTTTCAAGATGAGGGTTATTGGGTAAAGTTCTATGTAGGTGTGATTTTGAACACACAGGTTCCAGATGTAACCAGAGGATTTTGGGAACTGAAAAAGATGTCAGCTTGATGTCTTTGAGTTGCGTGAAAGATTCAGTGATGATTCTGTTTATGTTAATTAAGGGAGGCATTTTGTATACCAGTGGATTAGCACAAAAGTAGAAGCCACATTGGGAGCTTGATTTGGTTTAAATGTACGACTTATTTTTGATAATATATGCGTGTTATATATCACAATGCAGTATTTTCAATAAAGAAACAGAAAAATTTAGTTGAATCAAGTGCCTATGGGGTTGCAAATTGAAGAATTTAAGGAAAAAAGATAGACGCATAAAAATACCAGAACAAGAGCAATTTTTAGTAAATCACATATTGAGTAGCGCTTATTGACATTGTAATGATTTTTAACCCAATAAAATTAACAATTACCTGGAGGTTTTATTTAACAGAAAGTTCAACAGAGATAGAGGGTGCATTTCTTTGGGGTTATCTGAATCAGGATCAGTGATCGAAGATCACTGGTGCATCAGAGGAACTGATGAATCATGTTAGGTTATGGATTCATTGGTTCCTTTGATGAACTATGTGAGTTATCCTGGATCACTGATCATGATCCAGATCACTCCAAAGGAACACACACTGAGTGTTATCATAATAGATTTCAGGAATAGTAAACAGGAACATACCTCAAGGACAACAGAGTTCAATGTATAGTGAAGTTTATGATGATATTGTATGTCTTTAAATATCAGAATGTTTGAGGTTTTCTATTATGGAGAGTGTAATTTCATGCCAGTTTGTTTACCAAGTTCAAGCTATGTGGAAACATGAACTGAATAGATAAACTTGACATCGTGCAAAGTGCTTATGTACTGCAGAAGAAGGTTGAAAACAAACATTGTGAGCAAGTGAACTTTGTTTTTGACTTCATGTTAGTACACACAAGAGGACCTGTGAGACTTGCTTCACTCTGAATTGCTGGAAAAGACTGAACGTTTGGCACCAATCAAAATTCAGAATGAGTATTACAATTCGAAACTGATCTGTCAAGAGAGTAGTTTTAGGGGGTCTACACATGTGATTTGAACTCTGGGTCTGTGAGGATGCCTGATGATTATCTAATTGATATGAAGTAGCTTTAACTATAAACGTAACAAACATAAGTTCCTTTGAACTCTGTTCATAAAAATTCAACAAAATTTAAGCTAAATTAATTCAAGACAGTGTACTTTGGAATTTTAAATAAGCACAAGTAAATTTATTCAAATGACAAATGTCATGTGGTCAAAGGTTGTATGCAGTTTGAAGTTTCGAAAAATTTACAAGTGCAAATCACATTAGAAATTATGTTATTACTAAGTCATAATGTACACATGAACGATGCCCATTCACAGTAACTCAACAAACTGACGATAGGTAAATTTGGCAGTAGTGACTAAGTGAAGTGTTTGCCATCAAAAATTTTGCTTGGAGATCTGATAGGTTTTTAGTGCTACATGCTTTCAGTGAGCCAAGTTTAGATTTGCACTAGAGTTGCTGCTTTTGCACTAGGGATTGAGAAAATGGCATCTAGTTGGTTGGAGCCAATCACAAGGGTGTAATTTTTCAAGTATATGAGTATTGCGATGAATTAGTTAAAACCCAAGAAGTAACTGAAAGAGAGTTGTGGTCTACCACATAAAGGTTTAATAGACATATATTGTTACTAAGTATAAACATGAATGCTTGTCTGAACTATTATGAGGAGAATCTGGAAGACTTCCGAGGTTATAGGATGTCATGAAATGTTAAGGTCTTGTTCTAAAATATTAATCACATTTCCTTGTAAACTTCTAGGTTCAATAAAAGGAAATCCCTTTGTTTGTCAGTTTTAATGTATTAGTTTCTTAAAGTTTGGAATCAATCACAATAGACATTTAGCACCAAGGTTTTAACTTCACCTGATGGGAGCACATATTCTCAGGATATTGAATTTCGAGACAACAGCAGTGTTTGATTTTTAAATGGCAATTAAAAAGTTTTTGTTCACCCACTGGCTAAAAATTATATTTAACCACGTACTAAAAAGACTGTTTAGGGGTTTTTCTTTCTGAGCATGTTTTATGAACAGAACTTGAGGATAAAAAACGTTGACTTACGTGAAACGTGATCGTAGGGTTTGGGCATGTGAAGTTGAGCGGTTGCCAAGGACGCCGTGAAAACTTTGGTGCTAAGATATGTCACTAATGTTACGCGACTTATCAGCAAGAAAACATTTCAACGAAAAGGGAAGTCAATATTAACCAAAGCAACAGCTCAAGTGTTTACTTTTCAAAAACACTAAAGTTCTGAATGATTCTGGGGAGGCTGTTGTAAGTGACACTTACGGAATCAATGTCGAGGATCATTTCGGCAAGGCCAGTTTCGGACGTTGCCACAAGATCAGGAAAAACTTGCTTCAGGACATCTTCAAAGGCAGTCAGCTGAAGTTGCTCTTCTCCAGACTGAACAACCAGTCTTGCACAAAGTTGCCTTTGACACTTTTCCGTCTTCATGTGCGCTCCACACCTTTGGCACTGAATGAATTTCGCAGCTGTCGCGTGGGCCATGCGTCGTCCGCAGTTTACGCAGTGGAAATAAGTTTCTACGGAGTGCACACTGTTGATGGAGACACCTGTGAGAACTGTAGTTGTACCCTCGTTGCTATCGGGCATCCTATGCGTCAGGGGGATTTCGTTCAGCTGAGCCTGGTGAGAAACTTCTGTGAAATAAGAACCTGGGGTCGAGCTCAACTTCTTCACTCCATTCCAGGTTTTGACTTGCAGAGGAGCGATTTGGTAAACTTTTCCTACCTGTACCGCTTGAATGAATTCTGCCCACAGACTGACAGTTATTGTTCCTGTAGTATCTGCAAAAATAGCGTCTGCCACTCTGAGGTTTTTTGTTCCAACAAGGGTAGAATCAGCTTGGTGTAGTAGTTTTCCTGCGAAGGTAACCAAGTCGCCGTCGTTTGACGATCGCTTAATTTCGTCAACGGTGAGGTTTGGGTATGACTTTGCTGCAGGTGGCTGGAACTGAAATTTATATTCAGTAGGAAGAGGTTGGCTTATATTAGTCATGTCATTTATGACAAGTTTTGCTCCGTCTTCGGTGAAGGTAAACCTCTGCAACTTGATTGGTATGCTGCTAGTCTGACTGTCGTTAAGTAAGGGTCGCTTGTTCTTTGAATAGCAAAGTGCTTCCTTTGTGGTGTCTTCAGTCTGCAAAAGCAGGGTGCTGTAGTCCATTGTGTTCTTTTTGTTTCGTCTTGGCGGGGATAATTGGTGCACATAGGCGATCATGGAAGTGTTGTTCTTTTGGGGCGATGCAAACTGGTTGACATTGCCAGAGCTACTAGAGGGCAGAGTCCTGGGAGTATTTCTTGTTGACGTTTGACTAACGGAGACACTCTCAGGGAGGTGCTGCAATTGGTTTTTAGGATTTTTCACTTTCGGCGTACTTTTCGGCGGCATATCTATAACAGCTACGTGGATTGAGAGAAATTCACCCCACCAATTTGGCGTTCGAATTAAAGGGCGGTGGTTTCAATGAATCAATGGTTAATACATGGAAAAAGCTTACCACCGAGGAAACAGAGTTGCTAGGTGGGTTTTGATTGGTGGTTTTCGATCCAAAGTGCGAGGAAGTTGAAGGTTGCTTTAGGACGCGCAAAATTATGCGTAATTATTTTTTGCATACTTATATCGTCAGTTAAATCTAAAACGATGAAACTGCATAATTTTGTGGGATAAAGAGAACGTATTATGGGCGAACAATTTGAGTTTTGAAGGGAGGCTGGAGGGGGGGGGAAGGTGAAGGAATGCTTTAGGGAAAGTTCATTTTATATGACAGGGGGGGTGAAGATACTGAAACTAGAAGCTTGAAATTTTAGCAGCCCACTCTCTAGCGGCTCAATTTTTTAAGAGCCCCTCCCCCTCCTGTTGGTTTTGAAGTATACAAATTTTTGGAGCCCCCCTAATTTTTTCAGAGGCCCCCTTTCGGGTGTCTGAAAATTTTCAGAGCCCCCCCCCCCCCCTCATTATCTTCATCCCCTCGTTGTTGGAGTGAAGACTGGGTCATAGCTGTCGGAGCTTATCCCAGTTTCTGCAGCATGAAGCAGCTAGAAGTATTTCTACTTGTGCTGGACGGGATGGTACATGTAGTCCATTGCCGGTCACTTCCCCGCAATTTGTTAGGTTTCCCCAACAATTTGCCAACACCCATTTATACAGCTGGGTGGAGAGAGGCACTGTGAGAGTAAAGTGTGTCCAAGAAGACAGCACAGTGTCCCAAGCCAGCGCTAGGAACTGGACCGCTCGCTCTGGAGTCGAGCGCACTAACCACGAGGCCACCACCTCTCTTATGACTAAATAAAAACTTTAAAGCAGTATTTTTTATTGACATCTTGACAGTGGTTTTGAATTCCAGTAGAGTTCTACCAAGTTCTTGCTACAATTCTACTAAAATGTTCCCAAATGTTACCATTGGATTGTTTTCCATAAAATAATATCGAAGTCTGTGTATTCAAATTGTACTGCCAATGCAGAACAAAACAAAGTACTGTTGACATATTTGCATGCTTATGGTTAGACATAATTATACAGTGCAAAGTAAATTAAATAATATTCTATGGATGTAAAATTTTACCAGATAAACCAGTAAGTGGCTGTAAGCAAACAGCTGTACAAAATAGTCATGCAAGAGTTTCACTTCTATGGTGTATTACTAAAAGTGTGAGAAAATGGATGATCGGGTGTTCATACATAGTTGAATGCTTGCTTGATGAACATTGTCTAATGGCATATCAGGGCATTTGCTATTGTTCCATGTTCTTCACTATGGCTTTCTACGTTCTTGTCATCAAATGGCACGGTATCGTAAATGGTTTGTCAAAACGTAAATAAACATTTGGGTAGTATGCTTCCGTAATGACTATTCCAGATTATTCATTAATGAGGTCCAACCCTTTTAAACTTCACAGTGGATATCAGGATGCTATTACTTCATGTTGCTTTGCATCACAGGAACATCAACACTGTCAATACTGCTTTCACCTGTCTTGATGAATAAAAAAATGTTTCAGTAATAGTGTAGAACTTCAATTTTTACAAGGCGATCAGCTTACATAGGTTGCCGGTTTACATAGATGGACCGACGCAAAGTCAAGGTCCATAAACTCGCGAAAAAGAACGACGCCAATATCCAGGCATCTTGACTGAACAATAAAGGATTTATTATATGGCTTTTGGGGGAAATTTTTGTTGCGGGATATAACAAGTAGTCCGAAGCGGGGTAAGATAGCTTCATCTTGCTTGCTCGGGTAGCCAATTGCAGCGTGCAATTTGGTTCATCTTGCACGCTCATGGAGCTAGCCATATAATAAAGGGGAGTAATCAGAGGCCATAAGGGAATTTACTACTCACCTTGTAACAGGGATCCATATTCGCAGTCATCTGGTCATCCAGACGATCAAAAGACTTGTCTGCTGGAGGATTTAACTTTGGCACTACAAAAATAAACATTTCTTAATTTTTCTTATGAGACACTTGCATTCTAAATACTTATAACCTATTTGAAACCTACAGAAAACGAAGAACAATTTGCAACTTTCTTTCTCGATAAAGTCATAATTTTGCCACTATTGTGGAGAATGTGGTCGCAGGCTTACTTCCCCAGCTTACGACTTGGAGAAAAAAAACAATTACCTGTTACAATGTACACAATGTAGGGTTCCTAAACAAAGGCAGCATTTGCGAGATGTCTACCAGCAAAAGAAAGTGCTTGTGCATTGGTAATAAAAGTCTATTACATATCATCTGGAAGTATTGAGTCTGGAAACTGTGCGCTACTACCAAACAAGCAAATTAATCTCTCTGTTAACTTATTTATTAAGCCTAGCAGTAAAAAGAGGATGACAATCATTAACTTTCTTTTTTTAACTTGAGAGATAATTCTTCCCATTTTTATATTGTCCAAAACTGTGTGTAATAATTTTTCTTTACACAGTGTGAAATGAAGCCCAGACTGCCTTGTGATCTGTGAAATATGTTTCCAAAACACCTGACTGTATATCTAGGTGAAGTATGTTTGTATATATGTGATCAATCAATGTTTTGTTGTCAGTTGTAAAACTTGATATCAACTGTTTGTAACCATTATCTCTTACTAGTAGATTATATACAGGTTTTCTCTCTGTTTCAACAAGCCAATTGATATTAAAGTCTCCAAGAAAGATATTGTTGTTTGGTGAAATTCTATTTAATAGCTCAGTCATTGCTAGGCATAGCTGTCTTACAGGCACCTTAGGTGAGCGATATATACCAAGAATTGTCCAATCCTCATGGGTGGTTATCTTAATGACTGTTATTTCCACACCATGTATATTGTGACAGTAGGGATATCCAGGTAAGTATGGGATTCTACTGTACACAGCTGTACCACCATAAGGTCTTGATCCATTGTTGGAATTAGGATTGTCATTTCGAAAGAGATCATAACCACTAATATTATACATATCATTGGAATCTTGAGAACTAAATCTTGTTTCTGCAAAAATGTTAATATCAGCAGCTGAATAATTTAAGTCATTATGTATGTCTTGGATGTGCTTATGAACAGACCTTGCATTAAGGTAGCATACTTTAAGAAGAGATCCAGTTACCTCATAAATAGGGGATATGCACAGTTGAAGTTTTGCACTTGTTCTTAATCTGTCCATCTCTTTCTTAACATCTTGGTGAACAGCAATTTTGTTTTCACATAGGTCAGTAATATGCAGACCTTCAATAGAGGTCACTCTACTTAGCCCAACATAATGTATGTGTGGAATAGTCCTCCTTGTACTAAAGTTCACAACTATTTTAGTTTCAGTATCACCCTGTGACCTATGAATAGTTTTTGCTGCTGCAGGACGCAATGGAAACTGCATGCTTTCGAACAACTTGGGCTGTTTTGTTTTTACCAACTGAAAACTGTGTAGTCACAGGTTTTATAGGTGTCCATGTATGCTCAATCCCTTGGACATAGAAAGTTCTATTTTCATATCTAGTTTTCTGACCTACATCTGAGTGGTCAAACTGCACCCATACAGTACCAGATGGTTTATTGTGTTGATGTAACTGAACTAATTTAATGACATTCCCAGCACCATTTGTCAGGCCATCATCAGTTCGTATATTTATGGCAAGTTCAGTTCTTTCACCTTCAGCAAGACACAGGTTTAAGGCTAATTGCTTTGTTTTCCTTGGATCATTGGGTGTTTGTCTCAATATTTTGTCTCTTAGCTCTGTAGAATTAGCTCCTATGACACTGTCTTGAGCATTTATTCTGAACTTGTTTCCAGTAGCTGCATTATGAGCTCTTTCGTTGAATTCATCTACTTTTGCATTCTGTATAAATAAGTGTGGTGCATTAATTGGACTGCTAATGTCTTCTTGTACAACTCTTTCTTTTAGTTTTAAAATATCATCTGGTGTGTGTATGCCTTCACGCAACCTATTAAGCAGTTCAGCAAACAATTTGCTGTCTCTTTGCTGCATAATTTCATTCAGTTCAAACATTTTAAAGTGCTTATGCCATAAACTTGGGGCAAGAACTGCATAATCTAAATTTCTAAGGTCTTTGAAAATGTATCCATCCATAACAGGCTCTAACTGGAATAAATCACCAATAGCAATAATGCTGACTCCTCCAAAATCCTTTCTAGAACCTTTTATATCTTTAAGTCTATTATTTAGCTGTATTTGAAACATGCTATTTCCTACCATTGATATTTCATCAACAAAAATCAACTTAATACCTCCAAACTGACTTCTCAATGTGTTCAGTCTACTTGAATCAAGTTGTTTATAATTTCGTAGTGACTGATTTGCAGGAACTGCAAGTGCACTATGAACAGCTTTAATGGTGTATGCAGCTTTTCCAGTTGGAGCTAACAGTATAACTTTAATCTGATTAAAATCATCACCAGCTCTGGTGTTATAATACTTAATTGCTGCTTGATAGAGTGCTTTTGTCAGATGTGATTTGCCAACACCAGCTCCTCCACTGAGAAAGCAGTAAAAAGGGGTTTCTGAGGTTTTAATCTGATACAAAATGTGGTAAAAGAATTCTTTCTGCTCTTTATTAAGAGTCTGGACCATTTGGCGATAGTCATCATCTGGCAATTCATTTAATACGAGTGGCTCATTATTCAGTGATGTTGATGGAATGCCCAAATCATCAGACATGTCATAGCTATCATTGAAATCAGGATGCAAATCTTCCATAGCTTCAGCTTCATCCTCCAGTTCTATATGTTGTGTGTTTGGTGCTATGGAATCGAACTGCTCTTCACTGCAATTTGTACTAAGTAAGTTCTGTTCAATCTCATTTAGATCTTCACTACAGATGGCATAATGTCTCATTTGTTTGTCAATTTCTTCTTTTAGGAGAAGGTACTGCTCCTGATATGAAGAACTGTTACCTATCAAATCAGTTTCTTCATTTCGCCATGAAGTAAAAAGCATAATAAGTTCACGGTAATGTTTTACTGGGTAAGATTCTACATTAAACCAAACACTCCTAATTATTCTAGGTTTCAAACGCTTTTTTGGTTTTACTTGTTTTCCAATGTTTGTAACGTCTTTGACGCATTCCACAAGTTCATCATCATTATTTTCATCATTATCTAATATTTCCAGTGGGAGATTTTCTATATCAGTAGCTCTTGATTTTTTTGTAAGGGGCTTTTGACATGAATCATAATATGCAGCCCAGTCAGCAAGTGAAATGTTTTCAAGACTGGGAGATCTTTGTATATATCTGTTTAAGAGACCACTAGTGTGAACTTCTTCTGAGTCATCATCTAATTCTTCTATTTCATTCATTGGTTTCAAAAGTTGCACTCTTTCCTCAGACGGTGCAGTGGGAATAAAGATCACTTCTCGTGAACTTTTTCTCATTGGCAGTTGTAAAACTATGTAAACTGCTTCCTGGGCACTTATTTCAACACTGTTTAAAAATTTATTTCCAATATCTCTGACTTGTTGCTTTATACTGGAATTTCCTTCCCTGGCTTCATCACAAGCTCTTTGTAAGAGCTGACTCATTCCTTTTTGTGCCTTTGAAATGTAAGACACAATGTACATTACACAAGCGTAAACATCTAGGACAAATTGAATATCCATATTTGCTCTCCAAGCACTCAGACAAGCACTGTTATAGTTGTTCACTCTAAGTTCATTTGGCTCCCTTTTTAAAAATATGGTTGGAGAATTAAGACTTGATCTAATAGCAAGAATGTACTTTTGTTCAGTGATGCTCAAACTTACAAGCAATTGATCAAATGTCATGTCTTCACCTTCTTTCATGTCATTTAAATGCTTAGTGATGTTTCTCCAATTATCTTTATGTTTTTGTATGTCAGTATCAGACATATTGTCAAGAGGGCACAAAATGCTTGTTGACTTCATAGGTGGTTGTGGAAAATTGAACCTGCATTCTGCCTTTGACTTTTTACGGCAAGTTTGGCAGTGCCTATGAATCTGCCTGTTGACTAGAAACTGCAATTCTGGATCACTATCTGTTTTTTTACAAGTAATTATTTCATCGATAAATGATGTAACATCCTCATCATCATCACACCCATACACTGGTGCACTTTCAAGCCAAATTAACATCTGGATATGAGGTGAGCCCCTCTGCTGATATTCAACTCTGTAAAACCAGTCTGCTATTTTTCCCAAGGGAGCAGCACTACTCATTAAAAAATGCCTTAAAAATTGATTGAACTGATAATCAAAATGTTTTGCGCAAGTCACTGGATCACTCTGAATTAACCTACACTTTTCTTCCCAGTTCAAGTTTTCTAGTTCGTTATCTGAATACTCTCTATTATCGACAAGTTTACCAAGAATTCTAAGAAGATGTATCCACTGCGTTTCAGCTGATGAAAAACTACAAAATAAAGTAGCAGGTCCTAGCTGTCTGATCATAGCAAAAATATCCTTTTTTGCCTTCTCAAAATAAGGGGGTGAGCCACGAAGTGCTCTTAAGAATTTGTAGCCTTCGTCAAGATGAACCAATCTTTCTAATGTACCTTTTTGCTTTAACTGACCAGCTGTAAGACATCTATTTTTCCCCTTACATTTTCGCAGTGCTATTTGAGATTTTCCTAACAGAATCTTCATTTGTAATTTTTTAGTTTTAAAAAAGATATTCTCCACACACATTGCAGCTCGACGATCTGATCTTCTTAATTCTGATTTGCAAATATCACTGTAATGAACATCAACTAGTCTCTGTTCATTTTCTGGCCTCTTTTGACCTAGAAATATTCCTGGATAGGCCAACTCTTCAGAATACTTGTCCCTAAATATGCTTAAAGGTACACTGCCTTCCCCAGGGGCAATATTGTAAATTTGTTGTCGTTCATTATCACCAAGAAAGTCAGTTGAAATCAACATAGTATCAGTTATTCCTGCAGGTATTTCTGCATCCACTTCAGTCCAATCATCATGAATTTCACTGGTTTCTTTGCCTGCAGTCCTTTCAGCATTACATGTACCACTTACTTGCTCATTGCAACTAGCTTGTGAAGTGTCTTCACTCTCATGTTCCATTTTGCAAAGTTATATTACACCTTGCTATCTTGTCTTCACTAAACGATATTCCATGTTGTCTATAAAGGTTACTGTTAGCAGCCAACCAATTTGCTGCCTGTAAAATTTTATATGGTCTTACATTTAAAGACAGCGCAGAACTCTTATATTGCAATCGCCTCTTTAATTGAACTTTTACTGTTCCACTTTCTTGGGGCAACCGTGGTAACATGTTAACAGTATTGTTAACATCTGCTGGTACATTGACAATATTTCCTTTTATTTTCAACTGATTTCCTCTGGGAGCTTGCATAAGCTTTTGAAAAGCTAATCTAGGTGCTAAAAGCCTGCACTCTAACTCATTTAAATCAAAAAAATCTGGTTTTACTGCAAAGGACATTCCATTCTTAGTTGCACAAGGTGGTATTTTGTTTTTCTTTTGATGGTTGTTACAAGACTGACAGATCCACTCAATGTCATCAACACTGGTTTTACCAAGTAGATAATTTCCTGCATTAGGGTTGGAAAGTCTTAGCTTTTCAGCACTGACAACACTATGTTTATACCACAACTGGTCACAACAAGAACAAATGTACAGTGGACCTCTAGAAACAACAGCATGAAATTTTCGGATTTCATCAGTTATGGTTGAATTGGTAGCAATATGTTTGCGATACTGTTGTTGTGTTAGAAGTCTCTTTTGCCTACATTTAGCAGATTCACTTGGAATTTTTTCTTTCTGATGGTGACGTTGGTTTGCTAGTCTATTTTCTCTACATTCAACAGATTCATTTCCAATTTTTTCTTTCTGATACTTAAGTTGCTTTGCCAGTCTATTTTCTCTACATTCAATGGATTCATTTTCAACTTTTTCTTTCTGATACTGACGTTGGTTTGCCAGTCTATTTTCTCTACATTCAATGGATTCATTTGCAACTTTTTCTTTCTGATACTGACGTTGGTTTGGTAGTCTATTTTCTCTACATTTAGCAGATTCATTTGCAACTTTTTCTTTCTGATACTGACGTTGGTTTGTGAGTCTATTTTCCCTACATTCAGCAGATTCATTTGCAACTTTTTCTTTCTGATACTGCCGTTGGTTTGCCAGTCTAATTTCTCTACATTCAACAGATTCATTAATAGTTTTATCTTTTTGATACTTAGACTGACATGCTAACCTTTTTTGTCTTGATTCAACAGATTCACTGGCACGTTTCTTTCTCTTGTTTTCACGCTGTTGTGATAGCCTCTTTTCCCTTGATTCTCCACTTTCATTTGCCCTTCTCTTTTTCTCATATTCAAGTTGAGAAATTAATCGTCTTTTCTTTGTGTCTGCTGTTTCATCTGAACGCTTTCGTTTTCTGTTTTGTTTTAAGTTATTTTCATTATTCGAGGTCAACTGTTCATTCTTCTGTTCAAGTTGACAATCACTGATAGAAACACCTTTAATTTCAAAAGGAACAACTCCTGTTTCTAAGCAAGACATTTGTAAATATGATACAAGGTTTTCAAGGCCTTCAATGCTGAGCAAAGCACATTTCCCAAATGGATGGGGCATACCATAAAAATCCTTTGCATGAGAGTCAAAAATTTTAAAGCTTTGTTCAGAAAATTTAAACACTGCAACTGTATTGATACCAGCAGTTAACAAACAACAATTGTAGTTTAGTCTAGAACTTGAAAAAACTTCTATCAGTGAATTTTGAAGAGACATGTATGGGCCATTATTTAATGTCATGAACAAACTTCCAGCTAACGACTCACTGTATTGTAATGTATAAACTTTGTTGTAAAGTGAAACAATACATGGAACATCAGTTAACAGCAAAAGGTCATTTGCCTGTACAGAATGTCTTATCGAAATGTACAGATTATTTCCAATGGTCAGAATATTATTCAAAGTGGAAGAGGTCCATACACTTATATGTTCTATTTGATGGTAAATAATAGCAGTAAGAGACATTGCTACACATTGCTTACCGGCATTTTCACCGAGGAGTGCTTCATTTCCTTGACTGTAGTCGGCAGATACTGTCCTCATTGGGTTAATGACATCAAATATTGTAGGGCCGGGATTTTCCTCCACGTCATTTGCTTGCCTCATAAGCAATGGAATATACACATTGTAGCAGATCATTTGTGTAAACCAAAACATCACTTCATTCCAAATCTTGTACTGTCTAACAACTTGTTTCAAAGTCGGCAAATAAAACAAACTTAAATAAAACATCATGAGCATTATATTCCAATAGCGATCCTTAAAACGCAATGAGGCATCCTTAGTTTTCAAGAAATTGTCATAAGTACCGATCCTTGACCGGAATTTTTCAATAGAGATAAGTTTGAGCTCAACTTCAAGTTCAGTGCAAGTAACAGTTTTGTTTAGATTCTAACACTTTGAGACACTTGTGAGACACTTGTGAGATACTTGTGAGACTTTGAGACTTTCTGTGCAACCCGCACAGTCAAATTCAAGCCAACAAATATTGGCTTGCGAGTACAACGACTCCTTTATAACAACTCGAAAACACCAAATCGAAAGGTCCAAGGCGATGACTGTTGGCTTCTGAATAAAGTCAAACAGCTCCTGTGACAAACGATCTTATGTTATAAACACCTGAAGAAATATCAGAAGGAAAGTCTCAGATTAGAAACAACGCAGGTGAAAAAAACGGGAACGTAATCGACTTTCGTCTATCAGTTGGGATACTTTGAAGCCAGAATTTCAACTTATATAAGAAATTAAGACTTAAATATACTCCACGAAAACATCAAAAATGAAAACGACTTCTACTTACCTTGTGAACTAAAAGCACAACGCAAAATCTTCAATTAAAACTCGGTAAAACCACAACAGCTGAAAAAAGCAATGGCCGCCTACGAAACATGAACGGCACGCAGTATACTTGAACCCAGTCTTCTCACGTGGACACACCCAAACTAGAAACCACGTGACGAGCACTTCGATCAGTGGACAAATAAATAAATAAAGAAATAAAAAAAAATATCGCTGCCTCTGGCTATGTGTGGGAAATCCCACACAAACACAAAGAGATCAACATGTTGCTCAGAGTGCTTTCCTTCAAAAAACAGCCTCTGACTAGTTTTTGTCTAAGATGCATTCAAACACTTGTTTAAATACTTTGTTTTGTGCTACACCCATGTAACTCGGGTTCTAAAATTTATTAAATACCTGTGCATTTGGTGTTCTTTACCTGTTTAGTCGCTTCTGGTAGTTATAATGTAGAACTTTCCATAAAGATACACCTGGTTATTTTTTTTTTTGATTTTTTATTTTTTATTTGAACAAATTAAGTCATTTTACACCTCTTTTGATGGTTTTGGTGAAAATATCAGCTAAGTTCAAATTCCCAGTCTATTCCCCCACCCCCCACCCCCCCCCCTGTACATTACATACAAACTCAACAATTTCACTGGAGACTTGAGATTTACCCAGATGAGATAGCAATTTATTGTTTTAGATAAGGAAAACATGTACCATGTTTCTATCAAGTTATAGAAACACGAGTCAAAGTTTGGGAGAATGAGAAATACTGAAGGAAATATTTCTTTCATCCAACACCATGTAATGAATTTAAATTGCTGTGGTATGCAAAAGATAAAGCTGACAATGTACAGGAATACAGTTATTTCTTTTTATAATATAAATTTTTAATATAATTCAATCAATACAAAATGTTAACATTACTTTTTGTAGTCAAGGTGCCTCAATTTTGTTTTGCTTCGCCCTTTTTTGTCTGTTGTTTTCCGTTTTTTCAATTGTTCCGTGTATATTTGTTATTGTATTAGTTTCACCAGTTATTTTCGGTTACGTAACATTTCATATTTTCGTGTCCATTTTTTTCATGCATTGCTTCTATTGTTTGGTATAGCTTCTTCTACCGTAGTTTTCTTGTTGCCGTTGTCATTATGTTTTAGACGTCGTAGTCGCCACACAAATCATGTAAGTTTCGTTATTCTTCCGTCGTTTTTGCCTGTTTTATTTCTATTTCGTTTTGCCTTCCTGTTCTGTATATTTAGCTTGTTTATGTGTGTTTGCTTTCAGCGAATCGCTAGTCAGTAAAAGTGCGATATCATTAACGTGTGGATTTCGACTACACTTTGTTATTACATATGTTCTTTTCCGTTACAGGTCTCTGCGTGGTATTGCCTATCGTGAGTTACATTCTACAGAGTACAATTCTAGAGTTTTGTCCTGCTAAATGTAAATCAGACTTGTTTCTCTCACAACTGATTTTTGGGGCATGTAGTCACATTTTTGTGTCCTTTCATCGGCTGCTTGCATGCAGTGCAGTAATGGGGCTTTCCTTTACTGGTCTTTGGCTGCTGCTAGATCTCAGTCTTGGTAACTAAAGCAAATGATGGTGGTTTATAAGCCATTGATTTAATGTGATTCAGGGGATGCTAAATAGGCAAAGGAAATCTTGAAAGTTTGTTTGACAGTTTAAGCGCAACAGGAATTTCAATAATATGCTAATTTCATAAGGTAATGACAGTAGCACTTTGGCCTTAGGCAGCTGACACAGTCAAAATTCAACTCATTTTCTATAACATGAAGCTAGCGGGAGTATTGTCCCCCTGGATGGGATGTTTATAAGTCCATAAGGGTTTGACCTTATAAATTGAGGTTCAGAGAGAGGTACTGTTAAAGTGACACAACACACTCACCCCAGTAACCAGCCTTGAACCTTATGTCTCTATATTACAATTTATTAAAATAACCAGGTGTTGTTGGGGGCACACCTTTGACTGTCTTTCCTTTCCTTTCTGTCTTTTTCATTATAGCCTCCTCCCTTGCTTGCCTTTCCAACATCATATTCATAGGTGGGGGATTCATAGCACTCAATTCCTGCATAGCAACCTCCAGCTGGTTTTTATCCTAGGCAACAAGATATGTCTGGTAGATATCCACCACATATTCTAAAAAAGTGATTGGGACACTGTCTGTTTTGTGGCCAAGAAACAAACATTGTAACAAAACAGTTCAACAGCTACCCGACTGTGGTGCTGCAAGTTGTGTAAAACAATATTATTAGCTAAGCTTCATTTAGATGTGTCTTACCAAAGTTGGGCTCCACTTTCACATCACGCGCAGTCGCCTCGCCATTTTTAAATTTTGGCCACACCACTTTTACTTGTTCTGTCCTATCAGTGTTCTTCTTAACTTCCTGTGGTAGGTCGAGATTGAAATACAAGGCAGCGATGATGCATCTTTCTAGAAAAAGAGTGACACCAAAAATAAGAATGCACTCCAAAAAGAGTCCTCCTTTTTAAAATATTGAACCTTGACTGGACAATAAAATGCACAAAAACTCTAAGTGTCCCCAGTTCCAAAAAATAAATGTATAATGTTTTGTTGTAAAATAAAGAAAGAAGAACGTTCAACCAAAAACTTCAGAAATTCAGCCTGGGGAAGAGAAGCTTTGTAAGTTTGGGACAGTGTGGACAATTTTCCATTCGGGTCCAGTCAACCAGATAATGCTATAATTTACGGGAAATTCTGGACATCGAAAGTGGGAGTTTAGGTCAAGAAGAGTGACCATATATGTTAACTTATGATAAAAGAGTTGAATGAAAAAATTAATACAAGATAGTTCAAACCATCTGACCAAAAATATTATTCGTTTTTTGGTCCTAATTAGAAATGAATCTAAAAAAAGCCTAAAAAATATATTCAACATAAATTTGCTGAGTCAGTTTGATGACTACAAAGCAATAGAAGAGCTTAGAGACAGAGACAGAGTTTAGTTGGCCTGTAGCGGAATGCATGCATTTTCAATTCATAACACCCTGACCACGGTTAAAAAAAATTAAAAACGTCAACACGTTTAAATACCATCAAACAAGTTTCTTACCTATTCATTCAGTTCAATTCATGCAGTTCTGTGTTGTTTTCATCTAATCCTGGGGAGTTGTTTTCAGCCAGTACCACTAAACTTTGAAGATCGTTCCCTTCCGTTTCGAATTCCGCCGTAGAGGATGCCATCGCTGTTGCAGTCGAAGCCTCCATCTGCCTCTTCGCACTCTTCAGCATCTAAAGGAGTTCGAGATTAAAGATAAACATGATTATTTCAGAAGCTTTTTTTGGCTACATAAATAAAGAAATTCCCCGAAACATTTGACAGATCTTACCGCTCATTCGAGACGACGTTTCGCACTTTCACTGGCGACTGTTTTTTTGGTGACTGCTTCGGCATGAACAGATGGCACAATATTAATGCAGATTTTGTCTCATTTTAGCCTTGGCATGATCGGCTTCTTGGTCACGTCGTCGCCAAAGCTGAAGCGGCCAACATAGTTGTTTTCAGTAAAGTGCCTTGAGCAGACTGATGAATTGCGGGTCGGCTCCCTCTTAACTCTCTTTTGTTTCATGAAATCAATCCACTTTTTTCGGCGTTTCCTTGCTTCTAGACGTTAGTCGTTTAAAAATGGTATAGCATGTAAAATCAAACCGTTCTGTACATCTGGGAAGGCAGAACATCCACCAACCACACATCTACCTGCATATTCTTTACGTGTTACAGGAAATCCAGACAGAAACTTGCTAATGTTGGCTAATCTGAGATACTGGGTTGACGTCACAAGATAGTTAGTGCCCAATCCCTCAACTGCTCCATTTTTTTATCCAATATGGCGGAAAATGTGCTTCAAATTACGATTTTCATTGTCTGATTAAATGGAGAGAGAAACCAGAATACGTTTAATTTCTTCAGAAAGCATCTTAAACATACATAGATTTTTGAAATTTCATATAACTGGCTAAGGGTGATAGGCACATTAAATGTAATATTGTTTGTGGACGGGAACCACTACAGGTGTTAATTTCTCATGCAAATTCAGTCAAGTGACTGGCTAGCGGTGCGTGCTATTTATTGTCACTTTAAAAACTACGGTAGGTTCGAAATCAAACAAGCTGTAACTTACCGTCTCTCTTGAGATCAGTGCTAAATCATGTTCCAGTAAAAGAGCGATATCGAAGGCATGAATCTAGTGAGAAGAGAGTGGCTTTAGCATTTGAAATAACAAAATCAGCAAACTGTTATTTGCGAGGAAGAAATTTAATTAGCTCTAGCTTCGAACTATGAAATTTACCGACTGACAATCGGAGCGCGTTATCAAACCATCCAATATCTCCTCCATCTAGTCTTCACTACGACCATTTTGGTCCTGCGGATGATAAAATAAAATTCGGAAAGCTAGGATAAATAAAACTCATGAAATATTTCAAATGTTCTTGCACACTTTTTTACATACATGTATCATGTTGGTAGCCACAAGCGCTGAGGACATTTGATCCATCCCGTTTGGATCTGTAGGCAACTAAACAAAAGAAGAGAACAAATCAAAATTTTAAAAAAAATTATTGTCGAAACTGATTTATGAATCATAAATTGAAGCATCAAAGACAGTGAAGTAATTCAACTTACCCCAACTTCAATATCTTGCCAACTCAAATCAATTAAACAAGAGTAGACATCAGAAAAGTAGCAGCGAGATTAGTTTCCTCTACCTCAAAGATACCTTCAAAATAAAATTCTCATAAGAAGGATACTCAAGACACAGGACCAAGGCTCTTGTTCACGTTTTCGCACTGCCATTCCCTTTGCTCTCGTTTTAAAGGAGTTACATCACAGTTCCTGAATCTTGAAAAGTTTAGCCTAAATTTTTCAAGTTCATTGTTTGTAATTCGTGTTACTCTTCTCCTTCCCTAACCATCCTAGTTCCGTTTTGGTTTAATATTACTTCGTTGGTATTTTTCTAACCTAGCAAAGTATTATTTTGAGGTTTCCTTCAATTTAAAGGTGATTTTGTACATCGCAAAAAAATGACTCATAATCTCATGACAATGCTCTTTTAAGGACCCATTGAATCCAAGCTCGACAGATGGGTCATACAAAGAACTTGGAGGGTTTACAGGTATTCTAAGCTCCGAATTATGGTAACAATGCTGAAGCAGGAACCAAAGGCGCTCCACCTTTAGTGGGACCCTTAACCACAGTGGCTTTTGTCACTTTTAACAGATTGCGTGACACGGCTTTAAAATCTTCCTGATTCCTTTCAAAATGTGGCTACCAGGATACAGGTTAAGTTCAAAATAAACCAAACAGCAAACGAGATTCAAAGAAGAATGTATCACCCCTTGATTACGTCTGTTAACAGGAAGGAAGAAATTACCTGCTCGTGCCAGCAAAAGACTTGCTTCTGTATCCACACAGGAGTCTCGAACTTTGTAGGATTTCAGGTGGCCACTGACATCTTTCCTGCACTTGCGTAATGTGACACACTGGATATTCGCAGGATTCTCCGAACTGGGGTCACAACAACCTCCGACAAATTCCAAATAGCTACAGGTAGCCATGTCTCTGGAATGAGGAAGCACGAATATTTGACAGTTGTTACGTCACAATCTAGTATTGTTTTTGACTCCACGCGGTAAAAAAGCAGTGTTGAATTTCATCGGTGAACGGTTATCTGTTCAAGGCGTCATTATGGGAAAGTCTTCGTCTTTTCCTCATTGAAAGGGAATTGAAGGTAACAGTTTGTGTAACGAAGTAATTAGACACACCGTTTCCTAACAGTTGCGATGGATTTTTTTCACGACTCAGTCAAACATTCGAACTTGAAGATTTATGCAAATTGCTATCGAAGTCATCAGACACAAACCGCCAAATATTCTCTAAAATGCTCATTTGGCTTGAAAAAATCCCTCGTCACTTTGAGATGTGACTATTTTCATACCTCTGCTTTATTTGGTGGCCATTTCTTTTATAAATCATGTATAGAAATATTAAAATACCGTGCAGTAGTTATTATTGTGTCAGTTCGGCAAAGGTCAAAGGGTTGCATTTTTGTTGCGAGTACTATATACATCTGGCGCTAGCCAAATTCTGTGTTTGATTTACCCCAAAATTTTATTTCACAGAATCACAGAAGAAACATTGCTTATTCCAATGAATAAAGTCTTGAGTGGCTAGGCCATGTACCAGATGGAGATTTTTGCTGGTGAAGTTGGGCATATTTTTGCTTGAGCAAATACGGAGCGTAGTGGTGAATTTCAAAACTCTGCCAAAAAATCTGGTTTTCGTCAAATCGAAATCGGACAACGGTAGATTACACAGGAAAGGTTCTTTTAATTTAAAATAACTTCAGTTCTTACGTCAATATTTTATTATTTCCAGACAATGGGCAAATGAGAGCAGGATTTTCAGGCGGTTTGCCTGCCCCTGGAGCGGTCGAGAAGGAAAAGTCGCCGCAAAGGAAAAATATTTACGTGAATGAACTGAAACTTATATTTCTGTAATAAGGTACCGAAAACCTTTATTGTGACAAAGTTTCGAAATTTTCGATTTTTCTATCTTGCATAGCTGTAGGTGATATTTACAGGTAGTTGCTCTTAAGGGTTGTCAGGGATATTTGGAGTATGAAATTGGCAATCTCAGGGGATAATAACGTTTTGTTGTGAATTTTTGTTCAGTAAGAGTGTAAATGTAAGATAGGTGTAGTTTACAATGAATATCAGGTCAAACTGATTTAATCTAGCTTGATTTGTATTTTCTTATTTTCCAGATTTATTACCATAATCCTTACTTAAACAAAGGAAAATACAGCTCAAAATAGTTTGAAATCCCTTCAAGACCTGATATTCATTTTAAACTACAATATAAACATCAATGTATGTTGGATAGAAAAACCATAAGTATAACTTTTATCATCCATGTTTTTAAGGTGTTACAAATTAATTTATGGCTCACTGCATGTGTAATTCAACCTTTCCAGTCACTTTTCCCCTTGAGTACCACCAGGCTTTTTATATTGAGAAGATAAGTGTAGCGTAGGGCCTGAGCCCAACTTGATGTTGATAAGAGCTGCTCTAGGCAACTTGCCTGGGTCATTAACTTCAGATAGATAGACTGTGACTGTGTTTATTAAGAAAAACATTGCAGTTAAAAAAACTGAATTGCGCCTCTTTACAAGTAAGAATATAACTAATGATTTAAAACAACTACTATTATAAAATTACAAAGCAACTACTCTCAGAAATTACTTAAATGCTTCCCTCGCACTCTTAACTATGAATGAATTTGCAAATCTATTTGTCTCTACAAGAGGAGTGGCAAACCTCCTCTGCCTTCTCAGCTCATGTGAGATAGAGACTGCGGGAGGCAGGAGGCTGGTAATCTTACTGCGTGGATCATTAACAATAGACTTAAAAAGGTGTTCTGTTAACTTTTCCTGGTGGGCCCTGATGGACTCAAGCCCTGCTAACTGAAGGGCATCCGAGTAGTGCACCCTGGGAAAAATGCATGATAGGGCCCTCCTTTGCACTCTTTCTAGCTCGACTTGTAGATACATTGGCAAGCTATAATAGAAAACAGGACAAGCGTAATCTAATGAAGACCTAATACATGCGCAAAAATATGTTACAAGATCTGAAGTAGGAACATGCGCACGCTTAAGTTGAGTAAGAAAGTACAGTTTCTTAGACGCTTTTTTAACAAGTTCTTCTATATGGTTGTTCCACGTTAGCGTATCATTGATTGTCAAGCCGAGTAGCTTTGTGCTCTGTATGATTTTGAGAGGAGTTCCGTCTATGCAAACCCCAGGGAGTTGAGGGGAGTCACGACTAAAGGATATAACTAACTCTTTAGTCTTCTTGCCATTAAGCTGGAACAAATTTTCCTTGGACCAGTCGTAGATTGCATCTACTGCTTCTTGTGACTTGCTCTGTTGGCCTTTAGGTATGTTCTCTGATACCGTAGTATCGTCAACATATTTCCACATGTCGAAGATACTTGGGACGGTCAAGTCATTTATCATCAAAAGAAAAAGCCAGGGACCCAATTTTGTCCTCTGTGGCACTCCGGACGGCACTGTGCCCCACTCTGAAATGCAGTCCTTTCCAAGTTTGACTCTTTGAGATCTTCCTGAAAGGAAATCAATAACCCAGTTGATTACACTATTAGGAATATTGACCTGCTTCAGTTTGTTAACCAAAATCTTGTGGTCTATGAGGTCAAAGGCCTTTCGATAATCAAAGAGGAGGACACGCACAGAAGCACCGTTACCATCCGTTGCTTCAAGCCACTTGTGAATCATACTAATGAGTGCCAACACCGTTGAAGAACCAGATATGGTACCAAATTGGTTGGAGTCAACTAGGCTCTCTAGGGCAGGTTTTATCTAATCAGAAACAATAAAGTCCTCAGCTATTTTCGAGAGGGTAGACGTGAGAGAGATTGGACGCAGTTCTTTTCTTGGGTCGGTGACTTGCTCCACCTTGGGCAGGGGGGTGACATCTACAATTTTCCACACTGAGGGTAGTTTTCTCTCACTATATGAGGCGTTCAAGATGTTTTGAACAGGAGTAACTAGGATTTCGGCGTACTCCTTTAACACCCAGTTGGAGAGGCCATCTGGGCCAGAAGCTTTATGCTTATTCAGGTGAAGCAGGTTGTTGTACACTCTTTGCACGGACACCTCTAGGAACTCCGGATTCTCCTCTAGGGGCAAATGTAAGGCCGCACGCTCGCTGTCAATGGGCTCGTAGGATTGAAGTGGCTCCAGTAATGC
>OZ026602.1:17732790-17790290 GCA_964020085.1 Micromussa lordhowensis | reverse complement strand
ACAGGTCGCCAATTTTTTAAATATTCGGTATTCTTCTTCTTCTTCGGAATTAAGGAAATAATTCCTTGGCTTTGAGAGATGGAAAGAGTACCATTTCGAAAAGCGTAGTTAAAGCTATTTACCATAAATGAACCGAACAAGTTCCAAAAGAAGCGGTAGAATTCAGGCGTTAACCCATCTGTGCCAGGAGTTTTATTGTTTTCCATAGTTTTTAACGCAATCTCACACTCCTCAATAGAAATGACACCTTCGCACATTTTTGCGATTTCTTCTGATAATGAATTTTCTATTTCAAAGAACTCCTTGAAAATTGGGCAGTTGGGATCCATATTTCTTGATGCATAAAGCTTTTCGAAATAGCGTTCTTCCTCCTGGATGTCTTTCGGAATTTTAAATGTCAACAGTTCCACATAATTAGTATCTGACAGCAAAGAGTTGTTAAACTTCCAGAACCCTGGTCCTCGAGGGAGCTCACTTTCATTTAAAGAAATGGAAAGAGCAACAGCGGAGTGATCTGAATAAATGTTTGGAACTATTTTGCACTCTTTTATGTGATCTTTTAGCTGCTTTGAAATAAAGAAGTAGTCCAGTCTATACTGTATTTTCATTGACAGGTTAGCCCATGTAAAGCTAGGTTGATCTGGATTTTTGAAACGCCAGGAATCAAGTAAATTGTGCGTTTTGATTAACGACTGAAGTTCGTTGAGAGAAGCTTTTTTGCTGTCAATCGGTCTACCGCCTTTTTTGTCTAAAGTGCTAATTGTGCAGTTAAAATCACCTCCCAGCGTAAGGGATTAGAAATTCTTTTGAAACGTCCCTTAGGAAAACAACTTGTTGGGTTGCGTCATTTGGTGCGTAAATATTGACTAGGACTATTTTGGTACCATCAATAATAGTCTCGGCTAAAATACATCTACCAAAATTATCCGCAGCAATTTTCTCCAAGTCAACGTCAAGACGTGGTTTGAATAAAATCATGACTCCCCTACTATGGGAGGAGCCGTGGCTGTACGCGATTTTACCTCCCCATTCTGTTTCCCATCTTTTGATAGATTCCGGCGAGGAATAAGTTTCTTGCAGGAAAATTATATCAGATTGTTGCAACCAACGAAAAACTTGTCTTCGCTTTCTCGAACTGTTTAGCCCTCTAACGTTTACTGATAGGAGTTTATACATCTAGTTTCTGATAAAAAGATAAACAGGATATTAAAGAAATAACAAAGTAGCTGTCTTAGAAATATGTTCACAGTGCGGTTGATGTTTATGAAAAAGTTTGAATCTTAATACCTCACAAATTTGATCAACATAACAGAAGAGACATCTAAAAAGAAAACACTTACGGAAACATACACAGAAACACTTAACTATTACAGACTTACCTAAAGCTTTGTGCGGCGTTTTGACTGGATATTGAAGTGAAAAGCCGCAGCTCTCAAGTAGGTGGTTCCGTACAAAAAGACAAATTTAATTTAATTATGGTTTAGCGATGATTCTAGCTTAATTGTCCATTAAACGCCCATAGAAAGAAAATTGGGACGTTTCTTCGCCACGGTAAAGGGCGCCGTTAATGATCAGCTTTTCGACATTAAAGTAGGCAGCTTTCTTCTCGCGCTTGGACGCCTTTAGAATCGGATATAATACTTTCCTTACTTCGTCAACTTCATTGGGAAAATCGTCAGATACTCCAAATCTGGCACCTCTTGGAAGATTTTTGATGTAAGATTTGATGAAAAATTTATCTTGAAAATCCGTCAGCCTAACTATAATCGGTCGCGGTCAAAGACTTTGGCCATTTGACTGTGAACGGCGTGAAGTAATTCTGTGGACTCTGTCAAATGAAATGTTTTCTTCGTCGACTGGAAGGATCTTTAGTTTCGTACGCATGAATTCTCTTAGGGCGAGTTCAGTTCCATTGTTTGTTTCATTTTCACGTTCCTTTATTCCAAAGAATTTCATATTTCCTCTACGGCTGTGACATTCGAGTTTAACGTGTCGGCGATGTAGCTCTTTGAGTTCGCTCTCGATGCGTTCACTGGAGGTGTTGGCCGCTTCTTGCTTTAAATTAACGTCATGAACAATGGCTTTTAGGTCTTCTATTTCTGCTTGCGAATTCTCTAAGCTTGTTTGCAGGGCTTTATTTTCTTCTTCAAGAAGAGTAATCCTCGTTTTGTAAGTTTCCAACTCGGGAAGTATAGCTAATAGCATGTTCAGTTTCTCTTCAATACTGGAGAGCCTCGAGTTTGTTGTTTCGAAGCACTTTTTGCATCCATGCATCATTGCAATCACAATTTAGAAATTTCCATAATTTTGTTTATTTAATTAAAATTGATTCTGTTTGAAAACTGTGTGGGTTCAGTTGTCTCTGTAATATTAATTTTAATTTACCTGCAGTTCTGTGATTCTTTGACTGATGTTTGCCTTTTTCTGTTCCGCACTTCAAGTTTCTTTGCTTTCCATCTTGTTCTGTTATTGCAGTGTCATCTTCATTTTGAATTGCAAATCCACAACTGTTTAATGAAACACAGGGATGGAAAAAATATGTATGATTGGAATATATGTAGTTTGATCATTTTATAATGGGTAATTAGGTTGCTGAGTTTTGAACATTTTGGTTGTTTTCGTGGTGATCCAGTTCTGATGCACTACTTTTAGTAATTAACTTTGGAAAGTTACATGCATGCTTCACTCAAAAGCGAGGTCTCTCAAAAGCTGTTGTAATGTATAAGCACCCTTTAGTTTTTTTTTCATACCTCATTCTTTCATCCACTGCAGAACAGCAAAACAACTTTTTAAACTGTTAGCGAAACAAACTGACAACACTAGTGAATCAACTGAGCACATCAGCTGAACACATTAGCGAATCGTTTCAGTACGTCAGCGAACTGAACATTAGTGAAAAGACTCCTTAGCGAATGACCGACATTTAGACTCAATGGCTCTTTAACCATGCAGATGTGTTATGAAAAAGGTTTAAAAAAATTGATATTCTAAAGGTAAAAGCCGTGGATGGTTTCTTAATTTTTACAAATATGATCAGCCACCAATCACCGGGTGTGGTGTCGGCTGTAAAGAGAGATTGAGGAGAGTGAAATAAGCAATTTAAAATGCCACAAACAACCAGCAAATCTTACAAAAGTGATTTTCTCCTTTAGGATTATAATTGACAATGCTAGTGAATCAACTGAGCACATCAGCTGAACACATTAGCGAATCGTTTCAGTATGTCAGCGAACTGAACATTAGTGAAAAGACTCCTTAGCGAAATGACCGACATTTAGACTCAATGGCTCTTTAACCATGCAAATGTGTTATGAAAAATGTTTAAAAAAATTGATATTCTAAAGGTAAAAGCAGTGGATGATTCCTTAATTTTTACAAATATGATCAGCCGCCAATCACCAGGTGTGGCGTCAGCTGTAAAGAGAGATTGAGGAGAGTGAAATAAACAATTTAAAATGCCACAAACAACCGGCAAATCTTACAAAAGTGATTTTCTCCTTTAGGATTAAAAATTAATTTCAATTAAAAGACTTAAATTGGGACGAATCGACATAAGTTTGGATGAAACGACTTTGAGTCGGAATCGAGACTTTCTGAGACGAAGTTAACAGACTTAGACGAAACGAACTCATTCATTCCAATTGTGGTTTTTAAATATTTGGGAAGAAATTATTGATGTAGTGGGTATAAACAAAATTCTTACCTGTAGGCAGAACAATTGCCATCTACACAATAACTGGCTCACTCCAAAAGTCTTTTACAGATAAAGTCACATGGCCCATAGCAAATGACAACATTGTGAGCATCCCCATTAGGACAGTTGTGTCTCGTTGCTTCATTGCTTTTCCAAAAAGATGGCACATCTGTGAAATAAGGAAAATCAGTGTATAGGTTGGGCTGAGCGATGGCAATGGTTTAAAAAAACCCAACAAGCAAACATATTCGCAGTATAGTTATATAGTGCAATTCTTATTTCATTTTTTTTTTTTATAAATTGTGCGAACACCAGACATACACCTATGAATGGAATCTCGTTTCATGACTTAAATCTCCGTAACAAACAGCATTTTAACAGGACTTTATACATACCTTGCGGAGTTTCAGTGGCAACAAGGACCAGTCTAGATCATACTTGTAACATGTTTGAAGGTTCAGGTTGATACGATTCAGCCAGTTAGACATGTTGCTATTGCTAGCATGTGATCAAGTGCTGAAGCCTCCATGTGTTCGATAAACATGAACTGAAGATTCTGCAATCGCATACTCCGTTACACGACCTTGTGGTTTGTTGCACTGTTATAAATCCCAGTACAAATAATAGTAACTAAACCTACTGAAGTAAAATCATAAGAATTATACCACTCTATACCATGTGAACAGAGAAAAAACCACAGTACCTCAAATTTGTCTTGGAAAAAGACATTGTGGCACGCCTAAGCTTTAAAAATTTACAATGCAAAATGTTGCATTTAACATTACAAGAGGTTGTAAATTTTTTCCCCCGTTTTCTAAATATGATGAAGATTAAAAGCGCGCAGCGGCATCTACAATTATCACATTTGTTTTCTTTTGATGCATTGACTTAACAAGTAACAATACACACAAACCGGCAAATTACATGCGGCAATTAAGACAAAAATTAACAGAGGGCAGCGGCCTCTACGATTATTCACTTCTGTGTTCTTGATGCATTGAATAACAAGTAACAATACATGCAAACCGGCAAATTACATGCCGGAAATAAAATGACAAAAAAATATATGTCTGGATATGAATTATGCCAATTAAACAATGAAAAAAAAACTGAAGTAGAAGTGCGAAAATAGCATATAACGCAGTAAAAGTCAGCGAACACCACAACAGATTCATTTTTGCTACACATCCTCATGGCGTCTTTGAGACTTTATTGTGACGAAATCGCACCTTTATCCAAACAAGAGAAAGTTGATGACGGTAATAGATGGGGACGCGTTCTTTCCACTGAAACGTTAACCCAAGGACATGCGCCTAAGTTTTTGGAAGAAACCAACAAGCGACACTGAAACCTTCAAATTGGTACTCTGCTTTCTCGGGAACGGCTGTGCACCAACTTTGATTAGCAGATGGATCATCCTAGCGCAGTACTGGACAGAGACCACTGTTGAAGCAGAGAAAAGAGCATGTCAAGTGGATTTTATCTTCATGAATGACAGTCATGTCCAATACACACAATCTGATACAGATTGAAAATTCCCCATTTCGATCCATACTGTTTGTTAGATCGTGCTAGCGTTATACCATCTGTAAAGGTTGTTTTCAATCCGTACACGATCGGAAAATTACCGGTGTGAAGGGGGTTACGGGTTGTCGATCCATATGGCCCGTACGGATTGAATAGGTCATTTTCAATCCATACACGATTGGAAAATTGCATCTCATTAAGGGGACTTAAAATATTTTCTAGGCTGTACCGGTGTGAAGGGGGCTACGGGTTGTCCCGTACGGTCTGTACGGATGGAATAGGTCGTTTTCAATCCGTACACAATCAGAAAATCACTTCCGTACGGTACACGGTCCGCTAAATGCATCTCATCAAACGTTTGAAGCGAAAGAATATATCCTGCCACAACAAAAGGCGAGCCAGATATACATATATACATCGTTCTTTAAGCGTGGGCACAATATGACGCGTTTAAAGCGAAAGAAATTATCAATCGAGAGATACTGCCACAACAAACGAGCCAGATGTGCATGTATGCCTCGTTCTTTAAGCGTCAGCGACAATATGACACGTTTAAGCGAAAGAAAATATCAATCGAGAGATACTGCCATAACAAAAGGCGAGCCAGATATGCATGAATACCTCGTTCTTTAAGCGTCACCGACAATCTGACCCATTTAACTGAAAGAAATTATCGATCTAGAGATACTGCCACAACAAATGGCGAGTCAAATATGCATGTATACCTCGTTCTTTAAGCGTCAGCGACAATGACATGTTTAAGCGAAAGAAAATATCAATCAAGAGATACTGCCACAACAAATGGCGAGCCAAATATGCATGTATACCTCGTTCTTTAAGCGTCAGCATTAATGACCCGTTTAAGCGAAAGAAAATATCAATCAAGAGATACTGCCACAACAAACGAGCCAGATATGAAAGGATACCTCGTTCTTTAAGCGTGAGCGACAATATGACCCGTTTAAAGCGAAAGAAGTTATCAATCTAGAGATACTGCCACAACTTGACAAACGGCGAGCAAGATATACATTTATACTTCGTTCATTAAGCGTGAGCGACAACACACGTTTAAGCGAAAGAAATTACCAATCGAGAGATACTGCCACGACAAATGGCGAGCCAGATATGCATGTATACGTCGTTCTTTAAGCGTCAGCGACAATATGACACGTTTAAAGCGAAAGAAATTATCAATCGAGAGATACTGCCACAACAAACGGCGAGCCAGGTATGCATGTATACCCCTTTCTTTAAGCGTGAGCGACAATGTGACACGTTTAAAGCGAAAGAAATTATTAATCGAGAGATACTGCCACAACTTGACAAACGGCGAGCAAGATATACATGTACACTTCATTCATTAAGCGTGAGCGACAATGACATGTTTAAGCGAAAGAAATTATCAATCGAGAGATACTGCCACAACAAATGGCAAGCCAGATATGCATGTGTACCTCGTTCTTTAAGAGTCAGCGACAATATGACACATTTAAAGCTAAAGAAATTATCAATCGAGAGATACTGCCACAACAAACGGTGAGCCAGATATACATGTATACTTCGTTCTTTAAGCGTGAGCAACAAGATGACCCATTTAAAGCGAAAGAAATTATCAATCTAGAGATACTGCCACAACAAACGGCGAGCCACATATACATGTATACTTCGTTCTTTAAGCGTGAGTGACAATATGACCCGTTTAAAGCAAAAGAAATTAATCAATCTAGAGATACTGCCACAACAAACGGCGAGCTAGATAAACATGTATACCTCGTTCTTTAAGTGTGAGCGACAAATTATGACCCGTTTAAAGTGAAAGAAATTATCAATCCACGGATAATGACCCGTTTAAAGCGAAATAAATTATCTGGTTTGTTTGTTCTGGCAGTATCCGTGGATTGATAAACATGTATATCTCGTTCTTTAAGCGTGAGCGACAAATTAGTACCCGTTTGGAGCGAAAGAAATTATCAATCCACGGATACTGCCACAACAAACAAGCTAAGTCCCCTTAATGAGATGCAATTTTCCGATCGTGTACGGATTGAAAACAACCTATTCCATCCGTACGGATCAACAACCCGTAACCCCCTTCACACCAGTAAAGCCTAGAAAATATTCGAAGACCCCTTAATGAGATGCAATTTTCCAATCGTGTATGGATTGAAAACGACCTATTCCATCCGTACAGACCGTACGGATCGACAAACCGTAACCCCCTTCACACTGGTAAAGCCTAGAAAATATTCTAAGTCCCCTTAATGGCATGCAATTTTCCGATCGTGTACGGATTGAAAATGAACTAATCCATCCGTACGGACCGTACGGATCGACAACCCGTAACCCCCTTGACACCGGTAAAGCCTAGAAAACATTCTAAGTCCTCTTAATGAGATGCAATTTTCCGATCGTGTACGGACTGAAAACGACCTATTCCATCCGTACGGATCGACAACCCGTAACCCCCTTCACACCAGTAAAGCCTAGAAAATATTCTAAGTCCCCTTAATGAGATGCAATTTTCTGATCGTGTACGGGTTGAAAACAACCTATTCCATCCGTACGGACCGTACGGATCGACAACCCATAACCCCCTTCGCACCGGTAAAGCCTAGAAAATATTCTAAGTCCCCTTAATGACATGCAATTTTCCGATAGTGTACAGATTGAAAACAACCTATTCCATCTGTACGGACCGTACGGATCGACAACCCGTAACCCCCTTCACACCGGTAAAGCATAGAAAATATTCTGTTCCCTTAATGAGATGCAATTTCCGATCGTGTACGGATTGAAAACAACCTTTACAGATGGTATAACGCTAGCACAAACAGACGGTATGGACCGAAATGGGGAATTTTTCAATCTGTATCAGTTTGTGTATATTGGACATGAGTGAAATGTTGCTTCTGCACCAGTGTCCAGTAAAGCATAGGACAGGACACCATTCAGACGACATGACATAAATGCACCTTTAGATTTATCGGGCTGGGTCACTTCTGGCTGCACCCACGCTGGGGCCAAACCACCCCTCCAATGGGTCTTCGGGAGCCCGCAACTACTTATGGGTAAATTTCAAGGTGGCGGAAAATTAGAATTCTTCTTCCTAAAATCTAACATGGCCGCCAAAGTAAAGTTCGCTGAAACACTTCGACCTACTTTGCAACGCGCTAAATCTGACTGCTTAAGACAAATTTCAAGTGGGGATGGAATCAAAAAAGTGAATGACTTCTTCGAAGAGCTTGATCTTGCCATGGGAGTCTTGGATAATAAATTCAGTCAGCGCTCGAAAGATAGCAATATCCAGCGGCTGTTGCCCGCACGCGGAATGGTGGCCAGAGCCTTAAGAAAGATCCACGCCAAAATTATACGCCGGCTCAGTTCAAGACCGAAACTGGCTAATCCATGGCTTGGAGAGTTCACAGTAGACATGCCAATGGAGGTGTTTTTAGGTATCTCAAAAGATATCCTGGACCGAACGAATTTTGGCCATGAATTTAGTGAAACGAACACCCAAGTGTTTTACAAAATCAATGATTTCCGAAAGGCCAGATACTTGTTCAAGAGGATGGATATTGACGGTGCTGATGTAGACCTAGAAAATATCTTAAAAAAGCCACTCAATGGTGAAATGGAGAGGTGTGAGGTGATTGTTTCGGCTGAGAAGCCCCTGGAATTGAAATTTCACAAGAAAAATGAAGTTCTGACCGTGAAATTTCACTATGGATACTGGAACATGAGTGGTGTACCACAGCACTAGATAAATCCTTATTTTAATTCTTAGTGTTTTTTATGTACATTTAATTACAGGAAAAAAAAAAAATTATAATACTTGTTTGATATACATTTAATTACACAAGTTTACAAAATTGAGTTCGCAATCTTAGCATATTAGCTAGCTAGCCATATGGCTTATCAATATTTGTGGATTCTATTTTTTGGATAGTATCTACTGAACTGAAGAACTTATTACATAAATATACAAATACTGTATTCAAAAATATTAATTAACAAAATTGTTTACATTGTTATTGAAAAACTGTTGTGTTGGCAGGCAAGTGAAACACTTGACTGGATGGATAGGTTTCGTCACTGCCTTTGGTAGTTGTTCATGACAACAAATGCTAGTTTAAATTAAGGTTAACTGAAATGACAAAAAATCTATTATTTAAGGATCTGCTTGAGTTCATTGTTAACTTTTCCAGCAGCAACACTTTGCCTGACTAGCTGCATCACATTGCCTGTGCAAATTGTGCAACCGTCGTCATGTACATTTGACTTGGAAAGACCACAATAACAAAATCTGTTATCATGGTCCTTCACCCTTTTGGGGATGTAGGAGTCACAAGCATTATTTTTTTTCTCTTGTCGGTAAGAAACACTGAAAGGATCCATCTCTCTAAGCCACAAGAGACAAACAAATTCATGGCGGAACACAATCCACCATCTCATGCTTTTCTTGACATTGCAAGTGTTTTCAACATACTTTGCCAGCTTGACATGCTTGGCCTCTCGACCCTGCATGGAGTTAAGGCCAAGTCCAAACCCAAGTTTCTCCAGCAACTGGTCAGTGTGATATGGGATAGCATATCCCACTGTCCACACAGTTGGATTCACACCACTTAACAGCAGGCAATTTGCTGTGAAGTACTGCTGGCCCAAGATCTTCAAATGCTCCACTTGCTGCTTGTTTACATCTACCCTGGAGTAAATGGCAGCAGCATCCCTGATTTTTACACCAGTAAATGCCAATGTGTGCAGTTTCACCACAGACCCACTTGATAGATTGTTTATCTTCAGCAGTTCCTGAATAAGGTAAGCGAAGTTCCATGAAAACTTCTTTGATTCCAGTCCAGTGAATCTGTAAGAGAAAGAAATTCCCTTTTTTCTCTTCTCACTGAACCACCTGTTGAAGCTGTTGCAAAGCCTTCCACACTTTGCAGTTCCCCGCACACAGTTCAGAAATGCTACCAGTGGTGATGTGATAGGAAGATCTGACACCACTGTTGCTGTTTTGAGTTTAGCCTGGTCAGTGTACTGCATGGCCACTGTCAGGATGGCTGAAAACCAGTGCTGCCAGGCATTGTTGGTGTTGTGGAGGGGCTCCGTCTTAACCAAATCCACATATTTGCCCAGTGGGGGAACAAATTCTTGCCTAGATTTTTCCTTAGCAATGAACTTGGTGACCTCTGCTCTTTGTTTCCCCTCAGGATCTTTAAGTTTAGCTTTAAACCTCTCAACTTTCTCTGCAACCTCAATTCTTTTCTTGTAATCCCATGGTTGCCAAGTTTCTTTAGGTCCACCAATTGAGCCACCAATCGTCAATTTGTTAGTCTGGTTCACATTGGCAAAGGGTGAAAAGTAAACAGCACAGTTATTAAGTTCTCCAGACATGGATGAAACCCATTTCATGTCACTTGGGATTAGCTGAAATCTAAATTCAACTACATGGCCTTGATCAGTATTTAACTTAGCCCCTTCCATGAGCTCCATTTCTTGGACCAAGTGCTTTGTATACTGCTTCATTAGTGGAGTATCTTCAGCACAATTAGCACCCATAAGAAGGTGGTTGTCATTGCAGCTCTGCACCCTATGTAGGAGGTTTAGAATGCTGACAAGGTATGCTATGAATGAAAACAAAAACATTTTATCAAACAAAATAAAATATAATTTAGAAGGTGGCAAATTATTTACAGTATTGAATACTATCACATTTGTTCTGATTAGAAAATAGATAATAATATTATAATGATCATAAGTAATTATTTAAATACTTTAGAGCTTAAATGTCTTAATTAATAATATAAATATCCAAGGATAATAATTTACCTGTTGCTGTATCATCCTTCCCAAAGGGAGCACCATCTGCACCAATTGCTACATGCAAAACTCCTTTTTCTCCATTGAACCAGTGTAGGCAAGGGGTTTTGCTGTCCTGAAACAAGTACAGATCTGCAAGCCTCAGCAGAAAAGGCTTCAATGGCCTGTAAACACCAGACGTTGATTCCATTGAATATTTACTGGCCAGATTATCCAAGGATAACACTTCACCAATTTCTATGCTTCTGACAAAGCTCATGAGTGTTTTGTAGGGCAAAATTTTTGGAACTTCGCATCCTGTCATAAATTCTGTCTTCATGTTTTTCTTTTTCTTTTCAGTTTCTCTCACAACATCTGAACTGTTCCTAATGCTTGTGTACTTTCTCTTGCTTATGAGGCCTCCTTCATAAAGTACACGCAAGCTTCTCACTTTATTCTCCTTGCTGTGTTCATAGTCTTTAATAATACTTGGAATTATCTCTTGCATGCAAATATTTGAGTTCTTAATATAAGTGGTCATCTCAGGTTTTGATGCCGTGCATATTAATGTTGTCCACATACCATCAAGCACTGGTTTGTTTTCTCTGGAAAATTTTGCCTTGGCTTGAGCACAAGACTTAGTATGGATGGGACCAAGTGCAGCTAGTGTCTTCTTTCTCCGTCAGAAAAACTGCTTCCTAGAAAGATTAAGCTTTTCACTGTTGGCTGTCTGTATTTCACTTGAGATAGTGGCCCCTCTGTCATCATTTTTTTTCTTTTTGGCCTGATCACCACCATCATGATTATCCTCTACATTTTCCAATTCAGCAATCTGTGTATAAATAATTATGAAATTAATTCAAGCAAAATTATAGACAAATGGTTCAAAAGTAAAAATAAGTATCAAAAGTAAGTATAATTGAAAAGGTAACCATAAGTACTGTGCCAAATCTGTAGATAAGATCATAGCCTCAACTCTCCTTACCTGAAGAGGTAAACAATGAGACTCCGAATTCAATGAGACAGAATAAATTTACACTTAGTTTGTCTTTAATTTGTCACCGAATCACTATATAAAGTCTATGATCTGTTAGTTTCGAATAATTAAAGGGGGAACCTGGGCGTATTTGAATTGTTGACTCATGCAATCAAAATGTTAAGCTTACTGAAAAATGATCTTATGATCACTATCACGTAGTCACAAGCGAGCAACAATGATAAATAAAATGAAATGAACAATTACCTTTCGCTTTCCTCTTCGAATACGTTCTTCAGTTTTATGAAGTTTCGACTTCAGAGCTTCCAATTCTGTCGTTTTCTCGTGTAGTTGTGACCTCAGGCTGCTTATTTTGGCATCACATTCAATTAAAGCTTGCGTTCTCTCTTTCTTTAGGCGGTTGTATTCGGCAAGCGGGAAGCGTTGTCTTCGCCCACTCGAGCCTGACCTAAAGGGACCCATGGAATTTTTTTTTTTTCATTGGGACAAATATCATAAATATGTACATATTTAATAAGAATAGACATCGAAGAAACTTCGTATGACTTTCTATTTTAATAAAAGTTTTTACATTCAGAGAAAATCCTAATAGGACAGCACTACCTTGAACACTCCTCAGCTGAATATTCTGGTACAGTTTCGACTCCAATCATAGTCAATTTCCCCGTAAAGTTTTCAATAAAATAGCCTCAATGTATATCAACAGAAAGCTACTGAACTGGAAAATCTGAAAAAAGGCGCCTTACTTGCTTGTATTGTACCCAGGCTACAAAAAGTTCGGTTAAAACCGACCGGTTTTGCCTAAGGTCCATATTCTTGAACGCCCAGAAGCCTTTGCGCACTCAAACACCACCATCTTGAAAATAAAAGCTCACGCGATGATGACCCATTGGAGGGGTGGTCTGGCCCCGGCGTGGCCCTGCCCGTCTCCAGTTTCCTGGTCATGATGAACTTGGTGAGGACAATTACGGATGAAATAGTTCAGACTGCCACACTTAAGGTGGATGGTACCAGTTTTCCGGACGCGGGAAGTCTGGTGACGACTGCGCACCTCACGCGCGAGATTTGTCCGCGATATTTAAAATACAGAAAAACCAAAACAAATATGGCGGCACAAAAACTATTGCCCACCAGGTGTTTTTTTTCCCTGTCTGTCCGAGATTGGATCAAAACGAAAGTTGTTCTTTGGGCGTCAGTTGTTAAGCAATTCAGTATGCGATAGAAAAACACTTTTTGTAGCTCAATGCCCGAAATTCAAGGCTAAAGTTTCCATCAGTGTGGCGATCAATCCTGTCGGCGATCGCGATCAGTAACAATTTGAAAACTACAGGCACTTCACCATACGGACCGACCCTAAGCCAGCAAATAACGTGTTTACTTTTTTCCTGCAGTAAATTGGTTTTGCAGCCGATTACAAATGGGTTTGCTTACTCAACTTTGTCAAATCGGGTGGCGCGCCGGCCGTCTACTAACGATTTGTAAAAAAATCTTCCCAACGAACGAGTAACTCAGATACTAGACAAGGAAAGATGTATTAAAGAACAAATATTTTTCGATCTACTTTATGTTAGTTGCATTTATGTCACCTGTTAAGTTCTCCAATATTGTTTTTCCGGTGTGAAATTTCATGCGAAGGTTGAAGTTTTACTATAAAACAATTTTTGGTCAGTCGTTGCCATTAAAGTCACTTGAAATCAGACTTTTCTACCGTAAATTGAATAGCAGAAAGCGACGAAATTCTTCAAGTGAATTCCACAGAAATTATCCTAAATACAGCAACGATCACAGGTAAATTCGACTGAAACTAATTTTACGGCGAGAGAAACACAGGAATCCAGGGATACAGCGCCACGGCTACAAACAATCAAGCAAACAACACTCAACTGAATTTACTTACAGCGACTTTCCTTGCCAAACCTGCGTTGATTTTTCGCTGATGGAAGAGTAAAACAGGCAAAAGATTGACGATTACCCCTAACTTTCAGGAGGGCAAAAAAAAAAATTCTGTAATGGACATTCAACCATATGTAAGTTTGCATTCTAGAGGGTCTGTGTGATATGCGATTCAAGCTGACAAGTGTTCTGTCTTAGATTTAGAACCTTTCGTTTGACAGCTTCGGTTTGTCGACAAAACATGGCAAACCAGACGAAACGTTGTGAAGAAATCCTTAAAAGTGAGACCAACGGCAACACTTCCAACTAAATCCTCGACATTGTCTGTGAAGTGAAGACTTGCGAAGCACTTTTCGAAAACACACCGACGATAAGTGCGCGCGTGTACTTGGGCGCATAGGTCAGCAGTAGTCAAAAGGGAGCATGAGTAAATGCCAATCATATAAAATCAAGATTTTGAACTACGCGGTAACGCGCGTGGAAATTGTTGAACTCGCGAAGGCTTTTGCAAGAGAACGAGCCCGGTGACCCTATATTTTTATTGTTGGGATGTTTTCCCCTCATTGAAAGGAGACATCAGGTGAAATTTTAAAAATTTCTACGAAAGGAATTTTTCATTATTGATAAACTGCCGTTTTTAACGTTTATAGAAAATCCGCTTCGTAGAAATTTTTTTAAATGATCATGTAGTTTCATTTTCAAATGACAAAGAAACTAATGTGAAAAAAATTGGGGGTCACCAGGTTAGTTTTCAAGATATAAGCGTTCGAAGCTCAAAAGTAGGTCTGACCAATCATCAGGGCAATTTCGCATCTCAGTTGATGTAAATCCTCGTCAGGTCGACGTTCTGACCACAGAGGGCCATGTAACGCCTCATGTTCAGGGAGCAGGTGCTACCCTCGATCCGAATGCAGAATCCCCGGAATTTCCTTACCCACCGGAGGTCCCTTCAGTGAACAATGAATCAAGTCAAATTCCTGTTAGACTGAGACGCGAACAAAGGGAGCCCTCGTTAGAACAGTTGTTGTTTATCCTATGTGGCCTTTTACTCTTGTTGGAACAATTGCTTATTAACTTTTTGATAACCTAATCTCTAACCTCTGACCTTATCTGGGAGGGGGTAGTGTAGCGTAGGGCCTGAGCCCGACTTAGTTCGGTCATGCGCTGTAGCTCGGTGTTAAAATGTGCTTGTAGTAGAGTCGCAAGTTGTGTTCGAGTCTGATGACATATAAAGTGTTTTTTGAGAATAGTTGTCTCCTTTCTTGTGTTACATAATGCAAAATTACATGTCACTGTATATATGACCACATATCATGACAGCCATAACACCTTCATATTGGTAGATGACTGGACATTTTGGCTACCATATTGCCAACTCAAGGGTCCAACATATGAAGTAGGTTGTTGTGTGGCAGGTTGTTGAGCAACTATTATTATATCCACTAAATCGCTCAATAATCTTTGACTCCACATGGCCTTCCTTCCACCTTTCTTACTGGAGGCCTTTTTGACTTTTGGTGTTTTTTTTCTAACAAAAAGTTTAATTTTCCACTTCAGTCTCTTCTCGATCACTACTGGAGAAACTGGACTGTTCAGTTGAAGGAGTATCTGATCTGAAAAATTGTAATTAGGCTTATATTTAAGCAACAAAACACTCTTTCAGTGTTTAAATAGTGGGTTGGGAGAATTTGAGACAGTTAAGATACAAACCCTTGACTACACCCCCTCTGTCGTCGCCGTTTAATCTTCCTCGCCTGTGCCATAATCAAGGGGTCCTCTCTTTGCTGGTTTTGTCCAAGGTTCCCAACCCTCTTTGAGTTTTTCTGCTTCGGTTTTCCTTATTTTCTTTTTCCCTTTACCACCGCCTTTAGGACTGTCATTGCCTTCTCTCCACCCGAGATCTTTTAAAGCCTGTTTAGCTGCCGGACTAAGTCCTTTTGGTATCACACTCGACGCCGGTGTTTTATAACCACTGGTCGAAGGTTTAGGTTTTTTCTCGGGTCTGGGAGAATATGGCTGCTTTTTTACAGTCAATTTTTTAAGCGACTTTTTCTTTACTGACGTCTTCTTTGTGGGGGCGTCCGATTCGACTTCAATGACTTCTGGCGTTTGCTTTTTTATAATGTCTTTGAGCAAACGTTCTATTGGTGCATCGACCATCCCTTCTGGTTCTTCGATGCCTTCATAGCTTGCAGGTTGAGCTGTACCGGTTCGAACTCGTTTGACCAATCGACCTTGTTCTAAAGCCATGGGTTTGACCATGCGAACGGCTAAACGATCGGGAATACTCTTATCTTCTAAAATTAATTGTTGCTCGGCTGCCATTCGGCCAGCCTTGTTGAGTAACGCACTCTCGGTAATTTTGCCTTGATAATAATTCGAAAGCCGATTCAATTCCTCGGTCGGGACCATGACCACTTCATTCATGATGCAAAAGTGTTTCGTAACAGTCTTGCCAGTAACGGATTTCCTTTTGTTTTGCTTCCAAAATTTCCACAAGTCTCTTGACTGTATATCCCTTATAAGTGCAGTGGTGACAAAACGTGAAGGTTTCCCCGGGATCTGTTTCCTTTTTAACTTGTTTACAGTCTGAACAGAGATCTTCGAATTGAAGCGCTATATAGTCTTTGTTGAGTCGATGATACGCTCGATGCCAATAATTAGCACTTTCGCGTTCTTTGTCTGCTCTTCGATTTGCTTCTTGCAATAATGTCATTAGTGTTGACAGTTTAGGACGTTCGGACACAATGTCGATTCCGGATGGCCGTTTTCATCTCTTCCTAAGCACAACATGCTGCGTAGCATTCGTTTAAACCTTGCCAGAATCCTCGCCCTGTTTGTTTCTTGAGTTGTTCTTGCTTTCGTTTTAGCGACGTATGACGAAGTCTTAGTGCTTGCAACACATTCTTATAGCGTTTTAATTTTTGAATGGTTTTCGGTTGAACGGGCACGTTTTGTTTCATGACATTCAACACCATTTCGCTGAGCGCATTTAATTGGTTTTTGTTGGCGAGATCGAGCATTACATTTCGCCGTTTTGCATTGGCTTCCCGTAAGAGGCTTTGCAAAAATCCTCGGTGGCGTTGAAACAAACTCATGATGACAATGACAACAACAAAGGATGGTAACTGTCTTTTATTTTAAAACTTGTCGTAATACAAACGTGTAAAACGTTCAAAGACCGGTGGTGCAAAATCAGTTATAATGTCGTCGAGTGTTTGCATTTTAACCAAGAAGGTGTTGATATCAAATTCATGGGTCCTTGCATAATTCTTGAGTTCGATTAAAGTCTTTTCGTAGGTTGTGTAAGCAAATCGAGACATAGCCATCTTGTGTGAATATTTCTTAAAATCGCTCCATCCTTTGACTAAGGCTGCTGCCGCTGTCAAGCCCACCATGGCAAAACTTTCTTTCCACACGCTGCCCACGACAATACTTAGTGCCAAAATCACAAGCGTGACCACGTTACACAAGGTGTGACAACGTTTAAAGTAAAGAAACATTTTTAAGCGACACCACCACTGTTTATGATAGCAGGCGTGTAATCCTTCCAGCTGCTCCATCTTTTCTGACATTCTATCGGCGACGTCGACGTTTATAGTATTTCACATTATCCGTGATTCCTTTAAGTGCTTGTCCAGCTAATTTAGCTTCTAAGGTCGTAAAGGTAGGTGCGGGTCCTGATAACACCATGCTAGCCCCTTCGGCGATTTTATCTACGAGTCTTGGTTTTCTGCGAAACAATGCACCTCCTCTCAGTCTCTTTCTTCTCTTACGTTTCACGGCTGTTCTCTTTCGACGCACCATGTTGAATTAACGTTTACGTTTTTTCGCTTTCTTAAATAGGGCTTGCATGGCTTTTTGACCGCCGTAGCTTGCAGCTCCTCCTGCCGCGCCTAAGCCTATTGCTTTTCCGACCGCAATGAGCGCTGGGACCGCTGCTGCTAAAGGTACAACGCCACCTTTCTGTTTGCTCCGTTTTCTCTGTTTTATCATGAGAGCAGGTCCGTAGCCCGAACCGCCTCGTTGTTTTCTTCTCCTTCTTCTATACATGTTTGTTTGTATTTTTGTAAGAAACTTGTTCTTTTATAGACGAAACTGATAACAACGCATAAAGCCTTCATCTTTTAAAACATGACTCAGGATACGTTGATCGTCTCGACTAGCAGGATGTAGATCTAATAACATATAGGCAAACGGTCGATCATTGGTCACTTTGCGAAATGTGTCCAAGACTTCTCTAAATTGAGTGGGAAACGATTGTTGCAGTAAATTGCGTAAACCCAACTGGTCACGCGGGTTCTTAAACGCGATGATGTAATGGGCATTGCGTGAAATGGTTTTGGCAAATTTTCCAGCAGGAAACAAGTCCTGACAGAGATAGATTTTTTTTTTTTTTTTTTTTTTTTTTTTTTAGTTATTTATTTATTCGTTAAAAGAAAAACTCTTACAATACAATGAAACATAGAGCAAAGTAAATTCCATGTAAAAAGAAAACTGACAACACTTTAAGGACTACAACAGATATAGAAATAAATTAATGCTAGTCGCTACTGATTTGAAATTTGAAAACCCTGATGACAGCGTTGACACAAAGTAAGTAAATTAATTTTTCCTATTGAGACATTGGAGGTGGCAAAATTTCTGGAACAAAGTCTTTTAATATAAGGCATTTCCATCTCTCATTAAAGAGCTTGGCAGTTTTGTTTTTTATTGCAATGTATCTTTCAGTCATTATATTTTCTCGAAATTGTATTTTAAACAGTGAGAAGAGTAACGATTGTTCATTAAGGTTACATTTATAAATGAAGTATTTTGCCACCAGCAAAGCCAAGCTTAGGGGTTGATGGTGTTTGAGTGGGTTTGTAGGTCCGTATAAAATTGTTGAGTCTGGTAACTGAATGTTTTCACTAGTGACTTGCGACCACCAGTCAAAAAATTCATTCCAAAATAAAGCTACATGGGAACACTTTAAAAACATGTGTTGAATTGTATGCTGTTCACTTTTACATAGGTAGCATATATCATCAGGTGTTATGTTTGCTCTTTTCAGTTTGTCTTTAGTGTAGATGATATTATGGTTTATTTTGAATTGAAACATTATTAACTTTGTATTTTTCGTAACAGAAAAAGGCCATTTATATAGTTTTTGGATTTCAGAAGGCTCCACTCCGTAACCAATAATTCGGTTTTCATTGGTAGGTGATTGATATTTTTTCTCAACAATTATTTTGTGCAGAGCAGCGTTGGAAAGATTTTCTTCATTGTCGTACCAGTTCTGTTTCCCTGTTTGCCTCTGTCTACCGGTAGTAGAAATTTTCCATTTATTTTTAATTGCACTGAGAAGGCCGTAGTACACTGTGAAACTGGATTTAACTTTGAACAGATTGACAAATTCTTGATACGTTAGGAATTTTCCACTATTAGGGTTTAAGAGGTGTTTAACCTTTGTAACACCCGCCTTGTGCCAAGACTCATAAAATATTGGCTTAGTTGCGATTTTTATTTCATGGTTGTTCCATATTATGGCGTCATATGGATCTGCTTTTTCTTGATCTATTTCAGCTTTGATTTTTTTTATCATTTCCCAATAATTTAGAATTTCTGAGTAGAAGCAAGGGATGTTTTTCAAACTGAGTTCTTTGGTTTTATAACTGCATGATATTAAGAACGTAAAACCGCCTAGGTGTCGTGTCATGTAATTTGGGATGATTTTCCACGGTGCGTTCCCCTCTGTATTGAATCTTCTCACCCATGAAGCTTTCAAGGCTTTATTCATCGACTCAAACTCAGTCATTTTTAATCCGCCCAGATTCCTGTCTCCAATTAATGTGTTTGTTTTAATTTTATGTGGTTTGTTATCCCATATAAAATCCAATATGGTTTTATCAACCCTTTTGCTGAAATTTTCAGGTAATGGTAAAACTGAAGCGTTGTATATTAGTTTAGACAACCCAAGTGACTTGACAATGTTGATCTTCCCGAGCAGAGTCAGTTTCCTCCTTTTCCAGGAATTAAGAATTTTTTTCAAATCTTCCAGTTTCTTATCAAAATTGAGACTTTCACATTTGCTTCTATCGTTGGAGAAATGGATACCTAAAGCATAAACAGAATTTTCTGGCCAGCGAAACTCGAAAGGTGTGTCGATCCTTGTTGCCCAGCAGCCCAGCCACATGGCCTCCGTTTTTGATTTATTCAGTTGTAAGCCTGAGCATCCTTTGAAATTTTCTAATATCTCAAGTGACGTCTGCACTGAATCTAGATCTCTGAGAATAAGAGTAGTGTCATCTGCATATAGGGTATTTTTTATTTCGTTGTCTCCGACCTTTATTCCTTTGATGTTGCTATTCGTTTGAAATGCAAGATTAAGCAGTTCTATACCTAGAACGAACAGGAGTCCTGATAACGGGCAGCCTTGTCGTACTCCGCGTTTAAGGTTAAAAAAAGTGGATGCAAAACCATTGTTTGTAACACAGCTAGAAATATCGGTGTAAAACACTTTAACCCATCTTTTGAAATCTTGCTTGAAGTTAAAAACATCCAAGACTTTGTGCAAGTACTCCCATTCGATTGAATCAAAAGCTTTCTTAAAGTCAAGAAAAAGAGCGATGCCTGGTGTTTGCTTGGCTTTGGTATAGTCAATAACGTCAAAAATAAGTCTGACATTTTCGCCAATGTATCTATTCTTCACATAACCAGTTTGATTTGGACTTATTATGTCTGGGAGTACTTTTGCTAATCTGTTCGCTATTACTTTGGTAGCAATTTTATAGTCCACATTTAGCAAAGTAACTGGACGTAAGTTGTTTAGGACATCGGTGGGTTTGTCTTTCTTTGGTAGAAGGGTGATGATGCCTCTTTTCTGACAAATCGACAATTCTCCTTTATCAAAGGCGTTGTTGATACTTTGTACGACATCATCACCAACTTCATCCCAGAATCGCTTATAAAATTCAGAAGTAAGGCCGTCTGAGCCCGGAGATTTACCTATTCCCATTTCATTTAAGGCTTTTTTGCACTCTTCGTTAGTTATTTTTCCTTCGCAAATATTCGCGTTCTCGTCGCTTAATGGTTTAATGAGCTCGTTTTCAAAGAAAGTCTTGCTTTCTGGTGTTGCCATATTGATGTTACTCGATTCATATAAAACTCTGTAAAAGTTCTCCTCTTCCCTTAGAATGATCTCCTGATCTTCAGTTTCCATTTCATCGTTTAATTTCAATTTGGTGATGGTTTTCTTCTCACCCTTTTTTTTTTCTAAGTTTAGAAAATATCTGGTGTTTTTCTCACCGTATTCCACCCATCTTGCTTTGCTTCTTAAGATAGCTCCCATTACCTTTTGGTCTGTTATTCGTTTGAGGCGCATTTGTGTACTCTGTATCTTTGTTCTTAAAAGTGGATTATTTTTACAATGTGCAGACTGGGCCAATAGCTCATTCAGCTGCTCCTGCAACTTTTTTTCCTCATTCCTCTTCTTTTTAGCTTTTCTTTTGGCGTAAGCGTTAGTGAAGCCTCTCACTTCCATTTTCATTAGGTCCCATCTAAGTCCTTTGTCGTCTAAATATAAGTATTTATTTCTGTAGTTTTCAATGTTTGCTTTAAATTCATTAATATACTCTTCATCCTCTAGTAGCGATGAGTTAAATTTCCAAAATCCCGGCCCAGCTTTTTTGTTGAGAGAGTCTGACTGAATAAATAGTTTAACAGCGCAGTGGTCAGACCCTGGTGCGTGGACAATACTACACTCTTTAGCAAGGTTAACAAGGTTTGGAGATGCTAGAAAATAATCCAACCTGCACTGGACTTTATATGCTTTGTCTCTCCAGGTAAATTGTTTCTCTTTGGGATTCATTTCACGCCAAACGTCTTGCAAAGAGTATAGATTTGACAATTGGGAAATTTTATCCCTAACACACTTTTTATTTTCTACAGGTTTCCCTCCTATTTTGTCCAACTCAGTGAGAGGACAGTTCAAATCACCGCCAATTATAATGTTTTCATCCGCGTAATTTGAGAGCCTATTCATAACCTTTTCGAAAAACTGTACCTGTTGAGAAATGTCGTTTGGAGCGTAAAGGTTCATTAGCACTAAGTTTGCGCCATTCATTTTTGTATCAAGAACAATTAATCTTCCCTGGTTGTCTTTCTCGAATTTTATCACATCGATGTCATACTTTGGGTTCAGTAAAATCATGACACCTTTGCTGTGTTTTGTTCCATGACTACAGAAAATCTTTCCACCCCACTCTGCTTCCCACGAAGCTTTTGTTTTTTCATCGCTGTAAGTTTCTTGCAGAAAATAGAAATGTGCTTTTTGATTGTGTAGCCATCTGAAAATTGACCGCCTTTTAGTGGACCCGTTTAAACCTCTAACATTAAGGGTGACAATTTTGATTTGAAATGTTTTTAAGTCGTTCATATTAAAAATTGGTTTCAAATTCCCTCTGGTATTCTATATAATTCTTTTGTATCATTGTTTCAAGAGGTGCGAGAACACTTGATCTTTACATGTGAATGTTGAGCATAATAAATTTTGTCTCCTATAATATGTTAACTTCATGTCAAGTATGTAGCGTTGTAGCATTGTAGGAAAGAAATTAAAAAGGTAAACAACAAGAATTAAATTGAAACGATGAATAACAAATACTAACAGAAAAATATTCCAACTAACTAAAATTAAGGTCCATTTTGACCCGATCATGCTAATTCTCTGTCAAAGAAAAAAAAGAACAGAGAGCAGTTTACTGACACAATGACCTTCTTACCCTTTTCCCTCCCCTCACAAAATTATTTTTCGCGTTGCGTTCTCTAGAGCATCCCTAATTGCCTTGCCCGCTTCAAAGGTACTAAGCTCAAGTATCGTTAAGATAAACTTACTCTAATAGTTCTTTGGGTACATTCTTGCTTGTGTAGCTCGCACTTCCAATTTTTAGAGTTCTTCCGATGACTTTCGCTTGTGTGCCGCTTGCTTGGGCTTTCAGCATCGCTTTGATTAGAACAGCTCTCTCATCTTGGATTTCACTCGGGTAATCTAGGGTTATGTACGCATCTGGGAAGTGAATAGATTCTTTTAGTAGATTCCTCTTTCGAAAGACAACCTCCTTGTCTTCCCTGCACAAAAATCTGACAATAATCGGTCGAGGTCTGCCTTGAATGGATTTTCCCATCCTGTGTACCGCATGACAACGCATTTGACTTGTTTCTATGTCCATTTCTTTGGTCATGATGTCGAAGATCAGCTCTCTACAGTTCTCGCTTGGGCGTTCAGGGATGTTTCTGAATATTAAGTTTTCTCTCCGCGAGTACTCTTCCATATGTAAAACCTTTTCTTTTTGCTTCTTTAATTCTGCTCGTAGCGTAGCAATTTCTTTTACCTGAGAGGCCAGTGACATCGACAGCGACTTGTTGCTCGCCTCAAGAGATTCAATTTTGGACGAAGACATTTGTGCGGCCATTTCTAATTCGGACACAGTGTTTCTTAACACTTGGACTTCGGCCTTTAAATCCTGCTTGAAAATTTCCATTTCCTCTCTAAGCGTCTTGAAGTTGTTGTCCATTTTTTCGCCAAGGGAACTAAGAGTATCCATGATAGCATTGAGAGTTACCGGCGAAAGAGTGTTGTCTGGTGAATCCATGTTCTTGCTATTTACACGTGGAAGCTTCGCGTTGCCGGTTTGTGAAGCTTTAGGGCTGCTGGATCTCTTTTTTCTCTTCTTATTTCCCATGTACCATGTTAACTGTCTGCTCTAATCGAGAAACAAGTAGCTCTACGAACAGAAACTGTTTCGCTAGAAGGGAAATACGGGCTAAGGACGGAGCTCTAAAAAGTGCGTCCGTCCGCCATGCCGGTCTCGTCCCAGTCCCTGACAGAGATAGATGACTGTAATTTTCTGATGGTGAGAATGTTTGGTAAATAAATCCAAAAAACATTTTTATCGCTACCCCCTTCATTCATTAAATCGTCTAGAACTAAAATGCCGCCTTCAGGAAACCATTTGTGTAACAGGTTGCTGTCGGGCACACCTTCGTGAAATTGGACACCGCATTGCTTCAACAATTCAAAGCCTTGTTGCCAAGAACCGTAACAGTAATGAATGGTATGGGGAGGAGTTCTAAACAAGTCCGGGTTGTCTAGTAAAAGTCGTGTTGTGAACACAGTTTTTCCACAACCTGTGGGGCCTGAAATCATTACACTGGTAGGGGTTTTAAATGTAAAGGCTTCCCTTCTTTCCATGACAACACACAGTTTCAAAGTAACAAACTTTTATTTCAACTTGACTCTTATAACAACAAATCGCGTAGACCGCATTTAGTGGTCGTCTGATCTGCAGGTTTAAGTTGCTGCCACCCTAATTCGTCGACAACGCGACCTCTTAACCAATTACCGACTTTATGGTCATTGCTTACAAAGTCTTTGCTTGAAAATAAACTTAAAAAATCGGGCATGCTAGCTCCTCTGGCTTTGAGGACTAAGAACATTAAAGCGTAATCGCCGCAGCTTTGACTAAACACAGACTGCAATGTCTTATCGCTGTTGACTTGATACTTGTAATGACGATGTAACCATTCGGTTAATGGGTCTGTGGTTTTGTAAACTTGTAAAGGTAAGGCGTAACTGTCTAAAACTTCACACACATTGTCGTGAGTCCATAACGCAATCCAATGTTTGCCCGGTTCATCGTGAGGGTCTGTGTTCACGATGTAAGCCGTTGCACCTTCTCGGTTGACAACCGCTGGTAAACGATCGCAGGCGACCGTTCCGTAAAACATTTGACAAAGTTTCGGGTCAGCTAGTGCTAAGTAATCTAATTGATGGTTGTTCAAAGCTACTTTTTCCATTCTTAGGTTCTGTAGACGTCGTACAGCACAGTACGATTGCCGTCAATTTCCAACAGATTTTCAAATTCACCGTACACAAGCACAGTGAGATTGACTCCAGGGTTAGCTCCAAAACGAATCACAATCTTGACTTCGCCTGTCTGGGGTGGGTTCAGAACAGAACTGCTCAAGGCTTCACTCGGTGCGTTGTTAAATACAAACAGAGTGCAACCCTTGTCTCGTCCCCAGTCTTCTGCTCTTACCATGTTGCCTTTTCTTTTGGTCAAACATTCTGTGGCTTGTAGAAACTGGTGATACCCTCTCAAATCTTGACTTGCATTTTGATGATCCAATTCTAGTATCCTGTAGGGATATTCTTCACCTCTCACTAACTGTTTGATGCTTGTAATGTTAAAGGTCTTGTAGCCAAAAGCATACTTGGCCTCGCTACCGTTGAACGCTGTCTGATCCAGCAACGCGACAATCACTCTGTTAGGGAGCTGATTGTGAAACACATTATTGGCTTCAAAGTACACGCTGTCATTAGGGTGGTTGAAAGTCCTGATTTCACTCCTGGTGGTGGGGTACACGGCTTTTTTAGAACCTTTTTGAAACTGATTGAGTAGCCCTCTGGACACAGAAGGTAAGACTTTTTTCTGGTTTAGGAAGAAGGTCATTTTTAGGTCGTCGGCAGTAATGTCTCTGATATGTCTTGCCCCGCCATGTTTTTGACTCCAAATTTCACGGCTGTTCAAGTACATTTGAATTTGTATTTGCACACCTGGTACGAGCAGTTTGCTCAGTTGAAACACTTCTAGGTAAGGTTTGAACCTCAACACCACTTTTTTACCGCCGTTAAATGGTTTAATCGATTTCACCCAGTTTCGCTCGTCTTCTGATAACGCTTTATGATCATCATGCCCCACGTTGAGCTGGTTAGCTGTTAATGCTGTACCGCTGGCATCCCGACATGTCAACCCGTTAAACCAACCTTCTGGTTTGAGTATCGTTTCCCCATCGTCACGGTCATTATGAATCACAGCATCCATATACGCTTTGTGGTGATACGTGTCTGTTTGAGGACTGATGAGTGTTCCATTTAGACGTACATTGATTTGTTTGAACAACGAGTGCATCAAGTTGTTACATATAGTAACTAACGTGTCATTGGCTATGTTACCACCATTGTCGAGTTTCAATTGTAATTCACCTTCAAAGTAACTTTTGGACAGATCTACAAAACTGTCCTGGGGATCGATTTGAAAATCGATAGGGTGAATACCCGTCGTGAAAGGGTTGATGGGTACATAGCGGGATTCCACTAGACTGTAATCAGTTGGGGGAACATCAAATAAATTTAAGCTAGGACTTTGCACAGCCACTGATTTTGACAAACTCATTTTCTTCTCCTTCTTTTTCTGCGCCGGCGTAAGCGAGCTTCAAATGCACTCTTTACCCAACGATAGTCAGGTAAATTTGACCTTGTCCTAAGTATAGTACCGCCTTTATACGTTCTTTTGTAATAAGGGAGCCGTTTGACACGTCGCGAATAAATCGGAATCATTTTTAGAAACCAAAAATACTTTTGCGGGCTTTTTTCTTGACAAGTTTGGTCAGTTCTTGTGTTGCTTTACGTTTAGCGCCTTGTTTAGCCGCTGTGAGACCACCTCTCCAATTAACTTGATTGCCCTTGACACCTGTTTTTAAACCTTTCAAACCGGCTTCAGCTGAAGCTGTAATGACATCTCTCAAAAGCACGGGGCCCACTTCTTTGATTGTTTTCCAGGCGGTATCGGTTAAACCGTGACCGTCTTGAGGTCGCTCCACAGAAGGGTGAAATCGTATAAGGCCACTTCCGATCATACTTGCTTGAAATGAAACGTGACTGTGGTAATACCTCGTCCGAATGTAGTCAGAGCACCTGTTGCTTCTGCAATCTGTATTTGAATAATGTCTAACAGCTGTTTACGAAGCGGTATATATTGGAGATGGGTCGGTTCAAAATAGTAGCTTCCTTTGCCTTGTCTTTTATAATTTACTTCGCGAATAAAATCAGTAATTTGATCGCCTAATACAGTACTTGCATTTACATCTGAATAGACAAATAACGAACGACTAGTATTCCCAAACACGTGTTCAAATGCATAATTAAGGTTCGTGAAACGCCAGTTTACATCCAAACTCAGCCGTATGTAATCCGTTAATTTACCGCTGGAATCTCTTGGAATGATCCAATAGACTGATTTGTAGGGTGAACTTACATCTTCACCGTTTCCATTCCATCTTGTTTTAATATCTGTTGTAAACGGTTTAAGATAACCGTGCGGTTCCATTACTAGGTTGGGACCTAATCGAATAGCTACTTGGGGATTAGAATTGTAGTTTTCCACAAACCACCCCATTTGAAACGCCAGTTGTTTGTTGACTGCAAAGCCGGGAGCCATCCAACCCAGGGGCGTTGTATCATGTCCACGACCAAAATCGTGTTTTTCGACCTTACTACTATCTAGTATCACATCTTCGCCTTCCACTCTCATTTCTGGATAATAGGTCTTTTCTGCGTCCGTATCTCCATATTGTCTGTTGGCTTTACCATCTTTAACATATATTTTCTTTTTAAAATAATGAAACACGTTTTTCAAAAACTCAGCGCCTGTCAACATGTTAATGTCGACATGTTCGTTGATATCTCTAAGAAGAAACGAGGCCTCTAAATAATGTTTATTCAAATGATTGGTGTCTGCGTTGTACCATGTCATGTACACCAAAGGCAAACTGTCCGTTAACCAATTAGGTAAAGTGTTTTGAGGGTCTGGAACCGAAATACTGGCCAAGGCAACCTTCCAATCTCCCTGTAATCGTAATGGTGTTGGCAGTCTGGCCTTGAAATTATTGCTGCTGTTGTTAGGATAATCAGTCAAGCTACTGTTGCTCGGGAGGGTCACATAAAAGTCTTCTTTCATTCTTGAAATGAAATGTCACGGTTGTTATGCCTTGACCAAAGTTGACTAACTGTCCTGTGGCTTCTGCAATCTGTACTTGAATAATGTCTAACAGCTGTTTACGAAGCGGTTTATATTGGAGATGGGTCGGTTCAAAATAATAGCTTCCATTGCCTTCTCTTTTATAATTTACTTCGCGAATAAAATCAGTAATTTGATCGCCTAATACAGTACTTGCATTTACATCTGAATAGACATACAAGGGGCACGTACTGTGTCCAAATACGTTTTCAAAGGCATAGTCCAAATTTATAAATCGCCAACTGACATCTAAACTGATTTTTATCGTATCCATTAAACTTCCGTCGGCCCATCGGGGTCTAATCCAATATTTGTCGGAATGTGCGACATGCTGCACGCCCCCAGTTGCTGTAAAAAACGAAACTATGTCTGTGGTGGAAGGAATTTCATAACCGTTGAGTTGAATACTTAAATTGGGTCCTAGTTTATAAGCAAACTGCAGGTCGTCTTTGTCTTCATCTTCTTCAAACCATCCTAGTTCCAGAGCTAACGTGAGGTTGATCCAAATCGCAGGGTATATTAAACCGGTCATGTCCGTCAATGCTATCTTGGAAGTGTCTAAAATAATTTCGTCCTCCTTAATAATAAACTCGGGGTGATAAAGTTTTGTCGTAGAACCAGTCAGCCATCCCGGATACAAATTGTCTTGAAGATAAAGTTTTTGTGTATGTTCAATTAACCCCTTGAGAAAACCATGTCCTGTCATTAACGATGCATCCACATGTTTTTTAATATGAGGTAATTTGACGTCGGTCTCAAAACCGATTTTATTGGATGTATTGTTCTTTTCAGCGTAATAAGACGTATAGCTGAACAACGTTAAATTGTTGTGTAACCACGTGGGTAACGCATTCTTGGGATCTGGGACCGAGATACTGGCCAGTGGCCAGTGCCACTTTCCAATGTCCTTCGGACAGTCGAATGAGTTTCGGGAGTCGGACTTTGAAATTATTGTTGGCATTCTGTGGAAATTCCTGTAAACTGCTATGACTGGGTAAAGTCAAGTAAAATTCGTCTTCGATCATAGTTTTGCTATTTGACCTTTCTCGATCCAACTGTTATATTTTTGTGGCCAACCCTTCCACTGTACCAAGACTTTATTGCCTTTTCGTTTGACAATTTTTTCAATGCGAAAAATATCATTGTCTTTAACATTGACTTTTTGTAAATCTTGCTCATAAAACGTCCCTTTTAAAAGGCTGCCGTCAAATTCTTGAACTTTGTAAGTAGGGACAGGACCTACACGACTTTCTCGAATGACAAACACTTCCTCTGTCCATCCAGGTAAATAACCTTTTTTAAACAATCTGAATTTTTTGTTCAAACGCACGTGATCGCCCACTTTCAAGGCAGGTTTTTTTACTTTTTTATTCTTGTACAAATTAGCGTACACTTCAGAGCTGTTGGCTTCTGTCACTTGATTTGGCGCCATTTTAATACTTCGATGATAAGAACGATTATAGCCTTTGACCAATGATTGTAACACGGGTACAAACTTCAAGGTATTGTTGGTGGTAAAATAGCGAAACATATGCTGTTTGAGTGTCTGATTAAATCGTTCGACGACACTGGCTTTCGTATCGCCACTCGTACTAAAATGATGAATCTTGTATTTGTTTAACAAGGTTTGAAATGTTTTATTGTAAAATTCTTTTCCATCATCGGTTTGTAATTGTATTGGTTTCCTGCCTTGTTTTAAAATCTTTTCAAAGGCCTCTGTGACAGCCTTTCCTGTCTTGTTTTTTATTGGCTCCACCCACGCGTATTTAGAAAATACATCCACGACAGTGAGTAAATACTTAAACCCTTTGTTTTGTTTTGAAATGTTAATCACTTCAATCAAATCGCCCGTCCACTGCTCATCGATCGTAAACACTTTGACAGGAAGTGTGGGAAAGTGACGTCGGCGCGGTTTGTGTAACGTGTAGCTTAAATCTTTTTCCAGGATTTGTTTTGCTTTCTTCACGCTGATGCCTTGACTCTTTGCAAAGCGTGACACGCCTCCATAACTCGCAGGGTTTTCCGGATCATGATACTGTTCCAATAGGACTTTATCTGTTTTCTTTTCTTTCATAACATCCAAACTTTAAAAGTACAATCTTCCCAGAGATCACTTCTAAACATGTAGGTATACACAGCTTTTGCAAATGCATCGGATTGACTTTTTAACCACAATATATAGACCACAAATCGAAATACATTTTTGTCCACCTGTACTTCATCAAATACCTCTACAGGATCAGAGGCATTGTCCGTGGGAATCTCTATGCCTAACCCGTGTTTCTGATAGATACTTTGACACTTTTCCACTAGCATGGACCACACACTCTCGTCAAACATCGTTGTAGAATGAGACAACTTTAATTGGAACTTGACTTTTATTTGCTCACATTAATTACGTCATGGATATAAGATTACAAACAAGGTAATTAGTTTTCAAAATAAGGTAATCCAAAAGCAGTTATGAAAAACCTATCTTTCCACAAATCTTTCTGATGTTTAAGTCTGAGTGTGACTTGTTCTAAGTTTAGACACAGTTTTTCATAATCTCCTCCAGCGCTAGTCATTGAAGAGGGGTCGTCAAGAACGTTTGCTTCCTTCAACCGATTGGCCAGCTGCTCTCCAAATATCACCGGTTGTAGTAACACTTGAAGGGTTTGTTTCTCTTCACTGGATAGCAGGACAGGATAGGACAGGATACAGCTATGTCTGGCCACCAGGTTAGGCGTGTCACACAGTTTGAACTTGAAATAGTAGGTCTGAGGATTGTAATAGATACGGTACCAACGTCGGTTAAACAGATGGACATGTTCATTATATTTCATCATTTCCAGTATCATACCGCCCCAATCCGGTCTGCGCCTTAGCAACGTGGTTTCGTGCAGACATGCTTTGTCCTCCCTGTAACGGTCTTGTAATTGTAAGAGGTGGTCGTCCAGTAGAAACACATCGACCTCTTTGCTTTCGGGCACATGATTGTCAAAGGGTTCAACTTCAATGTTTGTCTGAATTGTGATCAGTTCCTTGACTTGACTTGAGTTGGTGTAAACTTCCATGTTTGGCTTCTCTGATTTTTTTCAAAAAGTCAGTCAACGCCTCTTCAATTTCAAGGAAATTACGATCAGTCCCGTAAAATTCCAATTGAGTTCTTTCCACAGCGCACAAGACAGCTTTCAAGTGAGGTACACAAAAGGTAGTCAGCTCCCAATGTTTCATCTTGAAAAATGATGTGTTGTGTCTTTTAAATATGTTTCATATAGCTATCAGTGACCAATCAGAAACAAGTTTGAGCGTCTTATGACATCATTGTTTATTTGTATGAACCAATCAGCTTCGAGATTGAGCGACCTTGTCTAAACTTGTCTAGTTTTATAAACCAATCAATGTTCAGTTTGAGCGTCTTATGACATCATTGTCTAGTTGTATGAAGCCAATCAGCTTCGAGATTGAGCGACCTTGTCTAAACTTGTCTCATTTCATGAACCAATCAGCGTTCAGTTTGAGCGTCTTATGACATCATTGTCTAGTTTTATAAACCAATCAACTTTGCGATTATTGGTGTTTGCTTAAACTTGCCTCGTCTATGAACCAATCAGCGTTCAGTTTGAGCGTCTTATGACATCATTGTCTAGTTGTATGAAGCCAATCAGTGTTCAGTTTGAGCGTGGGGTAAGAGCTACTTAAACGCTGGTTCTTTGCAAAGTTTATCAGTTCAGTTTAGTCTCAGCATTAAGAATTTTTCAAAGAATGGCAGAAGAACAAACTACCTCTCTCCCAGTGGCAAATGCAGAAGAAGAACAAACTACACCTCTTCCAGAGACAAATGCAGAATTGAAACAGGACAAGAAACGAAAACGTAAAGCGCCAAAAAAGGCTTCCGAAGCATCCAAGAAGAAAGCTAGAAAGAACTTAACGTTGGAACTGTCTAAGTCAGAATTTCTACAAGGTACCGTTCGGTTTGATGACATTGTTTTAGTTAAAGTTGGAGAACGACAGACCATGATGCTTCTAAAGGGTTATTCACTGGGCAACAGTCTCTTTGCTAGGAAAAGGAACTATCAAAAATTACGTTTGCATCAAAAACATCAACAAAGAGAGCTGACACCGAAACAAATGAAAATACAACAACATGTGCGTGATACGTTAGCCAAAGTAAATTTATAATTTTTTTGTGTGTGTGTGTGTTAATAGACTTGCCCACCATTCAAGGTGGTGTCATGAGGGTCATTAAAGAAATGCCTCCAGATCTGGACAACAAGAGGGAAATCACAGAAGTGCAAGTGCTGGAAGAAGGAGAAGTATTTGACGTTGATGCATTCCTAGCCTCTATTCCTAAACCTGGAATGACTCAGCCCCAGTGCCCGCGCTGTTTAGTGGATATGACATTTGGTTCTATCCAACATGAAGATGGAAGTGTATTTGAATATTACCGCTGCCCTATGAAACGCTTCAACACGAAATGTTACGTCACGAGCAGCAAAGAAAATCTGGCAGAGTACTTGAAAGCCGTAGACGAGCAGACCCACCCGTGCTATTCTAGAATTGTCCCGGAAAAATTTAAATGTGCTTGTGATATGTCCATGGTTTTGGCTATGTCCAAGTCTCAGAAAAATCCAGGCCGATTGTATTTTAAGTGCCCCAGGAAATCATGTAAACTCTTTCAATGGATAAATGAGCCCCCAAGAGGCCTTACGTTTCAATTGTTGTATTAGACTCAATAAAAAAGACATGAGTTATAAACAAGTTTGGTTTATTGTTTTACAAAATCGTATGTTAAAAAATATACATAGAAAAACCTATTTACATTTCACACTCTAAGTTGAAATAACGGGGTGGCGAATAGTCAGTACTATAGATTAAGTTCTCGATAAATATCTCTTCCCGAGGAATGGCTGTTGTACTCATAAAAAATAAACGAAACCTGATGCGAGAAATTAAAAAATACAATTCGGGAGGTGTATTAAATAAGAACATTTTGTATATACAAAAACGGTACATGGCATTTAACTGAACGTTGTGTGGACTATATACATTCGCACGTAAAAACAATGTCGGAGAGTTATCCGGTATGGTGCCATGATACATATCATTTGAAAAATTCCACAACATTATGTAATAAGTGAACCAATGTGTCGGGTTTACGGGATAAGGCAACATATTCCACGAGGTTGTTAAAGAATTGTGTGTTTCAAAAGCACGTCCCTGGTCCCGAAATTCTATCAATCCGTCTTCTAACATGATGACTCTAGGCTCAAGGGGTATTTCTAAAAAAAGAAAAATTACACATAATATATATCGGTGGGATACCATGCAGGTTCACCGTAAGAAAGTACATATCTTGTAGTTACATTAAAACTAGGTTGACGTTCGTCGTGATAAAATAAAAAAACGAAAACGAATACCGTTTACAAAGTCTAACACTTGTTCGGGTATATTCATTAAAAAGTAATCGTAAAAAGCATGTCTCACTTCAACTGTTGCAGGAACAGGTAACACAATAAAACCGTGTATAAACATAATTTCTCCCGATTCCTCGTGGATAAAATCATCAATAAAGGCTAGGTATTCGAACAAAATATCGTCAGCAATGTCAAAAGGCAATAGTGGCCATAATTGGGAGTCTTGACGGTGTGGGTTTGGTAAACCAAACTGTCTATATTCGTTAAGTTCTCGACTAACTTCCCCAATAAGATAAGTACCTGGCGAAAAGAAATAATTTCCAGCCTGCATCTCCTCCAGATCGCTGTCTTCAATCATCGGCAGAGTTCGCGTATTTCCAGGTGTTCTATCTCGACGACAATTTCCGCAAATGGAGGTTCGGGCAACCATTTCGGCTAAACAATGGCGGTGAAGCAGCACTCGGCAGCAGTCTGTTTTTTGAAGGCGCGACAACTGTTCGATCCGGAACTCGTCTTGACATATGAAGCAGACGCCCAGACTGTCTTCCTCAGGAGCTAGGTTTTGCAGGCGGCGGCTACGACGAGGTAAGTTTGAAGTCATGATGAATCGTTTAAGCAGCGAGCAAGGACAGCACGTAAAATTACTTTGAACAAGTGACAGCAAAAGAAACTTTGCCCGCTTTAATACCCCCACGCACACGTGGATATGCAGACCACTGAGGAAACAGCCATTTTTGCATTCCACATTTTTGCGTCCAGCACTCCCCATCTGTGTTTCTTTCGTGAAATCAAATGGATTTTTCGTATGTGTGCATTAGGTTTTTAAACTTTAAAACCCACTTCTAACCTAAAACATAACATGAACTAAAGGTCTTTTGGTTTAGATTAATCAAATAACGTTTAGACCCGAATGAAAAAGCGTGAAAACTAGCTAAAATTTCTCTTCGGATCAAATTAGTATGCAATGGAACAATACCCTGAGAATTGGGAGGGAAAGCATGTTGAATCATTGACTTTTATGCATATGGTGGCTCCTAGAGGAGCCGTTTTGTTTTGTAGGATAACCTACGAGAGATATCCGTATTTTCGCGTCTTCAAAAAATAATGATAGCTTGAAGAATACGGATAGGCTGAGATTATGTGAAATCGTCCATCCATCCATGGTCGCCAAGCATAATAAATGAGTATTTTCCTGGTTGGAAACCCCCATGGATCCGTGCCGATGACTTTACGAAGAGTGAACACGTACATGTAATAGTAGCCGTGTCCTGGTCTGAAACCCTCCTCTATGATTTCGTACTCGTCGCTGTCTTGCAAAGTCATTTTAGTTAACCGCGCTAAACAGCTGACTAGATGGTAGTTTGTTCTAAACTTGGACGCACGGGTATGAAGGTCCAATCGAACATGTCGTTCCTGGATATGGTGAAAGTGTTCTTTTGAAATCACAACATCGTTATTTTCAAACGCCATTTTTGTGTCATACTAAAAAAAAAAACCAAACACACCATGCTTTTATTTTAGGATCAAGTGGTATGCAATTTTCAAACAAAAGCCGCAGCGCTTGTTAACTTTTTTGTCCCAGATGCGACGCTTATTCGGGGGCGGCGCTTATTAACCTTTTTTGTCCCAGATGCGGCGCTTATTCGGGGGCGACGTTTATTAACCTTTTTTGTCCCAGATGCGACGCTTATTCGGGGGCGACGCTTATTAACCTTTTTTGTCCCAGATGCGGCGCTTATTCGGGGGCGGCGCTTATTAACTTTTTTGTCCCAGATGCAGCGCTTATTAACTTTTTGTCCCAGATGCGGCGCTTATTCGGGGGCGGCGCTTATTAACCTTTTTTGTCCCAGATGCGACGCTTATTAACCTTTTTTTGCGCGCTGTAAAGTTGTGTTTTCTCGCACGAAACTAGGTTTCGTTTTAAATTTTTTTTAACCCGCTCTTATTTTAAGACGTAACATAAACTATTAGTTTTTCGGTTTAGATTTATCAAATAACGTTAGAATCGATCGAAAAAACGTTAAAAATGACCTAAAAGTTTAAGGCAAACCAAAGTTTTAATGAGGCTATTGTCTAAGAAGCCCACATCAGAGCTTTAAGAACCAAAGGCACGCCGCGTTTTAGACACAACCGCTTCATAGCTCGTGACTTAGTGTGCTTGAGAATACCATGGCTAGCAAACGTCCTCGTCAAGAGACCCCGGTAAGTATTTTAAAACCATTCCATTCCATGAAGCATTACTCAAAACAATCGATTTAGTTGTAGTGGTGTTCGCTTCTATCGAAGCGCTTTATTCCATCTTACAAAGCATATGCTTTTATCGAAACATCACCGATTTTTCCTTCGTTACTCCTTTTCTAGCTTACGACAGATGACCAACTATTGTTAGAAGCCCTAAACGACTTCGAGAATGACCTTGTCCTGGCAGAAACCATCGCCGCTTTGGAAGACAGCGCTGCGACACCTGAAGCAAGCCAGGAGATTCATGTGAGTTTATGGGATACAATACCGATCGAACTTGAAGAACTTATAGTCGTATTTGTTAGAAAACAGTGCGCTCGCGAGAGTCAAGCCTTGAAGCAAGAACTGAAACAGTATGTGTATTTATACAATACTTGGAACGAAACGAGGTATCGCGGTCCAATTAAGAGTGAAACTGCCAAATCTATACTTAGTAATAAGACAAAGACATGTTTTTCTATTCTTTAGGGTTGATTTTGTTAGACGCAAACGCACTGAATTCTAACGCATGTTTGAAAGGACAGACCGTTGACGGTTGGCGGTTTTATTTGTAGACTTTGTATCATTATTGTATGGGCTACCTACCTTTCTAATAGATCGCTTACAAAATGTCCAGAATGCTGCAGCCCGTATTATTACTCGCACCAAGAAATATGACCACATTAAGCCTGTCTTAAAGCAACTGCACTGGCTTCCAGTTAATCAGCGTATTAACTATAAGATACTACTCCTGACCTACAAAGCGCTCAATGGCCAGGCCCCTAGTTATATTACTGAACTACTAAAGCCATATACACCAGCTAGGAATCTGAGATCTTCGTCTAAAAACCTCCTAAAAATACCACTCGTCAAGCTAGTAAGTTATGGCCATAGGTGTTTCTCTTTTGCAGCACCAACTTTATGGAACTCCCTCCCCGACTATATCAAACAGAGTAGTTCATTATCAAGTTTCAAGACCTATATGAAAACATATCTTTTTAAAAAATGTTATAGTTTAATTTAGCATGTAATATAGCTTTTATTTTGCGATATAGTTTTAACATCTTAAATAGTTTTTAATATATTTTTTACTGTAATGCTATTTGTATTATTGCATTTTTTTTTTTTTTCGAATTACGATTGTTGTAAAGCGCTATTGGGCTAAAGGGAAATAGCGCTATATAAATAAAGTATTATTATTATTATTATTATACTTTGTGGGATGTATTACCTAACGAGATTCAAGAATATATCCTTTCTCTAGCCGTGTGGCAGGAAATTCGGCAGCGGCGAATACTTTTTGGACTGCTTCATAAAGAAATGTTTGATTATGTAACATTGAAAAACATATGGCGACGCAGTGGCATCAGGGTGGCCACACGGCCTGCTTATCAATGGAATTTAAGTCCGTGGAAATTAACCCTTGGAAAGTATTGTCATAATGCATCGGCTCCGCCTACGAAAAAAGACGATCTGTTTATTTACGGTTATTACTGGAGCCGCACTAAGAAAGATAAAGTACTTTTAGGTCTTAATTATCAAGAAGCCATAGAACGTGTCCTAAGATATTATTCCTAAATTTTGTTTAGAGTTACTGGAACATGTTGCCTGAAGAGATATTTTAACATCTCTATAGTGTATATTAACCAAAATTTATATTCTCATACTTATAACACAATTCTTGGTAATGGTTTTGAACAAGCCGCAACAAAAATGAAATCTGCTTGGAATCCATTTTTACGTGTTTTGTTAAGGTTGTAGTCAATTGATTTCTTTTTAATTTACACAGTTATGGAATCCTGATGCCGATTTAAAACAATGCAAGCAAAAACGCCTGGTCTGCAAAATGACAGCAAAAAACGATATAGATAGGGTGTTGCCCTTTGCGGAATATTTTGTATCGCCATTGTGGCCTTATGGGCGAGTGATAAGAAATTCATCAGGATTTCATGGCGAGTGTCGGTTGTTACTAGTGTATTTAGGGCAAAATGTAAATGAAGCTACTGAAACCATGAAATCGTTACGATACCAATATATGTATTGTTTTTAATCTTGTAATAAACTTAAGTTGACATGATGTTACGAAAAGTTTGAAAGGCTTGTTCATTGTCTCTTCGTTTCCACAATCGCCACCCTTTCATGAAAGCTTCTGTATAGTTCCCTACATTCGCCATTTGGGATAAAGCCCCATCGTCCAAAGCTAACATGCGATCTGCCACGTAATCGCGATAGTTGTTCAACTCCTCTTTTAATAATACCAATTCAGTTTCAATGACAGCTACCACCGTTGATTCAATGAGTCTGTTAAACTTGGGTTCTTCCACCATAATAACGCTAGGGTTTCCGATCATGATGTCTCAAAATGATTGAAAAATTGTGTTGTATCACTTATAAAACATATGGGGATGCTTGAACTTGATGTTGATTGGTTTCTTATGGGCAAAGACGCTCAAACTACGCGGTGATTGGATGGTTTATGCAAAGCTATTTAAATTACCTGTTGATAAAAAACAACGCTTTGCCTTTTACTTGTTATTTTTTCAAATGGCTTGGCAAGAAAACACGGTATGCTTTAGTCTCAACTTACTCATAACAGTCTTTTTAGTCTCCACTTACATATAAAACTGAATATTTATTTGTGGTTTATTTTCTAGTTCGAATTGGATGACCATACATTAATCCAGGTCCTAAACGACTTTGAGGATGACATTGCCTTAGCAGAAACCGCTGACGCCTTGGAGCGCCAAGCCGGTTTTCAAGAACAGCTGGGGGTAGTCTCGCGGCTCAGGAACCTGGCAGATTTGAATTTACGTTAAACCCGTATGTGGACCGCGCCAGTGAACGCATGGGTGTTCGAGAGCGTCACTTCACCGCCAATCTAAGACAGCAAGGACAATTTATTGAACATCAAAATTTAAATCAAGCCTTGAGTGAAGCTATTTACCGCGCTTTACAAAATTTAGTTTTACGTGAAAACATTCCCGGAGGCGATTACCTGTATTTTAATTTGGCTAGTAACCGCTTAAACCACGCCTACGGCTACAGACGGTTAACCGCCCAGGAATGGATGACTGGTAGCGATCGCGTGGATGGTATTCTGCAGCAAATGGCTCGTGTCCTTAACTCAAATGAGAACTTTGAAATGAATGACTCCTTTCAATTGTCGTTCACCCAAGTACGCACCCCACCACGTGGTAGCGGACACAAAAGAAAAATGAAACCAGGACAAAGGCACCCCGAGACTTTCAAACGGATTAAGCAAAGCGCGATTACCATCAAAAACAAAGATGACTTGTGTTGTGCACGCGCTATCGTGACAGCCAAAGCCAAAGTCGATGAACATTCCAATTGGGAAGGTTTCAAAAAAGGACGTCGTATACAGTTGCAACAGGCCCAATTGTTACATCATGAAGCTGACGTTCCATTTGGTCCTTGCGGCTATCCAGAGCTTGAAAAATTCTCAAAAGCTCCGTCGCTGTACGATTATCAGTTAGTTTTGGTCGACGAAACGCGAGGTTACAAAGTCTGCAGCTTTGGTCCGCCCAGGGATAAGCAGTTAGTCCTTTTGTACAGCGGTCAACATTATGACGTCATCGCGTCTCTCCCAGGGTTCTTCGCGACAAGTTATTTCTGCCGTCGTTGTTTAAGGTATCATGGTAGGTGGATTTTGACGAAAAAATAGATTTTAATTTTTTTTGCCGTTCGAATTGAAAAGACTGTGATAAATATTTTGCAAAAAAAAATGAGCAAAAAAGCTTTTTTACTTTTTGCGATACGGAAAGAAACTATTTTTGAATCTCATTAACCCCTGACGGCGGGATGACAAGTTCCTGTCATCGCCAATTAAAATTCACCGCCGGTTGTCACGTGTAATGCGAATTGCGGTGTAATTTTCATTATACTGCAAACTGATCCGTGCCGACATCTGTCAATGCCTCATCAAATCTTCTTACATGTGGTGATTTTTAACACCTCATCATAGAAATCGCACGAAACGTTTTTAGCCTTTTTCTCGATAAAGTAAAACTGCATATAAGGGTGAACATTTTTAGTTCGTTTATGCGCGTTTTCCGACGGAATTAGCTGAAAATTGGCAGCCACGTTCTAGGATAATTCGTTCGAAAAAGGGTGTCGGGCTTTGTTAAATTTCGCTTCCGTTTCCAAGTTATGGCCTCTTTTGTAGAAAGGAACGTCCGCATTGACAATATCAAACTTTAGGAGGTTGTAAAAAAAAAAACCAAACCACATCTGGAAAATCGCAGACACCCTTTTTGAGGTTGATGTGTGAGAAAACATTTCCGATGTAAATCTCGCCAATGCGATAATTTACGCGCGGAAGCGAACCAATTTAAGCGAAGCAGTGTTTCTGGGGATTTCTTTTAATATCACTTCGTCATTGTCTTTTTAGAAATTTTTAAAGATATGATTGTATTCTATAACTATTTAGCTTTCAGAAAATGTATAGGTTGATGGGGTTTTCTTTGAAAGCGTCAGCGTAAGGGCACGATTTCCAAACACTGTCAATCCACCTACCATGATACCTTAAAACCTTACGACAATGAAGGACAACACGCATGCGACAGTAATCCAGATCATTGTCCAGCGTGTATGCAGAACTACTGTTCCGATTACAGACAAGCCGAACGCCAAAAAGCATCCACATTCTGCGGTAGCTGCAGACGTTTCTTCTATGGGGACAACTGTTTAGAGCAGCATCACACAAAGTCCTACAAGGGAACCATCGTCGATACCGAGAATGTCAGTGTTTGCACTCAACGGCGCAAGTGTCGTGAATGTAACCAGTTACTAGTTGGTTTCAAGGAGCAAAAAACACATCTTTGCGGCTATGTGGTTTGCATTTCATGTAAAGAGTACGTGGAGGCTGCTACACACAAATGTTTTATTCAAGTGGCTAAGTCCCCCGAAGAACAGAAAGAGGAAAAGAAAAAGAAAAATAAGAAGAAGGCGAAACGGGGAGCAAGCGCTGGTCTAGCGACTTTAGAAGCTAATGGGGCAGGCATAGGCACAGAAGAAGACGAAGACAAACCCCCACTACACGTGTTTTTTGACATCGAGGCCACCCAAGACACAAACTGTCACGTGCCAAATCTACTCATTGCTGAAACAGAACATGACGATTGCCCCGAACATTTTAGAGGCGAGCACTGTATCAAATCCTTTCTGGAATGGCTTGACACGCTGACCGAGAACGACACGCGCCCTATGACCGTCATCGCCCATAATTTCCAGGGATATGACGGCTACTTTATCGTGGACGAGTACCATCGACAACATCGGCTCATTGAACAAGTCCGTAACGGCGGCAAGTTAATGCAAGTCACTCACGATAGGATTCGCTTCATTGACTCACTCTCCTTCTTCCAGATGCCTTTGTCCGCGTTTCCAAAAACCTTTGGCATCACGGAGTTGAAGAAAGGCTATTTTCCACATCTGTTTAATACCCCGGAGAATCAGGAGTACGTGGGACTTATCCCGGACATGAAGTACTATATGCCGGAAACCATGTCGGTCAGCGGTCGCAAGGCCTTTGAAACATGGCATGCCGAACAAGTCTCAAAGCAAGTGGAGTTCGATTTCGATGAAGAGCTCGTCGCTTACTGTGAGTCTGATGTCAAGCTCCTGAAAGCGGGTTGCCTCAAGTTCAAACAACTCTTTGAGGAAAAATCAAAGTCTAACCCTTTCGACAGAATGACTATTGCTTCCGCTTGCAATCAGGATCTTCGCCAGAATAGAATGACGCCTAACACCATCGCCTCGGAACCCTTACACGGCTGGCGTATGAAAACCAATCACTCTAAAGTCGCCCTCGAATGGCTTCATTGGCAAAATTCTCAGCTCGAGTCTTCCATTCAACACGCGAGGACCGAGGGAGAATACCGCATACCAAACAGCAACTACACGGTGGACGGCTATGATCCGACTACTAATACCATTTACGAGTTCCAGGGCTGTTTCTGGCACGGTTGTCCCAGCTGCTATCCTAACCGCACAGAGCCCCATCAACGCCTAGAGCAACGCTGTGCTGGTGATGTGTACCGCTGCACGCAAAAGAAACTAAACGATCTGAAAGGGCGAGGCTACAAAGTGGTTGAAATCTGGGGATGTCAATGGCAACGCATGAAACAAGAAAACAAAGACATCGCAACCTTTGTGGATCAGCTCAACATCGTGGAACCTATGAACCCCCGCAATGCATTCTGTGGCAGACGCACTAATGCCGTGAAGCTGTATCATCAAGCCGAGGCTGACGAGGACATTGATTATTACGATTACACCTCCCTCTATCCGTACGTGAACAAGAACGGCGAGTATCCTCTAGGCCATCCAGAGATCATTTTCCAGCCAGGTCACACTGACATCTCACGCTACTTTGGCATTGCTCAATGTACTGTGCTACCGCCATACGAACTGTATCATCCAGTATTGCCGCTTCGACAAAACGACAAGCTCACCTTTCCTCTCTGTCAAAGCTGCGTCAAGGAAGAAATGCAGAAACCGATGTTGGAACGCAGTCACGTGTGTCATCATACAGTCCAAGAGTGCCAAATCCACGGAACCTGGTGTACGCCCGAACTCAACAAAGCGGTGGAAAAAGGCTATAAAATTCTACACATCCACGAAGTCTGGCACTTCCCTGAAAAACAGACCGGTTTGTTTGCTGATTATGTCAACACCTGGTTGAAAATTAAAGAAGAAGCGAGCGGTTGGCCAGAACATGTAGGTGAGAATTCAGCAAAGCAACAGCAATATATCGCCGATTACTATGCTAAAGAAAAGATACAACTCGAGCCTGCGAAGATCCAGAAAAATCCTGGGTTACGTACCCTGGCCAAAATGATGCTGAATTCCATGTGGGGGAAATTCGGGCAGAAACCCAACAAAACACAAGTCAAAGAATTCACAGATCCTGTGGCCTTCAGTCAATTCCACGAAAGCGACAAGCATGACATTCGTTAGGTCAGTGTACTGAACGAACAACGCGTGGAAATTCACTATAAACATCAGCTCGAAGATGATCCAATCTCGCCAAATCTAAACATCTTTGTGGCCTGTTTCACAACCTGTTGGGCTCGACTACGCCTCTATGAAGCCCTGGACCTCCTTCAGGAGCGGGTGTTGTACTTCGACACCGACAGCGTGGTTTTCACAAGTTTGCCAGGACAAGTCAAACCGCAGCTGGGGAATTATCTCGGAGACTTCAAAGATGAGCTAAGTGAGGGTGATCATATTGACGAGTTTGCTTCAGGCGGTCCGAAAAACTACGGCTACCTAACAAAGAAGGGCAAGCAAGAATGTAAAGTCCGAGGTATTTCCCTAAACAGCGAAGGCTCAAAGCAATTGAATTTCCCTGTGCTGCGTCAAAACGTGTTGGACGACATCCTTAAACCGATGGAGACTGGGGCGAGACAAACCCTTGTGATAAAGCCTTACCATATTGTACGCAACAGCAAAGCATACAGTATTGAAACAGTCCCGCAAACCAAGAAATATCAATTGGTTTTTAGCAAACGGGTGGTGGACCCCGAGACATTTATGACCTTTCCATACGGGTACCGAGCTGCTTTAAACGACCACGACATGGACAATGTGAACCTGTTAATGGAATTGTAACTAGTTTTCACTTTAATTTTTTCATGTTGGAAATATTTTTCACCGTTTTTTCTCAATAAAACATGTTTAAGAGTAAAACGGCGTGTTTGTGTCACTGCGCATGCGTGATGTACTATTTCGGTTACAGGGGACAGAATACCATGTCCCACATGGGGTTGGGGACTTTTCGTGACTAATATATAAGAGTCATTTCCCTCACCAAGATAGTAACTAGGGTTACCCAAGGTAGCCCCCCTCCCTTTAACGTTGTTAAGGAGATATGGTAATGAGGTGATGACGTCACCAACGGGAAATGAAAAATGGGAAATGACAATGAAAACATGGGAAAATGGAAAAATGGGAAATCAGCCCTAGTCGAGCGGATACCACTACTGAGACAAAAAGCAATTACTCCACCAATTGAGAAGCAACAACAAGCAGAAAGTACTGATATGATTCTTAATAGATTGATATCAGGATCAGGTGTCAAAAGAAGGCGTTGAAAATTATGTAACATAATAATATAATGGCTTTCAGATCAAGTGAATACTTACAAAGGTATGAGTTGGTTCGATATCAACTGGATGATGTTATTCGAATCCCAAATGCCGGTCAACACCAAGAGAAAAATGGGTATAAGTTTACTATTAATGACAGATCTACATTCTACGATTGGTACAATGCTTATTTCGAGGTGCAATTTCAGTTGCAAAAATTAGTTGATGGAACACACTATGATGCTGCAGATCGTATAGCAGTTATCAATGGAGGCCATTCATTGATTAGACACATGATGATAAAGAGTGCTGGTAAGATTGTTTATGATACTGATAATCTCCATAAAGTTACTTTTGTCAAGAACCTCCTAGAATATAGTGACGATTATAGTCGCTCAGTAGCCAAGGATAGTCTTTGGTATCTGGACATAGATGCAACCACCGCCGACACCAATGATGGGTTTCAGTCTAGAAAACTTTTGATGACAAGTGATGATGGTCTATTAAATGTCAATATAATCATACCTCTCAATCGTTACAGTTTCTTCGAAGAGTTGGAGGGTCGAATGTTAGTTCCTATGCAACTCCAGTTCAATATAAATTTACAGAATGATAATGAATTGATCTACGGTTTGAATACTGGTCGAGTGGTCGTTAATAGATTCCTTCTATGGTCCCAAAAATGATACCAAAGGACAGCCTTTATGATAAGTTTGTCAATTCCTTTTTGACCAAGAACAATTGGACATATAACAGAGAAATATATCAGGTTTCCGCACCAACACGCAGCAGTGGATTCTTTCAGATATCCCCAAGTATTGATAATGTTAAGGCTATCTTTGTATATCTACAACGAGCCAAAACAGACAATGCACTTCAAAATCCCTACATATTTGACACTTTTAAATTAAATGCGGCTAATAATAATAGTCATTTAACAACATGTAGATTAGAATACGGTAATGGAGTATACTATCCAGAAACTGAATACGATACAGAATCAAAAGTAAGGATCTTCAATGATTTGATGTCTTATGCTATGAGAAAGAATGATTACAATAGCGGTACACAACTCAACACAGTGAATCACAATTCTCTTTATTCTCTCATATATTTTGATTTATCATATCAAGCAGAGAAAGTAACAAGAGACCCAAAGCAGTTGATCTTCAGGTATAAAATCAGTGCTAATAGTGCGGCTGATTTTAATGTTCATGCCATCGTATTATATGAAGAGGAAGTCGTAATCGACAAGATTCGAAATGAATTGGTTATAGCATAAAGAAGTTGATGACACCAACAGTAATAAGATATTACTTATTTCATATATGTTATGTAATCAAAAATTATATAACATATATTATATACAATAAATGACTCAACTTTATGAAATTAATGTGAAACTATCAGAAAATCAGAAGAAGAATCTGAGTGCTGCTTACCATAAAAGGGAAACAATTGTTTTAAGGCTCACAAAAGACTCTCTATCAGGAAAAGACACCTTATATGTCCCAGCGATGATGAAGAAGAGATTGGATAAGAATCGCACAGAGAATAAAGGTATGGATATTAAGCTTTCCAAGACCAATATCAGAAAACAAGTAGGTGGTAGTTTATTGACTTCTGCTCTAGCTCTCGCACGTACATTTGGACCAACCATTGCGAAAACCTTGGGATTATCAGCTTTGGGAGGATTGGCAAGTGAAGGAGCAAGCCAAATTGTAAAGAAAATAGCTGGAAAAGGAGTACAGAGAGGAGGTTTTCTTATACCACAAAACAAAATTGACAAACTTATTGCAAACAAGCATCTTCTATCAGCAAAACAAAGGAAAGATATATTGGAAGCCCTTCAATCAGGTTCAGGTGTTGTTATAAAACCAACAAAAACACAATCAGGTGGTTTCCTTGGTGCTCTACTTGCTAGTATTGGGATTCCTATGGTATTGAAAGCTTTAACTGGAAAAGGTGCTCCTAAGATGGGACCACCTCCACAAGGGGGAAGAGGAGCTCCGAGAATGGGAGTTCATAGAGATCCTCCACCTTTTATAGGATCATGGAACAAACAAGCTGGTATGGGTAAAAAAAAAAATGTGACCAAAAAAAAGAAGGGAAAAGGTCTACTATTAGGCCCAAACAGTCCATTAAATTCAATCCCACTATTAGGAGCAATATTTTAAAACCTAAATTCCATGAAGAAATACCTATGAGCAATCATGATCTGATAAAATGGTGTAGATATCTAAATATACCAATCAATGATGTTTTGTCAAGAGATCAAAGAGTTCCACATAACCACAACCAAGCATTATTCATTTACAATCTTGAACCATCATACATGAGCGGAAGTCATTGGGTAACAACTTATGTGAAAGATAATGTCATCAATTATTTTGACAGCTTTGGCATGCCTCCATTTCAAGAATTGGTGAATCATGCGAAAAGAAAGAATTTAACTTTGCTTCACCAAAATAATCAGATTCAAAATATAAAAACAACCACATGTGGATACTTCTGTTTATACTTTTTGAATGAAATGAATAAGGGTAACTCATATTTTGATTTATTAAAAGTATTCAACATACATGATGAGAGATTTATTAAACATTATTTCACAAATATCTAACATATAAATATAATGGTAAAATCATATTGCGTAAAACAGAAGAAACAAACTGAATGTGTTCCAGGCAGTGAAAGATATGTTAAAGCCAAAAATGGTCGAACCATGCTTAAATGTAAATGTGCTGAATGTGGGATAACAAAGACTAAATTTGTCAAGAATCAGGGAAACTAATTGAGCCCTCACTAGCTGGGGGCAGTTTGTTTGATATTCATGATAGTCATTCTCTTAGTGAGATTGCTTTGAAAGGTTTGGCCAATTCTGGGGCTTACCTTGCTCGAAAGGGTGTTGCAAAAGCTATCAAATCAGATTATGCAAAGAAGAAGATAAAAAATGTTGCAAATAAGTATCTTGATCAAGTCCTTGACAGTTTCGCATCAAATATATCACCGACTGGTGGTGCAATAGATATACATAAGGCTATATTGAAAGTAGCCCCCAAAAAGGGTTTTGTGATGCCTGGGCATAGATATACAGGTCCTGGTAATCCTCTCGAACAGCAACTCAGGTATGATCCCAATACTGGTCAGATACTTGAGATATATCAACAACCAACTGGAAAAACAGATGCTGTAAGTATGCAACATGATGTTGATTACTCAGTATGTGGAAATAAACCAAAAAGTAACCAAGTAAAATGCAAGAATGATGCAGATCGTAAAATGGTTAAGGCTTTGGATGCTATTCCTTGGAAAGAAAGACAATGGGGACATGCAATAGCTCGCAATGCTATAGCAGCTAAGTCAAAATTAGGTATGGGTGCTAAGTCAAAAAACGTAAAAAGCCGTCGGGTGAAGAAAACTGGCAAGAAAAATTAGCAGATGAATTACATTCACCCATAAAGCGTAACTTTACTCGACGGCGTGTAATCACAAATCATATTGATGAAATATGGGCAAGTGATCTAGTTGAAATGCAACAGTTTAGTAAATGGAATAAAGGTTATAGATATCTTCTAATGGTGATTGATGTCTTCAGCAAATATGGTTGGATTGTTCCATTGAAGGATAAGAAAGGTGAATCTGTCACTGAAGCATTCAAAACAATATTCAAGGAAGGTAGAAAACCACAGTATTTATGGACTGATAAGGGTAAAGAGTATTATAATAAACATGTGAAGGACTTATTAGAGAAGAATAACATAATATTGTACTCAACTGAGAATGAAGAGAAGTCATCAGTAGTTGAAAGATGGAATAGAACAATTAAATCTAAAATGTGGAAGCAGTTCACTGTTCAAGGTAATACAATGTATCTCGATATGCTCCCCAAACTAGTAAATCAGTACAACAACACAAAACATTCAAGCATTAAGATGACACCTACAGAAGCCAGTAAAAATAAGAATGAGGGAACTGTTTACTTCAATCTATATGGTAATATGGAAGCATCAAAACAGAAACCAAAATTCAAAATAGGTGATAAGGTCCGAATATCTAAGTACAAAAGGAATGTGTTCGACAAGGGTTATACACCAAATTGGACAGAAGAAGTGTTTACAGTTGATATGATCCAATACACCAATCCAATTACATACAAAATAAAAGATCTTAGAGGTGAAGATATTCAAGGGAGTTTTTATGAACTTGAATTATTAAAAGCCAAGCAGGATGTTTTTCGTATTGATAAAGTCGTTCGCAGAGATTATAAGAAGAAACAAGCTTTAGTCAAATGGAAGGGATACAATGATGATTTTAACAGTTGGGTACCAATGAAGGATTTAATAGCTGGATTCTAATAAGTGATTTTTATCTAAACATATATTGTAGAGAAATACAATTTAGGTTGTGTTGATAAATACAGTAAAAATATGCTGTAATTCGCTATCTATTAGGTAGCCAAAAATATTATTATTTTTGTCTATCTTTCTAGACATAACCTAGGTATGAAAATTGAATATGAAAATTGAATATGAAAATTAGTTTAAACTTAGCATTGCACAAAACACCTCCTTATCAGACCTTGATAATAATATAAATATATTAAAAGACAGCTTATAGAAGTCAATTGAAATTATTCCAAGGGGGTAGTAAGGAAATTAAATATGAAAATTAATGATTTATACTATAATGCCCATATGCATAACTTTTAATTCCGTCATCATTTATATATCTCTTATCATCAAAACAGCTGAGTGATACTTTATTTATTTCATAACTACAAATCTTATGATTTTCACTTCTAATTGTTTTCATCTTATGATTCATTTGTTTATTATTGAATAGTGTGTCTTTATAATTTTCATGTGTGATATCTTTTTTGATAATATTCTTCTTAATACCTTTTGCAGTCTTTCCTCCTTTTTGATCATCTTTCACATAGCTATACATTTTTGATCTCAAACCAACGAATTCAACAACTGGAACTCCAGCAGCTTCATCTTTGAATTTACCGATTACTTTCTTATTATTGTCAAAGTAATATTTTGAATCTTTATTATAATCACTATTATCAAATTTATCTTTATCTTTGAAAAAGTCTTGATATACATCTTTAGCTTCTATTTCATATGTTAAGCTACCTGTGTCTGTGAAAAGTAATTTAGCTTTGTTTCCATATTTCTGTTTAATATAGTTGTAATGAAAATCATACATCAATGTCTTACTTAGATCTAAAATACACATGCCAACATAAGCTGGTCTATTTAGTGTTAGTGTTTCTTTGATTTTATGCACAGCTACTAGATTTTCATTAAAGATCTTACTGCTGACATAAGTTGGTTTACTAATATATTTCAAAAATTTCTTCTCATCAGTTATCAGTCTTACATCTACTCGCTTTCTGATATTCTCCATCGTTTTCCCAAATACACTATTGTTCATAAGCTTGAAAAAGTCCTTTTCAAAAGCGTTCTTGGCATTCTTACGTTTTTCAGTATTAAAATCAATATACTGCTTTAACCAAGGGGATTGATTGAACTCAAGTACTCTGTGAACTTTAGTCACTTTCAGACCAAGATCAATGTATAATTGGAGGTTCCTATAATGAAGAACATATTTTTCTTTATTACTCAATGTTGGAATTAGCTTGCTAACTAATCCTGTTGATATTCCATATTTCTCAGCAATTTGTTTACTATACTTAGATAGCATGTCATTTGTTACTTTAATCTTTTCAGCTGCAAGAGGATAATCATTATGTAGGTCATGTAGTTCCTTGGTATATTCTAAATCAACTTCCATAATCAAACCTTTTTTACTATCTTCTTTGTATTTACTAAGATCTAATTTATCAATATGTTCTTGTTTCATCCATTTAAATCCGCCAGTTGGTAGATATTGACTCATAGCCCAACCGTATAGATTATTAGCATCAAGATACATGATATACTTTGAGGGCGCCTTCTCATCGTATTCTTTCATGTATTTATTGTTTGCTTTACCATAACGATTGGCTATATAGCTAATACCACCTCGAAGTCCCTTTTCAATAAACTGGAACATATCAATATCAGTCATAAGTTCTAATTTAATATCAGTCATTTTCAACATAGCATCCCATGATAGTCCTGGAGATGTGAAATAATGACATGGATCTAGTTTATAATATTCTAAACAAGTTTTTCTAAAGTTCTCAAATACATCAGCTAATAGCAAGATATCTGATTGTAGGTATAAGTCATGATAATCACCCATATTTTTTATTGATAACATTTTCCAAACATCTTTTGCATGTTGATAATCTTCATCTGATATATGTGAATCATTTAGTAAACTATAGAATTCATCTTTAGAAGGTAAAGTGGTATCTTCAAACTTTTTAAAACTATCCATGTAATCATATGGATAAACACCTTTTCTTATCATCAAATCCAACTTATTACCTTTGAATCTTAGAGAGGTATATTTCAATACTTTTGGTAAATTACTAACAAGTTTTTCAAGGCTAGAACTCAAAAACTGGAAACTGTCTATAAAGGTAAGGTGATTACCCAACATAAATGCCATATACTTTTCCATATTATTTGGAATTGCATTGATATTCATTTGTGTGTCTTCTCCTTTCTTATTTTTATATGTATGATTCTTAACTATTGCTCCAATTTCTTGCATAATGAAATGAGAGTCATATCCACGAAGATTATGGAATATAACAGGTATTTTTAATTCTTCAGGATTTAATCTTAGTTTCAAATTACATTCTTGATGGGCTGAGCCTCTATATTTACCAGTGATATGACAGTGGTCTCTAACTCTAATATCTTTATCAATGTATTTTTTATTACAAATATGACATTCTTCAGCTTTTTGAAATTTCTTTTCATCATCTTTCGTCATTCTCAATGGTTTATTGAATTCTTTTTTCATAACTTTCTTACAATATTTGACTTCCTCCAACATACGTTCCATAAATGCATAAACTGCTTTTTCACCTCTATATATTGTTAGAGGTTTGCTGTACTTATCATCATAACAACACACAACCTTATAACCACATCCACAATCTGTGTGCTTCTGGTAGGCATTTGTATATGATTTGTTGTCACTGGGTTGGCAGCCAGATATCTTTTCTGTTATAGCCTCAAAGTCTGCATAGATCACAAATGGCACAGGCTGTTGTTTATGGAAATTATTGAATTTTAGTATACTATTGTCTTTGTCAGGCATTTTAACCGCTTGTTTTCCATTTATTTCAATACAATTTTCTCTATGATTATTAAGAAATTTATCAGAGCTAAAACATTGAAGACAATTCATACAAAAATGTTTTTTATGTTCATGTTTTGTTTGATTAAACATAAATCTATCAAAATCTTTGATTAGTACATAATGTTTGTTTTCATTTTCAGTTATCAATAATAAATTTATCTGTCTGTCATATTTTTCTTTTGATACATGGATGGGATATGGTTGTTTGTTTTCATATCCAAATACATTGATATTAATCTCATTTTGCTTTTCAATTTTATTATAATGTTTGGTGGTTACTGGGAATTCAATTTCATCATAATTCAAGTTTTTAACATATTGTTTATCTGATTTTTTAATCCTCTGTGGATCTTTATCTTGTGGGTTCAACTGTCTTATGTGACACCATCTAAAACATTCATTATCCTCATTTTTCATATTTATCAATCCTTTTTTACTGTTTCTAAGTTCTTGTGGTAGTTTAATATATGAAGAGCCTTTCATTGGTTCATATTTTACAATATTAAGATAATGATTGTCAACAGATTCAATGGTCCAACCAGAACCTTCTGATATCCATTGAGCTATCATGTTTAAGATTTGCTGTGTTGATAATTGAAATGCTGAGGGGATTTCTGTGTTATTGATGATGGTTTGAGCTTTGCTATTAAAATATGCTGTTTTATACACTATTTTTTTATTTGACATTTTTGTGAATGTTACCTTCAATGTTTCAACAAATTTGAGGCCTTTCATAGATTTGAGAATATTCTTGATATGATATTCAATAGCCTTTCTTGTGCTTTGAAGTTGTAATGATGGATCTTTGTCATATTTTATACCAATTTTAAAAGACTTTGTGTAGCCTTTCATAGCTTTATCTATCTCTTCTATTTTAGTCCTTATTAATGGTGTTGGTTTTTTGGTTCTTGGTAATGGTACAGGTTGTATTATGTTTTCTTCATAATTCTGCGCCATCTGCTTTACACTCCTTCTTGGAGCTGGTATTGGTTTGTAATCATCTCTAAATTCAAGTGGTGTTTGTATTATGTTGTCTTCATAATTTTGCACCATCTGCTTGACACTCTTTCTTGGAGCTGGTATTGGTTTTTCTGTTATTGGAGTTGGGATTGGTTGCTGTTGCATATTTTGCTGTAACAACTTTGTTATTTCCAAATTCTGTTTGATTAGCAAGCTGATCAGCTGAGATTTGGTAAGATTTTTTAGATCGTGGGTGTTCATATTATTAGTTGATATAATTTTTTGATTCAACTTAGATGTTGAAGAAAGCTCGGAAGCCGCATTAAGAGCTGAAGCTGTGTGTTTTTTGTAGTTGTTTGTTGTGACCATTTCTGATACTATACTAATATACCATCTCTTTAATTGTCAATCAGAAATTATCGACACTTAAAGATTTGTTAATAATCTATTAATATATGACAACAATTACGATTAACAAGTGTGTTTACAATATCCATCCAGTTTATGATTTGTACGCCGGATCAAAAGATGGAAATGTAATCAATATTATCAAAAGAGTTTCTCAAAAAGGTAGAAAAATTAACTGTGGTTATTTATTATGTACAGTAAGAAAATATGGCCAATCAGGTCAGAAAACTTATCAAGTTCATCGTTTCATTTGGGAATGTTTCAACGGTATCATACCAGATGGAAAAGTAATCGATCACATCAATAATAACAAAGATGATAATCAATTATGTAATTTACAGCTTATTACCCAACAAGAGAATTGTAAGAAGTCAGCCAAAGATCGGGATTATACATTCACTGCTAAAAATCATGAGAATAGAAGGTGTGTGAAAGCCATCAATAAGAATACGAATGATGTCTCGTACTATAATAGTATGTATGCTATTTATCAACATCTTGGTATAAACGCCGGTATTGTTAAAATGGTATGTGAAGGTATCAATAATTGTAAATCAGGTGTATCAAAGAAGGATGGTCATTCTTATACATTCATATACATCAAACAAGATGAATTACCAGACAATTATAAGAAATCAGCTAACATAAGACCAAAAATGTCAGATGAAGAAAGAAAACATCGAAATAACACAGCATAATATACAAGAAATGATTTAACTAATATTTGATGAAAAGGAAATAATTAAAAACAAAGTTTTTAATTATTGATCATTAAAATATATTGTGATTCCAATGTTTGAATACCAAGCATAAGATTCTAAATTGTGATTACTATGTTGGATACTGGGCGTGTGTAGAACTGAGTTGGAAAAATTGATTGGATAAGTTTTTGTAAAACTGCGCTGAAAAAATTGATTGGATAAGTTTTTGTAAAACTGCGCTGAAACCGCCATCTACTATACTACTTTAACTTTGTTTCATACATTTATATGACTTGTACTCATCACACTTCACTGTTGTCATTGTTTCCATGAACTGATTTCAATAATACTACTTTGCCAATCCCTAACAGCAACGATACATGATCAGTGCTCTCCAAGAACATGCGAGAAAGATTCTATTGCCTACTGATTCATCTGTGGTGGAAATGACTAGCAACTGCTTGGAGGCATGTCAGTTGAAAAGGGTATATTGAGTCATATGACTATTTCACCCAAATACCAACGTGTTCTTGAAAACATTGAGGAGGGATTCAGCTTCTTTAAAAACTGGTTCATATGTAATCAAAACACTGGTAAGAAACAGGGAATTAACGTATTCAATGTCTCTCTTGGAACCCTGCTGAGTAATTGCAGTTGATGTCTTGCTTTCATGCTTTAAAAAGAACTAAATATATTTCGTCTTGTCATGGCCATGAATGAAAAGTCAAATTAATTAGAACAGGAAGGAAGAGCCTTGTGTTGTAAAGTACATGTATGATGTCATTCAGTTGCACTATCAGCCACGGAAAATATGCAATACCTTAACTTAAGGATATCTAATAATTTGTCTTTAAACAATGATCAAATGAATTGAGTTTTCATCTTTTCTCTCCATTTCTTTAGAGTATCCCAATAATAGCAAGCAAGCTAGACAAAGCAAGTTCTTAGCATGGCAGGTAAATAATTATGTACAAAGTTATCATAATGATATATTTTTACAACCAAATGCTCCAGTTACTATTGATTCTTTAAAAAACAGTCATCATGTTTCCTCCTAGTGTGGCCAGTCAGATTGGCACTCAAACTGACCAGGGATGCAACTTTCTAGTTAACAGAAAAATTCAGTTATTGAAAAATTGCAATGGCATTAACAGGATAGTGGGAAATATTAGCAATCTGTCCAGAGAGCTAGGGTGTTAAGCTAAAACTAAGAAAAACACCTGGATGAAAAAAATATGTACATTTTCAATATGATTGTCAACAAGCCGGTCCTCAAAGTTGAAATAGTTAGGTGCCATCTTCATGTTGTGGACCATTATGTTTTTAACCAAGTGTGAAATGCTCTCACTAGTTACATGTACATTTATTTTCTTATTCCCTACTGTTAAGAGACAAGACAGTAGATCTTGCCCTTGTTGAGATTACTTGATAATACTGTTGTGCCTGTCCCCTTGTTCTACAAATTGAACCACATTTATTAGTACGTGCTACTGACATAACACTTGCATTTGTAAGGAATACAGATTGCAATGTATTGCTTGTCAAAACAAACACTTTTTCCACACAAACAATTAGGATTGTAATTCAGATTTTTTTTGCGGTCATGGGACCTTTTGAGATTTATGGCTTATGGCTTCCTGCAGTTCAGTCAGTGATTCATGGCAACCTATCCTGATTATTTCATCAGTCCTCTTAGAATCAATGGTAGTGCCATTGAATCAATTTTTAGTGTCCTGAAATTTACTGCTGGTGGAAACCTCTCTGCAAGTAACTATATGGATCTTTCCGTGGAAGAGTACTTACTGGCCGAGATGTTATCACTAATGTGGTGATGGTCGATAGACACTAAGATTTAACACGGATTAAACTCTTGAAAACTTGTTTAATTCACTGCACAACACGCCATGCTTTTTGCAACCCGATATTCTCTAGTACATCATGTATACTATCATGAAATGTCTCAACAGCAATAATAGCGGAGCTCCGGCGGCCGAAGGCCGCCAAGCGGAGCCCCATACCCATATTAGGAAACTGAAGGGAACCCATGAACTGATTTTCTCATGTGTATCATGGCTAGCGGTATTGCTCGTGGGCGCGTACGCACGACGACGACGACGACGACGACGGTGGTGGAGTCGCGCAACATGGCGGCCACAATTGACACGTAAACCAAAACGAGGCTTCAGTTTTCGCGGGCTTTCCTTGTAGGTTGACAGAGCACATGTATGGCGTTCCATCCCCGCCAAAATTCGAATTGACAATACAACATTCAATCATGCAATGCTATACATGCCCAAGAGCATTACAACATTCCCAAACACTCTGCGTTGTTCTCGATGCGACTACGATATGTAATAAGTTACAATACAACATCTTAAATCGCAATACAACATGTTCACATACATCGTACAACATGTGACTACTGACTTTACAACATGTTGCCGATGAATACTTTTCTTGATTGACTTTTCAACCTTGTATCATCACGAAGCGAACGCCACGTCTCTGTTTACGTTACAACATGCCACGGGCTCGATCGATGAACTTCACAAGATTTTTCCAAACGCGACTTTATGCTGCATGTAACGATCGGGTTACAACATAGGTTTACAACATGCCACGATCGGGTTTACAACATGGGTTTACAACACGTCACGATCGGGTTTACAACATGCCACGATAGGGTTTACAACATCCGTCAAACTCAATCGATAATCAATCGATTATGAACTCTTAAAATGTTAACCGCTGACCCGGTTATTTCGCTGTCCAGCGCCAGGTCCTGCGCGGTCTGCCAACAATCATGGCTGACAACATTGCTCGTATCCTATCGGTGGTGCAGGATACGATAGAAAGGCTCGACAATTTTCAAGGCCCTGACGACTGTAGCAGTTTAGTTCTCCGTTTGGAGTATTTGAACAGATCCATTGTGAACAACGCGGAACTTCCGGGGTCGTTTGTATCGGACATTGGTGTGGCAATTAACCACCTGAAGGAAGCAGACATATTAGACGCTCATGATCAACCTAACAATTGTAGTGGTTCGAAAATTTACAGTGGTAACCCAGGACGTCCTTACTTCGATATAAAGGAAGAACAGCTGGTTTGTCTTGTTGAAAGTGGATTTAATGTTCCACAGATTGGCCAGTTGCTGGGGGTGTCAACAAGAACAGTAGAGAGAAGGATGTCTCGTTTTGGTATCAGCATTACAGGTAAGAAATAAAGTGACATCATTATTTCAAGTTTTACTCTGTAACCATAACTTAAAAAAAATCATTGCAGTTTAATTATTTTTTCATACCTGAGGAAAACACACAAGCTTGTAAGTAATGTTGCCTACCATATCATTGTCTGTTTTTGGGCAGGGGGAGGGGCCTAGGGGAGACTGACACCCTTCCTTTTTTTAAAACAAACAACAACAAAAACATGAGACCCTTTAGGGAGAAACCCTACACCTTTTTGGAGCAGTTACACCCTTCTTTAGCCATAAGTGCCACCTCTTCCTCCTCATTTTAGTAGGCCATTTCCAAGTTCTGCATCTGTTTCAAAACGAGGGCAAGTGCGAAACCTTTCATATGAAAATGAGTTTGATTTACATTTGAATGAGTTTTACTCACAAGTTCATTCAAATGTAAATCAAACTCATTTTCATATGAAAGGTTTCGCGCTTGCACTCATTTTGAAACAGAGGCAGGAGAGAACTCGGAAATGGCCTATTAAAAAGAGCAATCTTCACTTAATAAGGTAAAGAGGACACAGTGAAATAGTCTGTAACTTGTAAAAAAAGGGTGGAATGATTAAATAATTATTAATGATGAGGATTTATTCCAAAGATTTCTTTTTTAGCTTATAGGCATGTACATTGTCAGGAGTTTTGTTATTGAGGATACTTGAATGAGACTGTGCCAGACCATAGCAGCATTGAGAAAAACTTATCTTTACTGCTTAAAATTTTCTCAAAGAACATGCATGCAATATTTGAACCGACAAATGTATCAGTTATTGATTATTGTATTTTAAAGCGGACTTGCACTTGAAGCTGTATAATGATAAAAATAATGTCTTTTTTGCAATTAAGATGGAGAATAGTTGTACATGGAGGGGTGGATGGATATTCTAGACTGCCCGTTTACCTACATGCCTCAGACAACAATAAAGCTGAAACTGTCCTGAATCTTTTTAAAGAAGCTGTTTCAAATTATGGCCTACCATCTAGAGTAAGATGTGATAAAGGAGGCGAAAATTATGACGTAGGATGGTTTATGTTGCATCATCCTGATAGAGGACCAGGGCGTGGCAGTGTTATTGCAGGTATGTCTAGCAGTCATGTTTGTTGGCTATCACAAGCCAAACATAATGATGCCTATTTAGTTGTTACACTGTAAGTGTGAGTGGTATGTAAGAATGTAATGCCAATGTTTTTTTCCACGAAAGAACTGGAAGGTACTTTATCACTACAGGATTGTATAGTTTCCTCACCATGAGCATGTTTGATTTATTACAATGAGATTGCATTTTTAGCTACAATGCTGTGATTTTTTTCCTTTGCAACAAAACATCAAAAATATTTGGTTTTCATCATATGTTAAAACAGGGTGGTTATAACAATCAGTTTTTCCATATTCCATTTTTCGAACAGGTAAGGCTGTTAACTTACATCAACTGACTGGCTGCAATCAGAAGGTGT
>OZ026602.1:17672790-17727790 GCA_964020085.1 Micromussa lordhowensis | reverse complement strand
CTTCTCTGGGGCTGACGTAATGCCAAACATTAGTCTCATGTATACATGTATTTTTTTTGTCTCAACCATGTACACCTGTAGTCACTGCATCTCTAGCAGTATTGCAAAATATTGCAAAATTGATCATGGGCCCTTAATTTGATGCACGCCAGATATCAAAATAAAACAGAGATTTACCTATAGTAAATAAAACATGTTTGATAATAAACCTTACATCCAAAAAGTAATAAGTCCAAGTACAACAGGATTCTAAACTCAAAATTGGAAGCAATGTATCAGCTTTAACTAAAAACAACACTGTCTTGCATTATTGCCAATAGGTGACAAAACAACTGTGGTCAAAACAAAAAGAAAAGTTAAGTGGTTCAAATTTAATCAGCCGTTAGTGGGAGAAGATTTGCATGATGACTCAGAAACGGCTGAGAAGGAGACTATCAAATAAACAGTGATTGGCATTTAAATATTGCATGTTTTCTCTCACAACATGCAGATGTATCAATGTTGAAAATGTACTGTTCTAACCTGTTGTGGCATCATAATGTCCAGGTGGTGAATGGTTGAATGCCACATAAAGCGGGTGCCTGTGTAGGCGTTCATTTAAAGTTGTTCCTGCAGAAGGTGGTATCCCTGATAAGCAGCACCTACGCACATGCTCTCTCACGTTCTCAATTGCATTCAGAGTAGGTCCTGACAATTTTCCCTTCCATTTAAAAAGTAACTGCTCAAGGTTGCTTTCAATGCATTGAGGATCAGGAGTAGGGAACATTCTGTCCTCTCCAACATCGCCATCCTTTCGAAATACAAGTCCCACTTCTTTAGATAACTTATGGCTTTCAACTGTTCCTTTGCGGAGAGTCTTGATGATTCTCTGAACGGCATGAAAAATATCTAACTTTACTGACACATGTGGAAAGAAACGATGGTAAAATTTTTTACATGGCAGCAGTCATCCACTACGATCATCTCTAATGTATCTCCAGAAATGGTAAGTCTCTCCTTAAAGTCAAGAACTAAGTCATCAATTTCGTCACAGCTTGTTGACGTCGTAAGACGCCACATCACTACTTCACCATTTTCATTAAGACCAACGTATAGGTTCTGAAACTGGGGCACAAATACAGAATCAGAACCGCTAATAATTCCAATGTGCTTGCTTACTTTAAACGTATGGTCACAAGATAGAATGCGACAGCGTGTGGCCGAAAAGAAATTGTCAAGCGATACCTTGATCTGCTCATAATAAGACAGAAATATCTGCATCAACTTGTCATTGCTTGGACATGAGTACAGTGAGCTTTCATGAAACGAGGCCGTTGAGTCAGCTCCATGTATCCGATAAAAGGCGCGATAGTTCATGTCGAGTATGGATTCTGTGATATCAAGGAAGCTGTGCCCCATGGCCAAGGACGTTATAAGATAATCAAGTAGACGGTTCGAACAAGCGGATCTGTGAGACATCCTAAAGGGAAAGGAATCCTTTACTTGACTTGGTAATACGTCCAAAATTTCGTTAGAAGCAGACAAAAACCTATCGCCATGCGGACAAACGTAGGAAGCTTGGACAAAAACTATGTTGCCCTCCAAATCATACACCAGACGCGGGTTGTATGAATTATCACTAACGACATGGGACATCCATCTGTGAAATGTTAGTTGAAAACGATGAACAGGACATTGTATCCTTACACCGTTGTGCTGAAGAGGGCACCAAATGAATACTTTTGGCAGGCTTCTCGAATTCTCCAAGCCGGTGTTGATCACAGAATCGTATCGATAATGATCCGCACAGGTAGAATATTCTTCTAATAGCTTATCCAATAGCTTTTGCTCCTCTTCAGAGAACAAAACCCCTCGCCCAACTGAAAATGAAGAACATTGAACCAACAGAAGGAGACAGAATGTAACAGAGAAAGACATCTTTCCCTCAACCACGAGTGAAAATAATGAGAATACCTGGGAAAAAGTAACCAGGCCTGTACTCATGCGCCCGACGGGAGCCGCGACAGGTGCTCCTGGTTGCTCTTGGTATTGGGAAAACGAGCATACTATAGTATGCACTAGTAGCCGTGTAGGGCTATGTATACTCGTGTATAGTGTATATATGGGTTATTGACCAAGTGTTATAATTCGAGACGGAGTCCATAAACACGCAAAAAAAGAACGAGGCTAATATCAAGCCTTGTTATATGGCTACCATAGTACGCGCGCTCTGATTGACTGCTGAGCGGGCATTATTTTCTTGTAATGACGGCTCTTTTGAGTAATGAGTAAAAGTGGTTAAATTTGCCCTAGATCTTGACGTAATAAACACAAAAATGGTCTCATTGTCAAAAAAAATGTGTCTTTGTGGTTTTGATCGCATCACCAAGTATGTTTCGGTTCAATGAACACGACCTAGAATGACCGTATGTATAGTCGTGTAGGGTTATGTATAGCCATGTATGGCTATGAATGGCCAACTACGGCTATGCATAGCTGTGTACGGCTACGTATAGCAGTGTAGGGCTGTGTATAGCCGAGCAGGGCTATGTATAGCTGTGTAAGGCTATGTATAGCAGTGTAGGGCTGTGTATAGCCATCTATGACTATGAATGGCCGACTACGGCTATGCATAGCTGTGTGTAGGGCTACGTATAGCAGTGTAGGGCTGTGTATAGCCGTGCAGGGCTATGTATAGCCGTGTAGGGTTATGTATAGCCATGTAGGGTTATGTATAGCCATGTATGGCTATGAATGGCCGACTACGGCTATGCATAGCTGTGTAGGGCTACGTATAGCAGTGTAGGGCTGTGTATAGTCGTACAGGGCTATGTATAGCCATGTAGGGTTATGTATAGCTGTGTAGGGCTATGTGTCTTGTGGTTTCGATCGCATCACCAAGTATGTTTCGGTTCAATGAACACGACCTAGAATGACCGTATGTATAGTCGTGTAGGGTTATGTATAGCCATGTATGGCTATGAATGGCCAACTACGGCTATGCATAGCTGTGTACGGCTACGTATAGCAGTGTAGGGCTGTGTACAGCCGAGCAGGGCTATGTATAGCCATGTAGGGTTATGTATAGCTGTGTAGGGCTATGTATAGCAGTGTAGGGCTGTGTATAGCCATCTATGGCTATGAATGGCCGACTACGGCTATGCATAGCTGTGTAGGGCTACGTATAGCAGTGTAGGGCTGTGTATAGCAGTGCAGGGCTATGTATAGCCGTGTAGGGTTATGTATAGCCATGTAGGGTTATGTATAGCCATGTATGGCTATGAATGGCCGACTACGGCTATGCATGTGTAGGGCCTGTGTAGGGCTACGTATAGCAGTGTAGGGCTGTGTATAGTCGTGCAGGGCTATGTATAGCCGTGTAGGGTTATGTATAGCCATGTATGGCTATGTATAGCCATGTATGGCTATGTATAGCCATGTAGGGCTATGTATAGCCATGTAGGGCTATGTATAGCCATGTAGGGTTATGTATAGCCATGTAGGGTTATGTATAGCCATGAGATGGCTATGTATAGCTGTGTAGGGCTATGTATAGCTGTGTAGGGCTATGTATAGCAGTGTAGGGCTGTGTATAGCCATGTAGGGCTATGTATAGCCATGTAGGTTTATGTATAGCCATGTAGGTTTATGTATAGCCATGTAGGGCTATGTATAGCAGTGTAGGGCTGTGTATAGCCGTGTAGGGCTATGTATAGCAGTGTAGGGTTATGTATAGCCGTGTAGAGCCGTGTAGGGCTATGTATAGCCATGTAGGTTTATGTATAGCCATGTATGGTATGTATGGCCGTGTAGGGCTATGTATAGCTGTGTGGCGCTATGTTTAGCAGGGTAGGGTTATGTATAGCCATGTAGGGCTATGTATGGCCATGTAGGGTTATGTATAGCCATGTAGGGCTATGTATAGCCATGTAGGGCTGTGTATAGCCGTGTAGGGCTATGTATAGCCGTGTAGGGCTATGTATAGCTGTGTAGGGCTATGTATAACAGTGTAGAGCTATGTATAACAGTGTAGAGCTATGTATATAACCATGTAGGGTTATGTATAGCGATGTAGGGCTATGTAGAGCAGTGTAGGGCTATGTATAGCCATGTAGGGTTATGTATAGCCATGTAGGGCTATGTATAGCAGTGTAGGGCTATGTATAGCCATGTAGGGTTATGTATAGCCATGTAGGGCTATGTATAGCTGTGTAGGGTTATGTATAGCGATGTAGGGCTATGTATAGCCGTGTAGGGCTATGTATAGCCGTGTAGGGCTATGTATAGCTGTGTAGGGCTATGTATAACAGTGTAGAGCTATGTATATAACCATGTAGGGTTATGTATAGCCATGTAGGGCTATGTAGAGCAGTGTAGGGCTATGTATAGCCATGTAGGGTTATGTATAGCCATGTAGGGCTATGTATAGCAGTGTAGGGCTATGTATAGCCATGTAGGGTTATGTATAGCCATGTAGGGCTATGTATAGCAGTGTAGGGCTATGTATAGCCATGTAGGGTTATGTATAGCCATGTAGGGCTATGTATAGCTGTGTAGGGTTATGTATAGCCATGTAGGGCTATATATAGCAGTGTAGGGCTGTGTATAGCCTGTAGGGCTATGTATAGCGATGTAGGGCTATGTATAGCCGTGTAGGGCTATGTAATAATAATAATAATAATAATAATAATAATAATAATAATAATAATAATAATAATTAAAAATTTATAACGCGCCTTTTCCATGCAATTATGATCAAAAGCGCGAAACAATTGATACTTAAAAAAATATTGTTAAGAACAGGAAAGAATAAAAAATAAAATGACCATAAGAATTAAACATCACATGTCAAAAGGTAATTTAAAAAGATGCGTCTTAAGTACAGATTTAAAACGTTCAAAATTGTCCACAAGGCGGACATGAAGGGGCAGACTGTTCCATAAGGTAGGGGCCGCCGATGAAAAAGCGCGATCCCCTAAAGTTTTTTTCAGTTTTACACTTGGATGATTTAAGGTAAGACTGCTAGCTGAACGGAGAGTATAGCGTGTCTGTACCTTAATAGCAATTAGGTCAGTCAAGTAACCAGGTGCGTGACCATATATAGCTTTGAAAGTGAGGAGAAGTATTTTAAAATCAATACGAAATTTAACAGGAAGCCAATGTAACGAACACAGTACTGGTGTTATGTGGCTATACCGGGAAACGTTGGATATAAGCCGAGCAGCAGCATTCTGCAACCGTTGCAGTTTAAGTAAATGAACAGAGGGTAAACCAAAAAAAAGGCTTAGGCATGTATAGCCATGTAGGTTTATGTATAGCCATGTATGGCTATGTATGGCCGTGTAGGGCTATGTATAGCAGTGTAGGGCTGTGTATAGCCATGTAGGGCTATGTATAGCCATGTAGGGCTATGTATAGCCATGTAGGGCTATGTATAGCCATGTAGGGTTATGTATAGCTGTGTAGGGCTATGTATAGCAGTGTAGGGCTGTGTATAGCCACGCAGGGCTATGTATGGCCGTGTAGGGCTATGTATAGCTGTGTGGGGCTATGTATAGCAGGGTAGGACTGTGTATAGCCATGTAGGGCTATGTATGGCCGTGTAGGGCTATGTATGGCCGTGTAGGGCTATGTATGGCCGAGTAGGGCTATGTATAGCAGTGTAGGGCTGTGTATAGCCATGTAGGGCTATGTATGGCCGTGTAGGGCTATGTGTAGCTGTGTAGGGCTATGTATAGCAGTGTAGGGCTGTGTATAGCCATGTAGGGCTATGTATAGCAGTGTAGGGCTGTGTATAGCCATGTAGGGCCATGTATGGCCGTGTAGGGCTATGTATAGCTGTGTAGGGCTATGTATAGCAGTGTAGGGCTGTGTATAGCAGTGTAGGGCTATGTATGGCCGTGTAGGGCTATGTATAGCTGTGTAGGTCTATGTATAGCAGTGTAGGGCTGTGTATAGCCATGTAGGGCTATGTATGGCCGTGTAGGGCTATGTATAGCTGTGTAGGGCTATGTATAGCCATGTAGGGCTGTGTATAACCATGAAGGGCTATGTATAGCCATGTAGGGTTATGTATAGCTGTGTAGGGCTATGTATAGCTGTGTAGGGCTATGTATAGCGGTGTAGGGCTGTGTATAGCCATGTAGGGCTATGTATGGCCGTGTAGGGCTATGTATAGCTGTGTAGAGCTATGTATAGCTGTGTAGAGCTATGTATAGCGGTTTAGGGCTGTGTATAGCCATGTAGGGCTATGTATAGCCATGTAGGGTTATGTATAGTCATAGTCATAGTCATAGTCATAGCAATTTTTCTTGGACAATTCTGTCCAAGGGGGAAAGGTGCAGTGAGGTTAACCCTATGTGAAGCACCAACCCATGAGACAAGGACAGACCACAACACCGGGAACTACGTGCCCTACTCTTTTCGATAAGTGTGTGGGTTCTTTATCGTCCCCTGCTAACCGTGTAACATTGAAGATGCAGGAGACGGGACCTACGGTTTATAGTCCTTATCCGAGAAGACCTGAACATCTAACCATTTGCAGATGAATTTACAAAGGCAGCACATTCTCCTCAGTTATTTTAAGACCCTGAGTGTTGGTCCGGTCTGGGGCTCGAACCCTCGACCTCCCGCTCAGCAGACTGGCGCTCTACCAACTGAGCTAACCAGGCTGTCTAGGCCTATGTATAGCGGTGTAGGGCAATTATGATCAAAAGCGATTATGCAATTATGATCAAAAGCGCGAAACAATTGATACTTAAAAAAATATTGTTAAGAACAGGAAAGAATAAAAAATAAAATGACCATAAGAATTAAACATCACATGTCAAAAGGTAATTTAAAAAGATGCGTCTTAAGTACAGATTTAAAACGTTCAAAATTGTCCACAAGGCGGACATGAAGGGGCAGACTGTTCCATAAGGTAGGGGCCGCCGATGAAAAAGCGCGATCCCCTAAAGTTTTTTTCAGTTTTACACTTGGATGATTTAAGGTAAGACTGCTAGCTGAACGGAGAGTATAGCGTGTCTGTACCTTAGTAGCAATTAGGTCAGTCAAGTAACCAGGTGTATAGCCATGTAGGGCTATGTATAGCCATGTAGGGTTATGTATAGTCATAGTCATAGTCATAGTCATAGCAATTTTTCTTGGACAATTCTGTCCAAGGGGGAAAGGTGCAGTGAGGTTAACCCTATGTGAAGCACCAACCCATGAGACAAGGACAGACCACAACACCGGGAACTACGTGCCCTACCCTTTTCGATAAGTGTGTGGGTTCTTTATCGTCCCCTGCTAACCGTGTAACATTAAAGATGCAGGAGACGGGACCTACGGTTTATAGTCCTTATCCGAAAAGACCTGAACATCTAACCATTTGCAGATGAATTTACAAAGGCAGCACATTCTCCTCAGTTATTTTAAGACCCTGAGTGTTGGTCCGCAGTGTATAGCCATGTAGGACTATGTATAGCTGTGTAGGGCTATGTATAGCAGTGTAGGGCTGTGTATAGCCATTTAGGGCTATGTATGGCCGGGTAGGGCTATGTATAGCTGTGTAGGGCTATGTATAGCCATGTAGGGCTGTGTATAGCCATGTAGGGCTATGTATAGCAGTGTAGGGCTGTGTATAGCCATGTAGGGCTGTGTATAGCCATGTAGGGCTATGTATAGCCATGTAGGGTTATGTATAGCTGTGTAGGGCTATGTATAGCGGTGTAGGGCTGTGTATAGCCATGTAGGGCTATGTATAGCCATGTAGGGCTATGTATAGCTGTGTAGGGCTATGTATAGCAGTGTAGGGCTGTATATAGCCAGGTAGGGTTATGTATAGCCATGTAGGGTAATGTATAGCCATGTAGGGTAATGTATAGCCATGTAGGGCTATGTATAGCAGTGTAGGGCTGTGTATAGCCATGTAGGGCTATGTATAGCCGTGTAGGGTTATGTATTCCTTTTCTATAAAGACTCCTACATTGGATCTTGCAACCCACTATATGATGACTACACTAAGTACCTACCCGAACAAAGCCGAATACATGAACATGGATGTTGAAAACACAACATCGAAAGTCGAAAGTTGCGTAGTTGACCATTTTTGTCAAAGAAGCGGAAAATCGTCAATTTGGTATGCCAATTTCGTGATATTGAATGTGTGTACCATGTACAATCGAAACGTTCAACCACAAAGTCAACACAGTTGGATGTCGCATTGTATAAGGTAGCATAAAATACAGCAAGTCGAGTACCGAATACAAAGATCGAGTTTTGGCGGAAATGGAGCTCCATAATAGACACTTACGCAATGAACCAAACAACAAGCCCTTTTCGATAATTGGCGACAGCGAGTTCACAGAAGCAAACAAGGCACTTAATTCCTTGCTGAAGTCTCTGAAATATGTTCCACGGTCCATAAACCTGCATTAACAGTGGAAGCTGTAGCGAAGCTTTATGAAGTTGGCGAACTGGTAGATGCGAGCAGCCTCGACCCAAAAAAGCTACAACAAACAGTGTGGTTTTTCATAACACTCTACTTTGGTCGAAGAGGGCGAGAAAACCAGCGGCAGCTGACAAAATCAAGCCTGAAGCTTTCCAAAACCCCGAATTCCGGCCTGGAATATTATGAGCTAAACAGACAAGCGCCAGGAGGAGTATTTTCAACAAAAAACCTTCAAGGTGGTTTAGATGGCAGCGACGACCCATCTGACGGGAAGATGTTTGAAAGCAAAGGACTCGCTCACTGTCCAGTAGCTGTAGTAAAGGCATACCTGTCCCATTTAAATCCAAAATGTGAAGCTCTGTTTCAGAAGCCCTTAAGTGGTGCCAAATTTAATCCATCGTCAGATGTCATCTGGTACTCTACGGTACCACTGGGCCACAACACTATCGGCCACATGATGAAGAATATGTCCGTACGAGCTGGTATCAACCCTCCGTTTACTAATCACTGTGTTAGGTCGACCACCGTCAATATTTTGTCTTCAACTGAGGAACATGAAAAATCGCCATATCAGAGCTGTCACGGGCCATAAAAGCGATGTAAGCTTGGAATCTTACAATGATCGTTCGACGTTCGAGCAGTTTCAGGACATGTCCTCAGCAATAACAGAGTTCGTCAATCTGAGCAAACCCCAAGTCGCTCTTCGCCCGGTATTGGCACCAGTGAATTCCGCCGGTTCGGCAGCAGGATTAAGTGCTATTCAGCCTAACACCTCCACAGTTTTCAACGCAGTCCTGCGAACATGGTGTAATTTCTGGTGGATCCTTCGCCAACTGCTCTTTCAGTTTCCATTTCAAGTGAACTTCAAAAACTTTGATTGAATGATGACAATATTTTGCAAGCATACTTTTGATTCATTCTGATTTGAACGGTGTTTAAGGACCATTGTTCTAGACTGTCACTTTCGAAGATTAACTATAGATTTTCCATGTTGAAAGATTCTGTAAATAGCTTCGCGAATTGCTTTGTACCGCTTGCACGTTTTCCACGCATGAATTGAGAGGTCAATTAAATCGATTTTTAATGGTTTTCTTCTGAAAATGTTGTTGAGATCACTTCCTGTGTATATACTAAAACAATTATTCTTCTCAATCTCGGTGAATAGTGGCAGAATATTTACCGAGCCGCTTCGCGGCTCGGTAAATATTCTGCCACTATTCACCTCGATTGAGAAGAATAATTGTTAATTATTTCACGGTTGGTGAGCGCGTACGATTTTTATTCACAAGTTGTGTAAAACAAACGAACGAACGCAGCGAGTGAGTTTGTTTTCCACAACGAGTGAATAAAAATCGTACAAGCGAACTAACCGCGAAATAACTTATTTATTTTATACATACCGAGATTCATAAGCGAACAGAACTCCAAGATAAACATATCTTTATTTTCTTAAAGGAGAACAGCGCGCGGTCAAGCCGCCTCACCGTTCGAGAGTTGCACTGAAATGGCTTCCTTATTGTAAAATACTTTACAACTACATTATCAAGCAAAAAGGCCGTGAAAAGGCAGCACTAGTTAGAATACAATAAGACATCCTGAAAATGTGTCGAAATAGTTGTACTGAAGTTCAAAATTTGACATACAGAAGTGAAAACCCGAGACTTTCTTGTTGCTTACCAGAAACCGCATGCTTGAATTGACAAACACTAGTCGGAATCCGAATCAAGAGGTTTGATTCTTTTATAAGTTTTGTTAGGGTTTTCCTCTCTCAGTGAAAGAGTCGGCGATTGATTTAAAGTGTTAATTTCCACACTAATATGTCCTCCGCTTATAACAGCACCCGAAAAAAGAGAAAGGGGCTGCTGTGCTGCTTGCTTGCTTTCCTGAGAAAAAGTTAGACGAAATGTTCCACGTGCTTACTTCTCTCCGGAATAGAAGAGCCAGACTGTGGAGCTATTTCTCCCGAACTCAGTCCAATGAGAGTGTGAGACATGTTCAACTGTTGTTTCTGTGAGACGGTAGAGTAGTTAGTGATACTCTGAACATTTTTGTGTCCTGACAGTTGCATAATATCAGTTGGCGGCACGTCGTTGTTGACTAAAGTTTGAATCATAGTTTTCCTGCCGCTGTGGTTTTTTAAGTTTGGCCCGAGTCCGGCTTTCTGTGCCATTGTTTTCATTAAGGTATTTAGTTCATTTACACCGACTGGAGCTTTCTTGAACCAAGGTTTCCCGGAGCCAGATTTTACATTGTTTACAGCGAAGTAAAACGGTGCATCGTCGGTATTCATTTCTGCGGGTCGCTTTTCTGCGTAGACTTTGTAGGTCTTTACTGGACATTTCCCGTTGCTCTGAATAGCAAACATTTTTGGTGCAATGGCTCTTACATTCCGAGAATCGTTTCCTGAACGAGTTTTCGTTTCTCTTTCATTGAATTCGAGGTACTCCTGCCCTGTGGAAGTTTGACAAAGTTTTACGTCTCCCCAACATATTTCTCTGTGCTCTTTGCAGCCTCGTAACCCGAAACTGATGGATTGTGTTGTTAAACCACACCGTGTTTAAAAGCGCTTCTGCCGTGGAACTTCCCAAGAGATCCTTTTCATACAGAACTTGAATATCTTCCTCGCTTAAAGCAGCAGAAGCCATGATTAGGCTTGTTGCCTTGCCTTTCCGTTTTAGATCCCTTTGCTTTGACTGAAGCGCTTTCCGAGTTTGTTCAGTCGAACTGGACGTCTTTCATAAGGCAAAGTCCATAGCTTTTTTTCTTCAAATGGCGCTCAAAGCTAGCAAAGAATGGCCTTAAGGAATTAGGCTCGTATTCTCCGTTGTCTTCTTTTTTTGCGAACCGTTGTAAGGAACCCGCTGAGAAACTTGTTCAGCTCTTGAGGAGCCAATTCGTCCATTTGTCTCGTCTCGCCTTTCAAAACAAGAAATTCGTGGAACAGAGCAACATCGTGTTTGGTCTTTTTCTTGGTGTTTTCATTTTCCTGTCCGTCTATGAACTCTTTTATTGATGAATCTAGGCTCTGAAAACGGTTACTCTGATTTGAAGCCATCTTTCGAAAGAAAAATGCGCCTAAGCTCTTAGAAATGTGCTGTTGGTCACTCAAGAGGAGCGGTGAGCGAGCGACACGGTTTTGTTCACCAGTGAAAATAATGATATAACCAATCAGAGCGTCGATACGTCGTTTTTCACTAGTGAAAAAATAGTATGACCAATTAGCTGGCTTCTCTAGCGCGAAGAGATTATTTTTATCTCGATGCTTTTTGGCGCGTAAATCTCGGTAAAAAGTACTGATCCATTGTTTTATGCTTGTGCCGAAATTAAACGAGTTATGAGTTAAGAGTCTCCATTATAAAAGGCCATTCGAGAGAATCAAAAGCTTTACGAAAATCAAGGGCTACTAAGATACCAGGGATTTGTTGTTTGTTTTGTGAGGTCCAGTACATCACTAATGAGTCTAATATTTTCCCCAATGTAGCGACCCTTTATAAAGCCTGTTTGATCCGGATGAATTAGATTTGGCAAAACTGTTTTTAGTCGTTTAGCAATTGCTTTCGCCGCTATCTTTGAATCAACGTTTAGAAACGTTATCGGTCTTCAGTTATGTAAACCAAGTAGCGAGCCATCTTCTTTTGGTAGCAAAGTAATTATGCCTCTTCGTTGCGAGATGGTAAGTTCTTGTTTTTCATACGCCTCATTTTAAGCACGCCAACAGGTCATTTCCTAGTAAATCATAAAATAATTTGTAGAATTCCACAGTTTATACTACAGGCTAAGAAATTTCTCAAATGCGATTGGCTAAGACCAGTAGTATTTCTGCCAAATTTGAAATACTTACATGTAAAAATTTCAGTTTCCATGGAAACCTAAATGATCGAAACAATATGGCGGAAAGATTTTCAAAATTCTGTGGAAAAAAACTGCAAGAGCTAAAGGAAATTACCAAGATATGGAAACAGCAAAGAATGTACAAAGATCTAGGTCACTGTTTCGTCGATTTAAGGTGGAAGGCAAAGGATACAGTCCTGATATTTTCAGTGAGCTACAACCCGAACCAACTTGGCTGACGAAGTTCGGTGCATAGCTTTATCGTCGAGCGCTCTTTTAGCTGCTATCGAAGAAGGTGAGAGAATGAAAAACGGCTCCTGTCAGTCTTTATTCAACAGTTCAGAAGCACAGGCAACCAGAAGTAAACGCCGTCCGCTGGAAACTATTTTCCGCTGCTGTGGTGACCAAAGAAACGATAAACTTAAATAGCCAACAATTTCCACGGCCTGCTGCTTAAATGAAAGTCCAAGTTCCACACAAGCAGAATCGGTTAAAAATCTATTGATAAACTTCGATTGACGATGAGGCTGTTCAAAATGTACACTTCAAAAGATATTTACAGGTATTCAAGTATTGTATATCTCAGTTGAAGCGAAAATCCTTTGAACATGTGTGACCTTTGTGCGATCACATGTTTGATCACATGTTGAAGTAAAACCAATCACCCGCGCGTGACTAAACAGCGTTACAGGATGCGAAATTTCTTTGCCTTGTAGTATAAACAAAAAATAGCACGGTTTCTTCGGGGTATTTGGTATAAATACCGGCTCGTGATATTTCAAAACTCTCCAAATATCACTCGCCGCGGCGGCTCGTGATATTTTGGCGAATTTTGAAATATCACTCGCGCTATTTATCCCAAATACCCCTAGAAACCGTGCTATTTCCTATATAAATCCGTCTACTCCTGGCGACTTGTCGTTTTGGAAAGAATCCAGTACTTTTTTACATTCTTCATACGTGAGAGGGCCTTCTAAACTATCTCGACCTCATTTGAAAGACTTGGGATTTCTAGACTATGGATAAATTGGTCGTATTCCTCTTGGGAGAGAGTATTTTCGGATGAGTACAAGTTCTTAAAGTAAACTTCGATTTGGTCAAGGATCTCTTTTTTATTACATGTCGTAGATTCATCCTGCAGACGGAGTTCACTGATGGTCTTTTTGTTATAATTTCTTTTTTCCAAGTTAAAGAAATACTTGGTTGGGCGTTCACCGTTCTCCTCCCAGCGACATTTCGCCCTGAACATAGCGTGCTTTCCTTTATCTTCATATAAAGATTGAAGTTCGGATTTAAGACTATCGTAACATTGTAGGACTTGGTCAATATCTGGGGCGAAAAAATCATTGCAAATAATAACATCCAGCTGTTCAAGCTGTTGTCTTATATCTTTTGCACGGTCTCTGGACACTTTTGCTTTGTGCTTCGTATAGGATATAGTTGTATTTCTAATCTCCATTTTAATTAGCTCCCACAGGAGACGCTTATCAGAAATTTGATGGTAATATCGTAGAGTGTTAGTATAAGTTTCTCGAACTATGACAGCGTATTTATCCTCCTTTAGGAGGGTGTTATTAAATTTCCAAAACCCCGGACCTCTAGGGGTTTCGTTTACCCAAGATAATGAGATATAAATTGCATTGTGATCAGGTGCTATTGATGGATAGATTTCTGTCTTTTTTACACTTTTCGTAAGGTTTTTCGCCATTAAAAAGAAGTCGATCCTAGATTTCATACCTTTTGCTTTGGATTGATACGTAAATTTACCTAACTTAGGGTGCCGCGCTCTCTGAATATCTATTAGATCAAACATATCCATTGACGCTAGGACCAAATTCCTATAAATTGTCGGTGCCCAAGCTATTCCTCCTAATTTGTCTTTATTTGACAGCCTGCAGTTTCAATCTCCTCCAACGATTAACGCAGTCAATTCCGTTTTATCGATTATGCAGTTATTTAGCTCCCGCATAAACTCTAGCTGATTTGTTTGATTATTTGGCGCGTAAATAGTACATAGCGATAATCTTTGGGAGCCGAGAATGGTATTGATTAACACAATTCGCCCGGAGTTGTTGCTGTAACAACAGTCAACCTGACAACGAGAGTGCACACACCTTTGCTGTGATTCGTACCATGGGAAAAGAATATCTCACCTCCCCATTCATTTTTCCAAATATTTTCGTCATTTGGTTCGGAGTAAGTTTCTTGAAGAAAATATATATTTGCTTTTAAATCTTTCAGGAACGAAAAAATACTACTTCTTTTAGTTAGATCTCTAATTCCGCGAACATTCAAAGAAAGGATATCTAAATTTACCGATCGCGAGTTGTGCATAAGCGAGCGACGTATCCACGCAATGAAACACACGCACAGAGAAAAAGTACTGATAATTTAAAAAGACGCCGATAAGAAAAAAAACACCCGACAACGTTTACAATAATAACAGCGACAGCAACAAACAAAAAAAAGAAAGAAAGAGAGTTTCCTTCAGCAAGCCCTAATGCCCCTTTCCCGGGCCAATTGAAATACAGCGTTAGTTAACACTAGTCGTTACACTACAACCAAGTCGTACCCTTTTATCCACAGAAGCTAGCGATTGATTCCTAACTAGTTATATTATAAATTTTCCAAGTCTTCTTTTTCGTAGATTCCTATCGGCGTTCCCGACGGAGACGTTTTCACAAAAATGTTTCCATCCTGTGACCAGGCGCTGATTACCAATCCGTTTTTTCGCTTATCGTTAGCTTTCCTTAGAAGATCCTTTCTGTAGGTTGTGAGATTCTCGTTGATGAAAATTCGGCCCTGTCCCGCTGCAACGTGTGTGGCAGTCGAGACGTTTGGGAATACATCTGGAAGCCTGATATTTTTCAATTTGATTCTTGCTTTGTAGAATCTGCTTCTTGCTTTATGACTCTGAAATTTCACTAGGATGGTACCTGCTCCTTTTCTCTTGATTGCGTGAGAGATGTTTATGTCTCCAGGGGCCCGTTTCTCGAAAGCCCCGGAAACTTTTCGGGCCCGAAAAGCCATAGCAAAATCTCGAAGCTTATTATTTCAGAGCTGTTTTATTCACGTATTCTTAACATAAACAGAGGTGTTCTCTTCACACAAGACGTTTCAGGCGTATACACTTATCCGTTTTTGGAAACAGATGAACTAAAAATGGCTTTACGGGCCCGAAACGTTTCCGGGGCTTTCGAGAAACGGGCCCCTGGTGACAATGGTACGTCTAATGTCTCGCCGAGTTGAAGTACAGCATCTTCGGTGGAGGAATAGGCGCTCCGGTCTGGAATACCACAAATCTCAAGAGATGGTTTTCTTGTGTATTGCTCTAAATTATCTTGTAGGAGATTAAATTCGACTATTTCCTCTTCTTGTTCATCTAACCTTCTTCTTGCGGCGTTCAGCTCGGTTTCTAAGGCGTTATTTTCCTTCTCTACCTTTATAATCGACGATTTCAAGGATTCGAATTCCACTTTCTGCTCCTGTATTGCATTCCTGAGCCCCGCCATCTCGAGTTACAAGCTTGCTGTTCTCTCGGACAATATTTGAGAGTTCAATCTTTATATCTACTAACATTTCCTTGATTCCAGCCGCGTGGGCTCTTCAACTTCAGTAATAATTGTTTCCTCGTCAATGGCTCGCTCTCTTCGGACGCCATGTTTGACCGTTTACACGTCTGTTCCTCTTCAACGGAGCCACGTTCTCTGCGCTTATGCTTGCCACCAAGCTTTAATTTTCCTCCAGGCATAAGCTTTTTACTTGGTTAGCATAAATGGTTGAGTTTTAGTGCTGTAGGTCGCTCAACATTTCCGTAAACTTTAAACACGGGAAGGTTTAAGCTCTCCTTCAAAAATCGTGCCACTACACGCCGCCTCCACGCATGCTCTCCATCACATTAAGTCAGTTGCGTCTGCATTCATAACTCAGTAAACCAAGGCCGCCGAGTTCATGAATAAATGGACCTTTTCGGTGATACGGCGGCCATTTTGAATTCAACTGTGTTAAGGTGGCTCCAAACAGTTTCCGACACTTTCCAAGACGTAGACTTGATGGGCCATTATAACCACTCTATATGGATTGATGCCGAACTCATGGTACCGAAAAACTGCCCAATCATTGGTGAACATGTTGCTGTCAAATTTGTGGCTTAATAGATTACCATACCAGCAATATAACCTACAAAAACATCCTTAATTTTAGCTTATAAGAGTTATAAGCCCTTAAAGCTAAAATTAAGGGTGCTTTTAGCAGGTCATATTGTTGCTATTGTAACTGTTATGTTGAATAGATGATTGCAACTTATATACCAATGATTGAGAATTTGTATGATACCATTATTGTTGCATCATGTGTTAAACAGTGGCAGTATTCATCCTTCAAAGTATAGCTGTTAGAAAAATGCTGGGAACAGATGCCTGCCTCCTTAAATAGCTATTATGGGATACTCAGGGAGCAAATGGGTATGTATTTGCCCCTTGAGCATCCTATAACAGCTTTTTGAAACAATAGAATTAAAAATGGCCGCCGTATCGCCGAAAAGGTCTATTGGCCTGGAATATACTACTGTTAGTGCGCTAGAGCCCGTCTGGAGCGGTCTAGCCGTGGCTGGAGTTCTTTGGGTTCTGTTCGTGTTTTAGACCCTACTCTCGCAGTACCTTTTTCCACTCAGGTATGGAGAGTGGACCGCTTTTTCAGTCTCCTTTGATTCCATCTCGTTCTTGGAATTGAGCGAAGCGAGAGACTGCTCGTAGTCAAATGTCCCGTTTGTTTTTGAAGTCCGTGCATCATATCTACTGTCTAATTATTTATACGTTATGTAGCGTTGGTCTCCCGTTGAAAACAAGAGACTAGACCTCTGAGACTGAACAGGCTTCTCGGCAAGCACACCTGAAGATATTTTCGAATGCCGTTATCGCTCTTCCCTTTAGATCCCCCTGTTCTTAGATTTCCTACCCTGTTCATAGATAGCTCCATGGAAGAAAGTGGGTCTGGCCTTTTCTTAATTAACTAATTATCTTAGGTAATTGATTAGCTTCTTTCCGATTTGTTCAGGTTCAGCTGGCGAGTCAAAAATATCATTTTTTTTTCCATATCAACTTCATGTTGTAAACAGGGGAACAAATCGATGAACGGGCGTATTTTGAGCGCGTGCATTTTGAGGGACAGCGAGCGAGCGTCGTCTATGCTTTGGAAAACTGGAAAGACTTTGTGTGACCGCAAAGAAAGCATCACAAATGAACGAAAGTGACCTAACCAAAAACACTCTCAACACTCTGCCAAAAATAGAAGCGTAGAAGAAAACAGTTTGCTGTGAAATAATACCGCTTGTTATTTGAGTAAGCAATTGAGTAATAGGTCATTTTCGAATTACCTTGTACTTTTTTTAAAAAACGAGTCCTCGTGAAGAACCCTTTAGTATGAAAATGAGTTTGATTCAAATAAAAAATGAACCTGTAGGCGGGACACATTTTCATAGGAACGGTTTTCCACGAAGACTCGTTTTGACGTAGAGGCAAAAGGGAACTCGGAAATGGCCTGGATGCGATGGTACAAACTATTACGTCATAACAGGATCTTCTCTCGTAGTGTTGATCCACGGAAAAGCATTTATACACTTTCACGGAGAGGGGTACTGGAGAGTGTCTTGCCTAAGAACAACACAACACAGTGACTGTGAGCTTGAGAGTTGTGAGTTCGTGCTATTCGTATATCTGATGGCAAAGTGAAAACATGAAAATAACATACGTGAACTGCGGAAGAAAGATTTAAAGACTTCAGAGATCATTGAAAATAAAGCCTAGACGTGCACTTGCATATCTTCACCATTTATGGGTGTATTAGGAACGCACAACCTGACCAGCTGCCAGGTGGCTTTATAGTAGTTCATCCGGTATTACATAATACTGGTGCAGTTCTCTATCACCTGAGCTATCAAGCCAACTGGGAGCTGGTCACGTTGTTCTTTATTCTCGCAACACACGAGTGTGGCGATCTCTAATGTCTGAATTTTACTGTTTCTAATTCTAGGATCTGGTTTTCTGCTAAGATTTAGTAGCTCAGTCCAGGACATCACAGCAATGGAATGAATGCAGAAGATTTCCCGTCATTTAGTTTATTCTGTGATCCAATTAAAACACTTCCTTTGAGGACTTTCGTTCCCAGTTGTTTCGACATTTTTGTAATTTTAAAAGATATCTTTAATTTATTATCAGTCCTCCCTTACCACTAAGTTTCTGTCCAACGAGAAAAGAATTTCAATTTTTGCCTATCAGACAGAATGACAGCACTCTTAAACTACCTTCTTTACTTTGCAAATATAACATGAACGTTGTCGTGGGCTTGTTATACTTAGCATTGGCTTTTAGTTTCTTAAAGTTTCTCTGCACGCACCATCTTCTCACAGGCTAAGAAAGATAGTGTTACCGTTGGCATCTGGCATAGCAGGGTTTAAAAAGTAAACCTTTTTCATAGTCTTGCCCCGGTACCGTTTCGGATTAAAGATGAAACTTTTCGGATTAAATGTGATTATTGTTGCAAAATTAAACTCCCTGGTATCTGTGACAGCTATCGAAAACGCCAAAATAAGGACGAGGTATTAATCAGCTCAATATTTTGTATGAAAATTAAAATAGTTTCGGCTGACAGCTACGTAAAGAGATTATCGCTAACAAGGAGAACGAATAAGTCATCAAAGCTCTTAAGATTGGAAAGTATGACTACGTTTTGTTTTACCATCGTCCACTTTCTCTTAAAAGGTTTGTAGGTCGGTCGGTCGGTCAGTTGGTTATAAAATAAAAACTGCGGCTAAAGAAACATTGACAAATTAACAAATAAATCATTCCAAACTAGCTTTGATTGTATCTTCCCTGAGACTGCCATTTTACATCGGACCTCCGCGCCACTATCACTCTAAAAGGTGTTCAAAAACTTTAAGAGGGGAGATTCAGATTTCTTACTCGCTCGAAGGTGGATAAAAACCACCTTGGGAACACCCGAAACACGGGAGCAAACAATGAATCAAGAACAATTTTTTCCTATTTGTGATGGAACACGAGAAAAGTCTATGGGAATAGGGATTGCCCAACAGTACTTGGTGAAAGAGAAATGGCCCTGGTTATGAAATTAGTATTGACATGCAAGACGTTGTGGCCCTTTTGAAAGTTTGACAACGGGTAACATTTCATTGGCACTTGATAAGTTAAAAGAAAAGGCCCTTAAGCCCTTTGCAGTCTCTCGGCAAATTACCCCCTTTCGAATAAATTTTCGACGCAATTATCTCTCCTCTTATGGCACATAACAGTATAGTCTGGGGTATATATTAAAATCAGTTACTCCTTATATCTTCAAGTAAGGACAATTGCTATATTGGTAAATAAATCTTTCTCATGTCAGAAGATCTCCATCACGTTGGAAAAATAATTTCTATTTTGATGTAATAAGTATGCCTGAATTTTACAATTTGCCTTGTTTTGATCTTACGTTAATTTCTTAACTAATGCTAAAATCAAACATTGTTAACCTAATCCAACAAAGGTATATTCTATACTGGCAAAATACCATGCAATACTCTAAATAAACTATAATTTTTCAACACTTTTAAGAAGGATTATACGCCTTCCTCTTATCTAAGCCTAACAAGCATTGTAAGCAAAATAAAAGAACTAGTGAAATTTAGGATAGGCACATGATCACAAACTAAGGATTGAAACTGATAGATACGATCAAACCAAGGGTTAACAGACTCTGCCCTTTTTGTGAATCTAATCAAATTCAAGACGAATCTCACTTTCTTAATGCTAATGTGTTGCATTAAATACTCTAGTCTAAGAGATGAATTTTAAAGAAAAATATAAAATATCGTTCCGAGTTGTAAACAATTATCTCCGTTACAAGCCATCGGCGAACTTATGTCTTTTACAAATCATTATGTTAATATTCCATTAGCAAAATTAATTTCATCTTGCTTTGATCTAGTACGCAATATTCTTCTTTCAAATCAAACCGATGTATCTTGTTTGTTTTATCAAACCTTATTATACTGTGTTTTAGTTTTAGCTTTAAGAAAGCTTTTGCAACACTGTAGGTATTTATGGTCATGCAAATAAAGCTAGTTGATGTCGTTGGCAGAGTTTCATGTATGATTTTAAAATTCCAAAGCTTGCCATCCAGCAAACCTTTTTTTCAACAAATCTTATTCATAAACCATCGCCCTACAAAATGTCCATTTCGCAACTGAAAACTTAAGTAACGTATTATAATAAACGCTACGAAAGGATATTTCGATGTCATCTTGATTGACATCATTCAGATCATTAGCAACAGAAACATCTAGACGTTATCTTTTAAACTTTAAACGAAGCGTCGTTTCCAGCGTTTATTTTCATTTTAAAACACAATTGGGAATCTCCATACGTTCACCGCACCCTTGCCATTACACTTTTTACACCGCGGCCTTTTTAATGAGTGATTATATAATTAGGTTAACTCACATAAACAGGTTTCCCAAAGAGAAATATGTCTCGTTTGCAAATCTTTGTCCATATCGTTGTCGAATCCAAAGGGATTTTGTTCGCATTTGAATGACATGATTGAGTTGCAGTTATCTCATACTTGTGAGGTCATTTTATCTTTTATTGTACATGTCTGCGATACCTGCGCTTTACTAACCTGATAACAGGGCTTTAATAGTTACACAGCCATGACATGCAGTAAATATAGCCAACTCAGACAGCAAACGCTGCACAATGACTTAACATGAAAATAAATAAAGGGATAAATGTATTAAAACAGGCCTTGTTGCTATAAGGCTGTAGCTCTATTTGCATGACCATAAATTCATACAGTGTTACAAAAGCTTTTGTAAACTAAAACTAAAACAGTGTAATAAGTTTTTTTTTATATAGCAACCAAGTTACATCGGTTTGACTTGAAATAAGAATATTGCATACTAAATCAAAGCAAGATGAAACGAATTTTGCTAATGGAATATTAACATAATGATTTGTAGAAATTATAAGTTCGCCGATGGCTTGTAACGGAGATAATTGTTTAAAAGTCGGAACAATATTTCTATTTTTACAGAGGATTCACCTCTTAGAATAGAGTAGTAAATACGATACATATGAATGTGCGATTAATCTTCGATTTGATTAGATTCACATGCAAATAAGGCAGTCTGTGACCCTCAGTTTGATCATAGCTACCAGTTTCAATCCTTAGTTTGTAATTGCCGATCCCAAATTTCATTTGTTCTTTTCTTTCGCTTAGCTTGTCTGTTGTGCCGAAATAAGAGAAAGAGGTATTATAGACTACTTATGTTGCCAGTATAAAATATACTTTTGTTGCATTAGGCTAACATAATGTTTGATTTTAGCGTTAGTTAAGTACGTAAAATCAAAACAAGACAGATCAGTTGTAAAATTTAGACCTACTTATTACATTAGAATAGAAACTGATTTTACCAGCGTGATGAAGATGAGGATGGTTTGTTTAACAATAGAGTCATTGTCCTCACTTTAAAGATATAAGGGGTAATTGTGACCATCCATGCGAAATTATTAATTATTTTCTTATCGATAGCTATAATGAGAGGAAACCTACCAAGTTCAGCTCCACATGTTACTTTGGAAGCCTTATTGCTTACTTTCAAATAACGTTTGCAGAAATGAAGACGTGTTTTTTTCAATCTGTTTTTTGCATTGTACCCCAGACTAATTGGCGAGATAATTGCCTCGACAATTTTATTCGCTAGGAATGGGGGTAATTTGCTGAGATTTGTGGGCTTTCTAAGACTGCAAAGGGCGTGAAGGGCTTTTCCTCGGGGGGAGGCAGAGAGAGAAGGAAATTCCTGGGGAAGGTATCTGTCCCCCATTTGATTAGTGCAAGCAAATGCAGTCCTCAAACATTATCACTACGCTGTTAAATCTTCACGATTTCCTCCCCAAAACCTAGTTGATGGAGTTTGTTTCAGGAATCGTTCCCTGCCGGATGAAAAACAAGCCCTTCAAAGGCAGTAGAATTATGAACTGGGCTGTCAATACTTCTAATCCACGTAGGAGGAAAACACTCCAACCCCACAGGAAACTGTAAAAACGGAAGCCTGAATTCATCCAAAGCAGACTAATCAGGCGAGTTCGCGTGAGAGAAGCAATATTGTAAAGTAACTTTTCGAGTTGATGCTCTAACGCTGGGAGCATCAAGTCAGTTGGTCCTCGGAAATACTGTTGTAAGCTCTTGAAATACCTTCCATTTTTCACGCATCTTATGCTCGCTTTTGACACTCGTCTCATGAGATAGTGAGCAAAGTGAACAATTAATCACGATATTTAGTCCCCAGAGCTTCTAAGTGTTTTGCGCCCTCGGCAGTTTTTCGTATACCCCTCGGACGCAAAAGCAAACTGAGCCACGCTCGAGAAATCCAAGCCAAAAAAATAATAGAAGCGACCGGAATTTCTTAAGGAAAAAGAGCTGGCGTTTATTGCTTAAAAAAGTAGCCTTTCTGTTCTCTGATTAAGACGCGCATAAAATGCATGCCATATTTGACAGTCCAATGGCGATGAGGCATTAATCAGCTCAGTGTTTCACCGGAAAATAAATTGCCTTTAGATTATGGTGACATTAAGGGATGATCTCCAACTAGACAGACCAAAAGAGAATCAAAGCTTTTACGATTATGTATGAATTATGTTACGTAAAAAAATTATCCAACACCAATTAACTAGTCGGCACGCGACAAAACCAGCAAAGAGAACCCCTGCAGCAAAACACTTGCATGCTTCTAACATGTTTAAAAATAAATTCAAATTAGAACAAGATTGATTGAATGCCACTGGGCAAAGTGGCAATACACGGAGGTTTAGGCAAAATGTAGACTAACCATGTGATGAGTCTCGAAGTCTTTGATCCTCTCTTCATAAGGGTTAAACAAACTTAAGAAGTGCACTCATGTCTTAGTTTTGCATTTCGTGTTGGGCGTTAAAAGTAGGAAGTATGTAGAATTATTTCTTGGTGTGTTTATGCTGGGGATTATAGGACTTACAAGGCCTTTAAGAGACCATTTATTTTCTATGAGGTAATTGGGATTTAGGCGTGAAGTAAAAAAATTATGGCTTACAGACGGAAGATGCTGGAAAAATATTGCATATTATATGGGCCCGCCATATTATACGGGCAGCATCGTATTGTGTAAAGCTTCTGCCAAAATGCTTAATATAGTACAAAAAACTATGTTTCGGACCCCTATTTTATTGCGCAACAGATACCACCATTTCAGCCCCCGTAAAGTTGCACATCTCTTTGTTACGTCGGCCTGTTATGCTTGTTTTCCAGTTTTATATGAATTTAAGTGTTTTAATAAGTCTAATGACGGCATCTAAAATAGTCCCGAGAGGCGGTACCTCCTTTGATGGACTAGACGGAGAAGTTCCGCAAGCAAGGGGCACCTTTTTCAGACTTTTCAGGCTGGAAGTATCTGAAGTATATAAAAAAGTAGGGATTTCATTATCTGAAGTGTACAAAGGGGTACTAAAAAACTTCCATTTAGGCGTTTAAAGACCCTTTTAAAACATTTCAAAGAGACACACCTAATGGCTGCGTCATAAGCTGAATCAATCTAAGCTTACCGGAAAGAGATGTAGTGTGCCTACATGTAGGTATATGAAAGGGATACCATTTTCCATGGAAGGTATATGAAAGAGCAACTTTTTCTGTCAAAAATTAAACGGTATATAAAAGGATAAAGGTTTGGAATTCGTGGACCTCCAGCCGGGATAATACTGAGTACCTAGTGCCAGAATGCCGAATTTGTTTTAAAAATTCAAACTTTCCTGGGGATGGGAGAAGCATACCCGCGGTTCTCTTGCTATATTTCTTTCCCAGCAATATGAAGACAAATCCGTTAACTAACGATCGACTTCTTTGATTTTCTCGTTGAAAAGAATTTCCTTTGACAAGCAGTCGAAACAATTTCAGCTCTCATTTTTGGATGCTGTTTGTCCCTTTTTGTAACTGGACGTCTGATACATTGTCACAAAATTGCATTGGAGTATGTCTTTGATGTTTGATTGATCATGAATTGGATGAGAGAAAGGGAAGAATATCAAATTATAACAAAAAAAGTAATAAATTAAAATAAAGAAACGAACTGGTGGAATCGTGCCATCTTAGACCTAGTTCACACTAGAGACATAACGACTTCAGATGGACGTTATGTTTGTGCTGTGAGCATTCAACCATAATGACATGACAGCATGAACATAACAACATAAGGAAGAAATCTGATCTTTTCCTTATGCTTTTATGTCTATGTTCACATCACGACATAAGATATTGTGCAAATGAAAGATATGAAAGATCGCATATTTGATCTGCGGAGAAAGATATGAAGACATGATTAATCATCGCAGTTATACACACAACGTAAGCAGTTGTCAAATTAATGCCTGAAAAAAAAATTCAGGCCTGAACGGGATTCGAACCCATGACCTATGCGATACCGGTGCAATGCTCTACCAGCTGAGCTACTAAGGCAACCGGGAGCTTCAATATGACTGTATAAACGTGTTCCAACACGCCTTCATCCGACTTGGACATTTTTTTTTTTTTCAAACTCATTAATTTGTAATTCATCAAGTTTTAATAAACAAAGGAAATCGTGACCGTGTCGGTGTTGGATATCTGACCTTAATTGGCATAGATTTTTTTACGACTTTATTTTTCCGTTTTCTCCTCGTTTTTTAGCTTCGCTTGAAAACATACATTACGAAAGACCGTATTTGACCACACTTTCAAACCCCTCGAATTTCGTCATACTGCTCAACGCGTTGTATTTTCAACTCTCTTCTGGGTGTGTGGAAACTGATCTGGTCAAACTCGGTGAGTTTGGCAGTCTCCGGAATTTTTATAATCTGATTATTTCTCAGATTGGGCAACTAGGCTAATCTATAGTTAGGATGTAACTGGATAACATTAATAAGAATTCCGATGATCCATGTACAGAAGTACTGCCAAACGAGGTCAAACAGCATTCAGCGGCCGCAGTTGAGTAGCCCTTTGAATTTTACTTGTGGTTAAAAAAAATTAATCCAATCTTTTCCCAAAACGACAATTTTGTGGTCCTTTTTGGGGGATATTGTGCAGATTTAGGTCAGTGCTGTTCAGTTTACAACAAAATTGTTTAATTTTTCTCTTAAGACGCTTTTGTCGAAAATAGACTAAAACAACAAAAGAGCAAAAACATTATCGGAATTTCCACCGAAGAAGTCACGTTCATGACTTCAATCGTTACATTTCCTGAATAAAAATTATCTCTATCGAAGATTCTTTCGCGTGTGATATTTTTGCTCTTTAGACCTTTTATCTTAACAATTTCCTTCGAGACTTGCCGGCCAATAAAATTTATCAAAGGAATCAACCTCGCGACATTTAGCGAGAAAAACTGAGAAGTACAAACACCATTAAAGAATTATGCAATTAACAGCTTTACTATGAAATAAGTCGCTTATCGTATGGAAATGTTTATTGATTTAAAGCTTTCCTTTACGGATGTGTTGAAAGTAAACATTTTCAAGGGCACGTTCCGAGACTTAATTATAATGAGCTTTATTAATTAAATGTCTGGCTGAGCAGGCTATTAAACCCACTGTAGCTAGAAAGCGTTCTTCACTTGCTCAGAACATTGGACGAATTCGTCGTTTGAAGTAAAGATAGGGTGAAGGTAAGTCCATAGCAATGTACCATGTAGTACAACAGGTACTTTCTTTATAGCTTGGATGAAAAACATCAATCAAAGTGCTAAAATACAGACTAGTCGTATTTCTTTTCCTACTTTTTTTTTTCTGTCGGTTATAACTGTTGGGTTTTCATTTTATATTCTGCAATCTCCGTCTAGGCAATATTTTAATTCCAGTTCCGTACTACTGTCCATCTTGTAAGAAGTAACAGGAATCACGTACGTTCCATAGATTAGTCTAGCAGTCTTTGTCTGACGGTTTTTTCATTTTAATTTTGTCAAGCTTTACAGAAGTTGTACATAGAGTCCATCGAGTGGCTCGATGACAAAACGAAACTCTGTCCTTACTGTCAAACAGAGATGAATTTTGTTATATGCATTCTCATCATCATTATTATTATTATTATTGGAAACGGTGTGGCAAATTTGTCATTTTATAATTGTTATTCTTTCTCCATAAAAAACGTTTAATTGGTACGATGATTGACAAATTGCCGTCGTTTCTTTTGTTACGGAACTTCTAATTGAACTCCTTAGAAACAAAGATTATTTACTATTTTATGAAATAACTTTTCTAGCCAATTACGTCTTTGATATTAACATTTATTCGCTGTTATGCCATGTTTCCGGAGCCACTATTTTCCTGCTCCAGACATTCCGTTAGTTGGAATACCCTCCTCGTTTTGTTCGTCAGTTTCGCGCTATTCTTCAACTACTGAGACAAATTATGGTAGTCAAAAATGTACCAGTTTGGCCAGAAATAATTTTAATTTCATATCTGGATGTGAATAAACTCAAATTAACAAATTGACGTTAGTTTTTCATGCGTCTGTCCTGTTATTGATCATGAATTTCGTCATACATTGTCAAGGTAGCTGTGGATCCACGAGGTGATAGCTGAGTGAATCCGCATATATACATATATACATTATACAATGAGCGCGCGAGAATTTCTGCAGTTATCGTAAAATGGATAGCACCAGATATTAGTAACGTCAAAAAGCAAAATACTTAAGGAGTTTACTAAGTATGGGACCACTGTCATCAGGTAGACTTGAAGGAACACATTCTTGTTAAGCTTCTTGTCTTGGAATGCAACCGCCCCTCATAAAGGTTTTACAAGAGGGACAACTACGCGCGTTCAATTGATCAAAATCCAGCTTCTCAATTTTGTTTTGTGCCAAATTTAACCAGCGTGTCTCGAGAATAATCAACATGACCATCTCGGCTTAGAATTCCTTAGAAAATGCAGGGAAAGGAAAAGCTGAATTTTATCCTTAACTGTTAGCCTGTAGAGTCTGCAGCAATCCTGTAGCTTTTTAAAGGACTTGCGAGTTTTCATACTGTTTGTCCCTCCGATTGTGAAAGAAAGATAGGTTATTGACCAAACGTGAGGTCAAGATGGCTGGATACTGGCCAAGATCCTTTTTACGTGTTTATGGAACGAGACACCTTCCAGGTCCATAAACACGTAAAAAAGCACGAGGCCAAATATGCAGCCATCTCGATCCGAACAACCTTGCTAAATAAATGAAGTATAAGTATTTGGCAAAAGGAGCATCACTTTCCTGATAGAAACAGAGGTTAATCAGGCCCCGCTCCGGTAGCCAATCACGTGTAGGATTTGGCTTATCCTGCCCTCTCATGGAGCTTGCCATGTGATACTGAGCGGTAGAAGTCGAAATTTCCACTCACGTGCTGGTAGCCGTGAGTGGAGTTACGCATGGCGCGGGGTTTTTGGCGGTAAACTATTTGCAGACAACATCTTTATTTTCTGTCAGCTTACAGGTTCCGTCGGTTTTCCACGGGAAATAGAAACAACAACAACAACAACAAGAATTACAAATAACACAACACTATCTTATGTAATTGATCTCTCAGTTTACTCTATAGCAATATGAGTGAAACTTCCTCTGACAAGATAAATCGTTTATTGAAAAAAAAAATACACACCTAGCGATCATGCGACTGAATCACGTGTGGAATATCCTGAATTACAATAAAAAATTATACAAAAGAATTATACAATGAAGAACTTGAAACTAGAAGAAAACAAGCCGCTCTCATTTCGGTTGTTGGGCAACGTGAGAAATTGTCGACAGTCGTATCTGCAAGGACCTGTTCTGTGCACGTCGTCGAGTCAATAAACTTATTTATATTCTGACCGTGGGTCGTTCTCTGAGGGGACATTTCAAGTAACCCCTCTTCAGAGCATGTTGGTCCGTTACACTCGGCGCGTTCCCTTTGTGTCAACTTTCTTACGTAATTGACATCAAGAATTACGTTTTTTTTTCGCCTTGAGTTATTTCCTCGGTGAAAAGTTTCCATTTAAATGCATTGAGGAAAGTACAGATCTTCTTAATAACGTTTTCCGAAAACCCTTTTGAGATTAAATCCCCCGCCCCTTGAAGCGTATATTATTTTTGTTAGAAATGTCAAAACATAAGTTTAACTGAAAACAATCCATGGGGCCCTCACAATAAGGTTGTTGATTTTTTCGGAAGTAGTACTCTAGATTTCAGATTCCATGAATAGCAAAATATTGCACTGAACACTTCTCTGAGACATACATTCTTCGCTTGGCTCACAAGAACTTTATATCTAATCATTAAACTCGTATGGACACCTTTTTCTGAACTAAATAGACAATTCCAACCTGTTTTGTTTCACCTCTGTTTACTGAGCATAATATTACACGTTTTCGGTTTGGCAAAAACACAAAAGAGTAAAATTCTCGAGAGCGTGCTTGGCACTTCAAGCACAAACTAACTGACAGAACATCCTTTATAACAATTCACTGGAGACTGAGAAAGTGTGATCGAAAAAGTATTTCTGTCAATGCAGAAGCCCATTTAAGAAATCAGTGGGGACCTTAAGAAAGATTCTCTCCTACAGCCAGTAAGCCTGCTAAGGATTTTTCCTACGTCTCTTTTCTACAATGTTCTTTATAGTCTGATAAGTTGTGTTTGACTCGTCAAAAGCGGAAAACTCTTCTTGTCAACGACTTCGGTTTAACGCCAGTTGTCTAAAATAGAGAGTTATGTTGTAAAGGAAATGCTTAACCTATTTGCCGTCTTTGAGATTAGGAATAGTCAACCTCGATTCACTGAACATCTCAGCTTAGTTCAGTGTCTCTGAGACTGTTCAAGGACAAACGCAGGTTTTCTTTGCTCAGCCGGAACTTTTAGTCTTTCCAGCCAGATTAAAGCAACGTTCTACATGTTATGTGCAATGTGAAATTCCTTTCTTCCGCGCCGGTGTGTTGTAGGGGGAGCGGTTTGATCTGCTCTCATTCAGGCAAAACCATAGCAGTCATTTTTAAAACCGCAATAACCACTTAAAGTTAGTGCCCCTTTCCACCTCAAATGTTTGCGGTATGGAAAGTTTCCCACGCCTCAGACACGACAGCAAATGACAGCCTTCCTGTTTCACTTTATATAAGCTAAACTCCAAAGTGACAAGAGCTGAAAAGGTTTATCCGCGGATTTCCGCCCCGTACGTACGCCAGTGGTTCTGCGCATGTAAGTCCTCCAGCAGGCCACACGAGCGGCATTTCTTGACGTAATTCCGCTTCACTCGTCCAAGCTTCGGATCACGCTCAATTCAACAGCAGATTGCTTGTCGGGCCTCTGTTTCTTTTCTCTCAATACTGGCTAAATACACTAAAGTAGCCTCCGCTGGAGAGCATGACCATGGGCTCCTGGCCTCCTAATAGTGTAAAAGTGAGAGCGTAATAATGAGAGTAGTTAATTCATCGGATACTGTTCCTAGACGCCACACTAAGGTTTGAACGAAACTCCTTTTTCCCCTGAACTTCAGTACTGGCGAACGTCAGGTCAGTTTAATGGATGGAAGTAATCAGCTCTCATAGTCAGCCTTACCGACATTTCCCTGACTAGGAAGGTGGATTCAGTGTACCCCTGAATGAAATGTTTCCTTCGGCAGGTGGCTGTCTGGAGAGGTCAGATGTTGTAGCTCAGCTGTCGCCACACACAAAAAGAAGCAATCGGAAAATTAAAAACAGGGAGCTTTGTTCTTAAACAAGTCTAAAAACGGATGATTTGATAGTCGTGCGATCTGAGCAAGCATTTCCTTTTAAAGATGTGTACAAATTGCACAGTATCCTGTAGGAAATGACACGAAATTACTTTAACGATGCATTTTCAGACGGAAGCCACAGTAACAGAAATGCTGTAACACAGATTTTGATTTTGACGTTTGGGCACAAATTTGAATTGATCGAGGTGATACCCAATCTGATGTCTCGTTAGCACTCCTGTGTTTATGTCGCAACTCCGGCAATTGTAACCGATAACAGTTTTTCCCAGCTCTAGAGTTGCAATAAGACCGAGCTACGAACATTGCTCGTGAACGCCGGAGATCTGCCGATTCCGAAAGTCCAGACACGGAAGGTCTCAGAAAAAGTTACCTGTCATAGGTTATGCTATCATATAAGGGTCACTGCTAAGTTTTGATTCACTACACTAATAAATATCTCATGTAAAATCAGTTCGGCTGAGCCAGAACGATTTATACTGATTTGACAGAATTTCGAGCAGAAAAAAAGATACGTGTAATTTTGTAGAACGTACACGGCAGCATAATTACAGTGGAATCCCGATTTCTCGAATCTCCATGGGAAACGCAAATTGGTTCGAGAAATCGGAGAGTTCAACAAATCGGGGGTAAAATTACAGTGTTTGACAGAGGAGAGGGAACGACTTTTGGTTGGAGTTATTCAGTGGGAGGTTCGAAAAAATGAGGGTTCGAGAAATCGGGATTCCACTGTATTTGTATCCAAGCTATTTCGTGGTCTTTTGCGGTGACTTGGTGAGGAAACCCAGTTTCACCAGCAAATCCGGTTCCTTACAAACCTCAAACCGCCAATGCACAGATTGGCGCGGGACTCACATTGGGTTCTGCTCCAATGGGATTTGTTTCGCGTGCTGAATTTAGATGACCGTTTGCGGCCAGGCTGAAATTAAGAGCCGGATGACGACCCCGACAGAGATTTAGCTCAGGCTAAAAAGCGCCTTAATCAGTTTTGTTTGTTTAAATAATAATTGGCACAAACGCTTAACGCTTTACACAAGAGAGGCTGGCCAAATGGCATTTGTTACGTTCGAGCTTTTGTCAATGTCTGGATAGAGTTCATTGCCGGATTAGAGATGCAAAAAGCTGGCCATTAAGGTTTTGTCAGCTTCAATGGTGTGAAAGCGCAGCACATCGGTAATACATCGGTAATACCATTAACTCGCTCATAATCCACTTAATCTTCGTGGGCAGTGAAGCGAGAGATTGCTTGACCGCAAATGAACGCCCGGAACTTTCTTCCAATGAGTAAAACAGACCAAACGAAACTACTTATCATAGCAGTGCGACCTCGTGTTTTCCGTAGATCGAGAAAAGTGCATACTTTTCCTATTGTTTACAGCAATTGATACGACCGAATGGCACCGCTCTTTACGATGTGGAAATATTAATTTTCATTGGTATGTAAAGTTCGAAAGGTTGCTCGAGTTTATTCAAAAGTTGAAGCCCCCTTTTTCCATGATCTAAAATACAATCTGATTGACGCGCTTTAAATGAGCCTCAAGACAAAGGCTCATTAACAATATCAGCACTTGCACGGACGACACGCGTAAATGTTTCACGTTCCTTTAGTGTTTGACAGTGTGGCTTTTGTGCTTTGCAGAAGCTGGAAATTTGATCAATATCCTAGAAGCACCGCCCACTGCCCGTTGATTAAAATACACGACTGAACGATTCCGTCTGGAAGATCGCGGATTTGTCGCACGTAGAAACAACTCCACACGATGTCGCTTCTTCTGAAGTGTTTTATCATCTCCTTGGTAGTTTGTACTTCGCGGGCTTATACCACCTATAATAGAGGACACTGCCAGCCCGTACCGCAGTTTTGCAGGAATTTAACAACGAACGGGAATGGGTACGCCTTAATGCGCCTTCCAAACGCGTTCAACAACTACCAACTCAATGAAACTGTCGAGGCCATCAAGCCATGGAAACTTCTTGTTGGACAGTGCCATGCAGGCTTGAAGTTGTTCCTCTGTGCCATTTACGCTCCGATTTGCCTTCACGACAAAGAAAGCGGTATGGAAGTGATCATTAAACTCTGTAGATCGTTCTGCTCCAGGGTGAGAGCAAGCTGCGAGCCCGTGATGAACAGTTACAATTACTCCTGGCCAACTCACGATGCCTTCAATTGTTCGCAGTACAAGGACGACTTGATGTGTGTCCGAGAAGACTTTGTTGTTGCTGCCACATCACGACCGCCAGTGGTACGGCCCGCAGGTACGCTGCTAAAGGAGCGATTAGATCACATTAGAGTTCACAGCTTAATTTGCAGTTTAACGTGTCTTTTAATATGGCAAATGATAATTATAGCTCGGGCCGGGCAGTAGATAAACCTTGTATTTTCATTTAGATAAATCTCGTATTTTTATAATTTGCTTGACTAAACGTTGAGCAATCTTGACATTTTGTTTATACAACGCTTGTTGTCGCGCGCGACCATGGCCTTCTGCTCCTCGAACTCGCTGGTAAAGTTGTGCTATTTATAATTTCAGACATTTCCTACGGAAAGGGCGCGAAGGATAGTTAATCTAGAGGAATGTGGTTCGCCATTTTAATCTTACTGACAAGCAGTCACTAACAAACAATACTTTATTTCCTTTTTTTCTCCAGATAACGACACGGCTTGTAGCCCGGATATAAATACCGATGATGTCCTATGCGAGAAGGCCAAAAAGAGCCATTTAGGTAAGACGCGCTTAAAACTCTATCGCATTTCCTTTTTTTATTTGCACAAGCACATACAGAGTCTGATTGAACTCAAGAATCATCTTTTTGCGGTTTTAATGCGTCTGTCCGCGAAAATATATACAATGAGGAAAACAGCATTGACTCCGATTCTCCTTAACTCGTTACATAGCCCTCAAGTGTTTACATCTTATATCTAAGAAACGCCAGTACGTGACTACATCTCTTTTTGTCAAAATGCGTTTTAGTTTAGCGTCGGGAGTGATCGGCACAATTGAATTGTCGTGCGTGGGAAGGGATCGTCAATTTCTCGCCTCAAACCTTTGAAGAGGTGTCAACGAGCGTACAAATGTTGGCACATTTTTGACGCCAATGCAAATCTTCAGACCACCAAATGTGCGTACCTATATACGATGTTACCGGGACTGTCCCGTTTTGCGATCGTTCAACCCTGGGAATTACAACTATTTTGAACATTCTAATTTTCATTTCAGTCCGACAAATTAGCCATTATAATACACCGTGTCTTACGGGTGCAACTTTTGTTTGAGTTTTGCACACATTTTCGATTCTTTGCAAACCAATACGCTTGATTATCATGACAAGAGAGTCATTTCTTTCACATATCTTACAACATAATTAGGGCTGGGCAGTGAAAATGCGCCTCAAGGTAAACAACACACGAAAATAAACCTCTAGGGCTAGGTTAAATTTGCAAGGTGAAAGAGAGATTTCTTTGCGGCACAATTTTTATTATAATGTGTTTTGACTACGTACTTCATACACGCCGAAAAGGAACAATGATAGAAAGGTCATTAGTATAAGTAAAGGGCATTTATTACTAATGAGGGTATTTATTACCTGTCTGTCATCTTGGCAGCCTTTGTAACACGCTATGTGAAAGTTCGCTTCATTGTCTGATCGGAAAAACGGGAAAGAACCGGCGTTTCAAAACTGTGGTAACTTTTTCTGTGCGCGATTAACCAACATACGAATGAGTTTCCTTGCAAAATGAAAATCAGATTTGTCTCGAATCTAACTGGCCTGCCTAGTGTGAAGACATTTTTGCCTCGTGTAAAGAGCTTCATATGTAGCTTATTACTTCTTTTAACAATTCTAGCTTTCGCCTTGTTGAGTGTTCGTTCAGAGAGTTTTCAGAGAGGAAAACACGGGCTCATAGTCTACTGTTAGATAGACTTCGGAGGGAAAAAGTCCGACGACTCCTGTTTCAGTCTTGCACTAAAGACGTTGCGTAGTGCATTTTTTCGTACTGCTCTTAATCGAACACAATTAGACAGAGAGGTGAAAATATGAAACCGTGCAGTTGCTCGTGTGAACTACTGTAGTTTTCAAAAACGCAGCTTGTTCGCTGATTAGCAGGATAGAAGTTTGTTTGGAGGTGTTTGTTACGTTATTAGGCAGTTAACCAGGTTTTTGAACACCCGTCTCTTATCAATCGGCGCGATATCTTCCTTTTGAAGTCTTTTGCAGTCGACCAGTTTATGATAAACGGTGGTCAAAATTATTCGGTGTCTTTAGGGCAACGATAACAGGTAGTCAGGCAATGGCTCTAGCAGACCTCAAAGTACTCCGACTGATAAGCGGAGCAGGACAGATATCGAGAAATATTTCTTTCACGTGTGATAACACATGCAAACAATTCGCAGTTATAGAGATTTTGACCAACCTGTGTTTTGATTTACTCGGTGCTATCCATGATATGAAGTTTAAACGTTTGAAAATGGGGGCGATGAAGGCAAACAGATTTATCAGGGTTGGGAAGTCAAGAGGCCAACGCGAGAAGGAGTTGTCAAAACATCTAGAAACTACGCAGAAGACAAACATTTTTTTTTTTCACAATTTCGACAAGGCCATTTAATTAAAAGGTTTTTTTAAGGGTTAGCGGACGAAATGTCTGCTTACTGGTTCAATTAGTTGTTGCTGTCAATAGCTGCGGACTAACTCACCTTTGATAATTGTTTTTTTGTGCTTTCTTTTCGATAGGACAAGGTCCATTTCATAACTCTTTATTTTGCCAAGAATCGATTAACACAATCATGGGTGGCTCAGTTTACTTCAATAATAATAATAAAAAAGTTTTAGGATAGTGAAAAACAGGCTGTGTTTTCGTTGTGTATCACACCGTCTGGTCAAGTTGAAGTTCAATCAACGCCTTCTGCCCAAAAGGGCAAATCGCTTTCCCATATTTGGATATGGGTCTTGATATAGTCCGCCTGTCTTTCAGCAGCAACACAATGCCAAAAACGAGCACAAGATGTTATTAAAACATCGAGTATAAAGTAAGTAAGAAAGACGTAAGCAGAGTAAGTAAGAAAGAAGTGAGAAAACAAGCACAAACAAAACTGGAATCACCGCATTTTCGATTGTAAAAACAAACCTTGAGAGATAGATTTGTTTTGACCAGTACATGAAATTGCTCAGGTGGCTTGAAATGTACTACTTCCGCCTCGTCTCCATGGCGCAGTGGCCTGATCGTAAGCGAGTGGCGTTTCCGGTTGGAGTCTTGGACGGCGTCAATGTGTTATGTTTTTGGGGCAACATTCTTCACTCTTATCGACCCCATTGCCCCTCTCTAAGGTGCCCAGCGGGTAACCAGACTATGGACTAAGATGCCATTTAGGGGGAGTAGAAAGTCTTTCACCTATGCACATTGTGTTTGTTTCTTCACCATTATATCAAGAGTAACTTCTTGATTTTAAGCGCCTCGGGTCCAAACTGCTCTGCCTTGACCACATGAGTTCTTCAGATAGAACACGTAGCCTTCTGGACAAGTGAACCAAATGCTGCACTGTGATTGGCTACCCAAGCGGGCAAGATAGCTCCATCTTGACCGCTCGGGACTGCCCGCTGTATCGTGTAAGATAAGGGTGCCCAAAAATATACTTATTGGCAAGGCTTGTTCGGTCAAGATCAGTGGATAGCCGTGTTTATGGACCTCGACTGTCCATAAAGACGCAAAAGAGATTTTAGCCAATATCCAGCCATCTTAACCCAATAAACTTGGGGAATATCACATATAAAACAATCACACGTAGTAATAATATCACACGTAATCAGTTTCCATACCAGCTTCTGTCATTTCAATCTCTAAACGTTTTTTTCCTCTAGAGTATAAATGCTCACTAGCTAGTTTATTCTTGCTCGTTGACTAACACTGCAATTTTTTTCTGTATTGCAGCTTTCAGAGCTGAAGTAACGGGATTTCGCGAACTGAGATTTTCGTTTACACTCAGATTCAAGAGGCACAAGAAATCAGGCAAGCAGAGGTCAACACGGAACTCACGGAAAGCCAACAAGAAAGCCATGGACAATCTTGACCGCGCGTCGATAGCAAAGGAACTCTGCGGAAACTTCCGATCGAGAGTGAAAATAGGTGAGACATATTTGATAATAGTTGTCACAAGACCGGGCAAGAAGACTGTCAGGTACATCGTCAAGGCGATTGTTCCGTGGAAGAAGCGATACAGAAAGCTGACGAAGAAGAGCATCAATTGCAAAGGACTTTGAACAGTTTCAAGCAAAAATGGTCGAAACTTGACGAAATGACCGAACACTGACGACCATTGGACAAAGCAGTTTTTGAAGGAAGCGTCAAATTAAAATCAATTTGACGTTTTTTATTCATTTTCCATAGAGGATTTGCCGTCTAACATGAAAGGCCCAAGCTTTAATTTGTTCTTTTGGCCAGTTTGGATCTGCTAAGCTTATTAAGCAGACATTTTCTTTTGCGATTTAGACTGAGCTCGTCATGATCAATTTGTATAGAGTTTCTTTTTAGAGATCTTATAGTATTAGAAACGTCGGGAAATAACTTAAAGACTTCTCTGAGTAACGTATTTTTAGCGAGGTCGTTTTGTACCGTTTCTTCCTAGAGTAGACGGTCGTTTCAAAAGACTTGTTTAAAAGTATTTTTTTAGCGTTTTAAATCTCTCAGAACGTTGCAGACAATCCAATATAATTAATGAAATGGATGCGTCGCTGTAAATGTGTGTTAACTGGGTATAATCTTGGATTGCTTCTCTTGACACGGTGTGGGAATTGAGCTTTTTGTTGTCATGTCTATATTTTATATGTTGTACGATGAGCAGCTCTTGTAAGTCACGTATGTATATGGACTCGTATGTGCCATGTTTTCAAAGCGATAATTTGAAATGAAGTAGATTCTTGGCATTGTTCGTACCTTTTCATGCAAACTAACTTCAAAGTGTGGAAGAGTGAAACCACATCAAAGCTTGTTTCTTTTTCCTGACAGGCGCTGTCAGACAAAACGTCTTTGTGAGGGTTAAGATGTCAGTGTCACACTGACGAGTAGAACAAAATACCCGAGTCGAGTTTATTAATTTATTCGTCAGTTCAGAGAAAAACGCATTTATCACACGGTAGAATATCTTTTGTTTTGTACTTTGTAAGCACAAGGTGCTAATGCCTTCTAATATTGAGGGCACTTTTATCCATTAAAGAAATATCATTTAAAAAGGTGATTGTCAGTTCGTTTGTGCTTCGCATTCTGTTCCGAATGTAATAGAAGCGAGAAGTCAATTTGCACTTGAGCACGTTAGAGCTGAATAAAGAGAACTAGAAACTAAACCTGTAGCGATTTGACGCTTATTTTTTTGGCTTCCTTCTCACAGACAGAGAAACGTGAGATTAAGGCTGGTGGGCATCGATAACCTGTGACGTCTTTGAGAAATAAATGTTACTGCAAGTCTTGGAACGCGCAGAAAGATAAATCACTCCGTGAAATATGTCACTATCAACAGAATGTGCCGCAGCATTACTATCTTTTACTGATACCCTGGTAGCTAAACGGTTAGTTTGGTCCGCCCCGTCTTAGGGCGGATCCCCCCGGGACTGAACTGAACAAATTCTGTCAATCAGCTCACAGGCTTTGGGGAATAAAACAAAGAATCACGTTCCACCTTAGGAATTAATAGATAATTTACTTTATTTTATTCCCCTTAGCCTCGGGGCCAAGTTAGGCAATTTTCATTTATCGAAATTTCCCTTTTCAGCTGGCGGTTTTTTGTTTCCTGAGTTGCGAGATCCTCTCTCAAGTTATTGTGACCAACAAAAAAAATCAGACCAGAATCAAAACCTCTGTTTGCTCTTTACTAATGACTGCAAACGGACTTATTGGAGTTGGTGGTGGTGACCGAACACTGGAATCACCGCATTTTCGTTTGTAAAAACAAACCTTGAGAGATAGATTTGTTTTGACCAGTACATGAAATTGCTCAGGTGGCTTGAAATGTACTACTTCCGCCTCGTCTCCATGGCGCGGTGGCCTGATCGTAAGCGAGTGGCGTTTCCGGTTGGAGTCTTGGACGGCGTCAATGTGTTATGTTTTTGGGGCAACATTCTTCACTCTTATCGACCCCATTGCCCCTCTCTAAGGTGCCCAGCGGGTAACCAGACTATGGACTAAGATGCCATTTAGGGGGAGTAGAAATTCTGACGACCCTAATAACGGCTGTGGAAGAGACTAGGAGCAATGGGGTCGGGGATTGTTTTCTTGTGGGAGGTATTCACTTCAGTTTGCTTTCACGACCTACACTCACTCCTCCGCAGAGGTTCAAAATGGGAAATTGATTATTGGGAGTAAGAAGGTGCCTATGGTAAAGGCAGCGCGAAAAATGCCTGTGCGGAGGAGAGAGCTAACCACAGTCTCCTGCTACAGTTGACAGAAAAAGCGTCGCGGAGAAGATTTTATCACACTTCTACTTCCTAGTTAGGTGTTTTTTTTTTCGCGCAGTCTTTTCTCGTCAACAGCAACAATAATGTTTATTTGTACTGTAAAGGTAACTAGCTAATTAAACAATATGTGAATTTAAAATACAAACAGTAGCTGGTCCCCCAAAATAACTAAAAAGCTAAACTAGTTGGGTGACCACCATGTATTAATTGAAAATAAGTATATAGTCAGGAAACTATATAGTCAAGCTGTTCTTCTTCATGAGCTGAGCCAATTTTTGTTCCTTGCGTCTTCGTTCCTGACTCCGCAAGTTTGACGAACAGCAGCCTGGACGAACAGTGACCGACTCTCGAGATTCGAGAGTTTCGTTACAGGTTCAGTTTTGTAAGATTGAGCCATGTGTTTATCAGCTAGGCAAGCGCAATTCAAACGGAAGTCTGATATTTTCAGACTTTAAATCGGATTTTACCTAGCCTGCGAACACAGACGGATTTCCGGCTTTCGGCGGCGCGAAGCAAAAGCCGGAAATCCGTTTGTGTTCCCAGGCTAGATTTTCCAGGGATGCTAGTCTGGAGGTTGGGGCTGAGGCAGCTGGGCTGAGCCTGCACGCTTAGCGAACTGCACAGCTGCGCATGGTTTTCGTTGCACGCATGCAGAGGACACAGTCGAGGAAACATGGCACTAGCAAAAGCCAAGATGGCCGATTGATCAAGGCTTGGTGTTTTCGTATTCTCTCTTATCCCTGGATTAAAGGTTCCTTTCAACATGACACTGTCCCCAAAAGAACTGTCTTCACTTTTAAGGTATGTTTATATTATTAGTATTATAATTCTTCCTCTACTATAATGATGCAGTAGAATTTAGTCGAACATCTCGACTTGAGCTAACCTGCTCGAAGGTTTTTTCCTACATGTAGCTACATGTAGTTCACGGATTTCAGATCATGGGGAACGAAAGGCTAATATCAGAACGTTCTCTGCTTTTACGAGAGAAAAGTAAAATAAATATCAGCACGTTCTGTGTTTTTACGAGAGGAAAGTAAAATAAAGTTTTGTTAAGCCGCAGCTACTGGAAAAAAGTGAATTCATTTGGTGTGTATGTTGTGGTTCAATTTCTTTTCTGGTTCAAAAATTTTTGAAACCAGGTTAAAAGTTTTAAACCAGTTTGATTATTTCAAACCAGTTTATTTTTGTTAAAGATACTATTTTCAGATATAACTTTTAGCACACTGGTTAGTTTTCATGCAACAAAATTGATGTTTAGAAATTACCAATTTTTCTTCATACACCTATGAAATATTCATTTCAGTGGTTAAAGTTATATGCTAGGGAATAGTTAGGTTTGGGTCTAGGGTCAGGGAATGGTTATGTTTTAAAGTGGTTGTTTTGTCCTTGTCAAAATACTTCACCTGTTGCGTGACTTTATCTTCTGATACTCGCATCAAGTTACTCCTTGGTCATATCGAGTTATGCATCATGTCAAAGGTCATTCGCTGTTTATGCTCCCTGGTTTTACTCTTCCTGGGTTTCTATTTTATTGCCTATGGTTTTTAATAAACTGATTTTGCTTCAAACTCATGTGTCTCTTGTTGTCTACTAATTGTGGGGAATGCAATGTATTTGTCGAGTTGTTGTTCCAGGTTAGGAACAATGATACCAGAGCGTTTCCATGGTCTTGGACTAAGTGACTATCAAATAAACAACTATAAACACTTCTTTAGTTCACTGCATTTAATTCGGAAAGAAGATTTACAGAATTTCTTATGTAAATATAGGGGTACTACATAGCTTTCTTACATGCTGCTGAAAATGTGAGCTCAGTACTGTAATCAAGTTCAATGTTCTGAGTGGTAACTGAGCAAGGATATAAACGGGTGGGTGAAATTAGTGTGTTTATTCTTCCAAATTTGGTTACAATGCAGGCATAGGTGTTAACAATTTGTTCAATTTTACCCAGAAGAAGATTTGAATGAAGTGGGGATGTCTTGTCCACCTGATCAATTTTAATTGAGACCATATCTCCAACTTTAAATTTGTTTTTGCTTCGTTCATTTTTTTTCTCTGTTTGTTTGATCATTTCATTATTGTACTTTTCTTGATTTTCAGTTAGTTTTTGTCGTTTTTTGGGTTGTTCCAGTTGAACTTCACATTCGTTTAAATCTTCATGTGCATCTGGATGTGTTTCTTTGTGTGGCAGCTCTTGATCACTCTCAGAAATTTGAGAATGAAGTACTTCACTGTGGGCCTTTGTGCCATACACAGCTTCATATGTGGTCATTTTTATTGCTCTCTGGTAGCTTATGTTTCTTGTATAAGCTGCTTTTGCTACTTTTTCACACCATGTCTTGACATTTTGGGAAGAGGTGCTCATTATCAAGGCTCTTGTGTCCTCTTTCCATGATCTGTTTGATCGTTCAACTAAACCTTGAGTTGTAGGAGTTGGAGGAGAACCATGTGCTTTTTGAATGCCATTTTCTTGGCAAAATGCCTCCATCTTGTTTTTAAATTCTATTCCATTGTCTGTTAGGATTTTTTTGGGAAAGTCATAAGTATAGCAGTAGTTGTTAAATGCTCTTAGAACCTCATCCGCAGACTTGTCTGTTAGTGGAGAAACCTGAACATACTTTGTATGATGATCGGTATTGTTCATCGCCCACGTGTGGTTCTTGCTACAGTCGCAAGCACAGTTACGGAAGTCCATTAAATCTATCTCAACGAGAGAAAGAAATGTCGGCGATTAAATAGGTTTATTAACAAGCTTGATACGACTCGTAACTGACTGCTGTTCTGCGTGAATTGGGCAAAGGGCAACAAATATTGCTATTACCTTGACGTTGACTTCGGAATAGTTGTCGTTAATCCATTTTGAAGTAATTTGTCGACCACGATGCGCGGTATGAGTGTGAGCAAGGGATAATACTTCGTAAAGTTGCTTTTTGGGTACCACTTTTCTTTTGTTTGGTGTTATTATTGAATCATCTGAGTAAGCCCACTTCTTTCTTGTGATTGTCGATGTTTCCCACTTCGAGAGTTTCACTTCTTCCGACTGAATTCCAAGCTGCCTCTCGGCTTCGTATTTTAGGTAGGCTTTTGCTTTATCAAAAAACGCGTCCTCTATAAAAAGTGTTACCTGCGATTCCTTTCTAAGTTGTTTGCTTTTCAAAGTATCTAAGTGTTTGTAAAATGCTTCTTTTGAAACACATGGTTCATTTGATACTTCGGCCATGTTTGAATTCTCTGCTTCAAACTGTATCGATTGCGCATGCGTTGGTTGATATGAATATTTAATGAAAGAGGGAGTCTGGGACTGATAAGTTGTCATACCAATAAATATTTCCCTCACTGCATGCGTTGCTTGTGTGGCTTAGTGGAGAAGTCTAAGGAGTTGCAGATCAGAAGGTCGTTGGTTCAAACCTGGGTAAGTACGCAAAACTAAAAAAAGAATTTCAGTGTAATGTGTAGTCAGGGGGTAGTGGTAGGTAGTTTATGTAGTGAGGCACTGGTGGGAACTGGTGGGTGGTGATGGGGAGATACTGGGGGTGTAGGGAAAGCGATAAGTAGGGAGGGGAGAGAAAACAGGGTAAGAAGGATTATTCATTAGATTATTTTAAAAATTAATTCTTTACACCCCCTAAAAATGCAACGCCCCCGAATTTTAACCACCTGCCCAAAAAAATCCCTTTTCAGACAGTTGGTGCAAAAAACTGGTTTGCAAAAAAATAAACTGGTTTAAAAAAATTGGACTGGTTTGAAAAAATTGAACTGGTTTAGAAAAAATTGAACCAAGGGAAAAATTGAACTACAACATGTATGTAAACTTATCAGCTTACCTTGTATGTGAGTTAAATAGCTGGCAGTGCAAGCGTTTTCTGTGTGTTCACGAGTTATTGGTAGATTTGCTACCATTTTGTCTCAGGAAAGTGAGCAGTGAAAATGAGAAATGCCCCTTAATTAGTTGCGCTTTACTAATCTCCTGGAAGTAATTAACCAGCCATTCAAAAAATTAAAATTCACTTCTGATGAAAAACGAGAACATATGGCAACAGGCTGCCAAATGTCAGCGAGAATAAACGCATGCTGTGTAGCGCATAAATGTCTGAAAAGACTCCGAGTAACACAAGGTTTTTGTCAAAGTGAAATTTGGAAATATTGGATAGTGATTCTTCATCGGAAAATCTTTTCAAGCCATCAGAAGGGCAGGATTGTTTTGTAGTCATGCTAGCTGAAAATTGCAGTCAAGGCATTGCTGCAAGATTGATACTGCAAGATTCTCTGCAATTTTCTAATTGTGTCTGTGACCTACTGTGGCCGGAAATTCATATCTTACCAATTTCTTTGACAAGTAAACCGATTGAAAGCAGCAAACTTACCCTCAAAACGCTGAAGAAACCAAGTCCATCACAGAGAAAATCTCAATCAATCTGTGCCAATTCACTAGCGGACAAGAAGCCGTTGAGGAAAGTTTCTCCAGCTAAATCATTTGCCCAACGATGGTGTCAAAATGGTAAATTTGATTCCATCAGGAAATGTGACTGTCGGAAATCCTCAAGATTCACAAACGAAAACTAAAAACATTGCAGCTGAAAAATTGTGTGAGGTTTCCAACGCCATTTTAAAGTACCAGGAAATTGTACTTGATCAACAAAGTCATATCAAAGGAGTTAAACGAGTACTTGAAAATGGGCGGTATGTTGGAAGTGCAAAATCCAGATGAGTTGGTTGACTTTTCAAACAAGTTATTTTTGAAAGAGGGGGTGAGTTTCTAAAGAAACTGTGGTGCTGCGTCGGTGGGAAATGTAACTGCATTGCAGGCTAGTAACTTGCTTCTATAGTCAAGTCTGCAATGAATTTAAGAACATTTATAAGGATTTCTGATAAGTGAATTCAATTCAATTTCTAATTATAAGAGTGCTATGTTCAGGAAAATTAACCTAGGTTGGAAGCAAATATTTTGAATACAATTTGACGTGTGACATGCACATAAATTATATAGTGGTTACAAATTGAAAAGTCAGTGACTTGCTGAGATGCTGAGACCCTTGTTTGAAAAGCTGTGACTAAAATGAGTTTACACCTCTTGTGACCATAATGTGTAGTTAATAGTAAATGATAATAATGTTAAAAATTCATGCTGCACTGTTTCTATGATAATATTCAACAGTGCCTGACAATAATGGTTATTAAAATTAATACATAAAATAACAATGAAAATTTACAGAATAAATAGTTGGTAGTATTTGTGTGCTGTTTAATTAATCTGCTTTGTTTCTTTTAGTATTCTTGCAGAAGATTCTCTTGCTGTGTCGTCATTTGAAGCTATTGCTTCTTCATTACACCAGCGATTTAACAAAAATGAACATTTCCAAATTGGGAGTGCAATGGTAATGTTTAAATGCATAATATTTTAATTTGTGCTTTAATGTAAATGAATACACGAAGAAAACTGTCACAGTGCATTATTGACTGAAACACTGCAAGAAAGAATGTCCCAAGAAACATTACTTATAAAGGTCCTCCCAATTTTCCATTTTTGTTATCCTTTGGACTGATTTACATGTACATGTAGATGGTTCTGTTTAACTTCAGCACACATGACAAACTCGCGTGTTTATTTTCTACAGAATGAATTTTGTGACAATCAAACATATAGCTTGCTTGCCATTGTTGTGTATAGCACAAAAAATACTGTTGTATTTTAAACATTGTTTATATGCATATGAAATTTGTATATGATTTTTGCATGATGTGAGCAGTGTTAATTACAATAGTCGTATGCATAAAACTCAGTGATTGAATCAGCCCCTGTTAACATTGCCTATGCTTAATTATATTGTTTAAATGAATGACAAAATTAATTGGATACGTAGGGAACATTTTGGATTCTTGTGCATGTTGTTGGCTACAAATACTATTAAATTGACAAGTCATCGATTTTCAATTTGTTCTTGTCAATTCTTAGCTGATGCTCTTGCAGCAACCTGATTTACTGCCTTCAACCAGTCAAAGGATTGTGGTCTTGTTCTTGTTGTATGAAATGTACAAGGCAGAACCTGTAGCCAATAACCCATTTGCTTCAGTGTTTGTCCATGTTTTGGTGAGTGGTAAGCCTTCACGTTCTTCAGTAGAAGATTCCGGAAGGGTACTCCTGTAGATTTTGGATTGGTGTGTGCTATGAAGGGTCTTAAAGTCTGACCCTATTTACTGTATGAAGCAAATGCAAATTGATACCCTCTTCTAGGCGCAAACCCGAAAAATGACATCCTGTTTAAGGGAAAAACAAAAACTAAGAATAGCATGAATGTGTCAACTTTATTTCATTTCTGTAACACTAGAAGTTAAGGATAGAATTTGTTTTTCTTATTTAGCTTGTCATTTATGCACTGGAATTGTATCTGATACAATTTAGGTAACCTACATGTACATGTATCTAAGGATCACACCAGGAACACAATGCCAACTGGGGCAAAAATGATACCCTATAATTTAAGGATCGGGAACCTCAAACACCATACCCTATCCCACAACACATACTGTACCTATTTGGCAAATATTTAAGAGGTCCCTCACCCCTGGTATAAGATTAATGTAAGGTGGATGTATATGATGCTGGTAATGTAGTGTTCATAGGGTGTAGGTTTCTCTGTAACAGCCAAATTTTCTTTGGTAAAACAAAGTGACGAATTGTATCTGTTTTATGCTAGTGCAGTATTCATTTGACATACAAGTACTTTCATACATGTATTATGTTGGAATTTGTTAAATTAATTTCTAGAGTTCAAACAATGATGAAAACAGAATATGTGGCCTGGAATCTCTCCCTGCACTGAGTCAAGCTGAGAAGTCTTTCTTGTATCTACTGATCACTTCTCCATCAAGAGATGTAAGAACATACACATATTGATTCAAAACAAAAGTAACCAAATGAGAATCAAAACCACTTACATTAGCTGGAGCACTTTGGTCTTGTTTGGTATGGAGCAGTTTTCACTTGAGTGTTGAATGCATGTGCATTTACTTTGGTTTTGCTGCACTGTACTACATGTACATGTATTCTGTATGTGATTGGCTTACAAAACTCACTTCAGTGTGTCATCCAAATTATCAGAATTGAAACCCCAACCAATCATGGCTCAATCACACATGTTTTCCCATTCTTTGTTTCAGCTACATTTGCTTGCTTCAATTTTTGATTGGTTTACTGGTTTGCCAGTGTCCTTTGTGTTTGGTCAGAGTGATTACTTCTGATACTCAATTGGAAACAGCTCTACCAGTGTACAAGTACAGCTGCACTTGCTCCCTAATATATTTTACTGAAGTACATATTATTTAACAATATATTTTCCATTTTCAAAAGAGCCTTTTTTTATCAACACTTAAAAGGAGATATGGCAAAATTCAAGGGAAAAAAGAAACAACTATTGAGGGGAAAAAGAAACTGCAAACAATAAATTTTATCCCCCTCTTCTATTGACACCAAACCTGCAAAGTTTTCTATTGAAAATTTAACACAGGTATTTCTGCTGTAAATGTAAACCTAGTTGATGCAGGTACTGTTGAAAGTGATGTTGGCATCTTCTGTACAAACAGGCAAGCCTTTGGTGTTCTTCCTTTGATAGAGTAATTTACATGTGCAGTAAGATAAAGTACATGTACTTGACTTCGAGAACATATACTTTTTACTTTAATCTCATAATGTGTTTCCCTAATTGTCTAGCTCTAAATCATTGCTTTTTTAAAGCAGCTATTCATTAATTTTAGTATTCACAGGTATTGCTATTTTTTTCTTGTGGTGCAGATAAGCAGTAGTCTGAGTTATTTCAAAGTCATTTTCTCATCAAATAACTTAATCTTACATTGACTGTAATTAATTGCAATATAATGTTGAAAGCAGTCACGTTGAGTTGTTTTTTAATGTATTGATTTGCTGTTTAGCTGCTGAAGAAAACTCCTCGACAAGTGTTGGTCATGGATTTTCCTGGCGGAGGGCAGGTATAGAGGAAACATAAAATATAAATTTATTCTTGCAAGATATTGCACCTGATAACAAATATCTCTTGTGCACCTCATTGAACATTTACTTTTTTATAATAAACTTTTGTTTTTATACAATACGGGTACATTACTTACAATACTGATACTTAATATGCAACTAACATCACACATGTACTTTAAGGCGATTTCCAATCAAAGAAAAATTTCTGTTTGAATTTACGGAAATTCCCAGTGAATGGAACAGCATTTTCCAGAATTTCCAAAAAAGAGGACAACCTTGCGAGGCATACTGAAATTTTTGGAAAGATCTCAGAAATTTCTGTTCCATTTGACTTTCTTCCTGGAATTTCTGGAATTTTTGGTTGGATGGTGAGCCTTTTAGAAATTCAACAATTTACAAATTTTCTGGAACTTCCCCAGGAAGTTTCTGTTCCATTAATTTTGTCCCTGTTTCAAAACTTTTTCAATTTTTTGGTTGAATCTAAAGCACCCTAGGAAATAATAGGGATCCTTTGAGACTGTTCACACTGCAATTTTGAACTGATATAATTTGTTCCAAAAAACATGAGGTTTGTTCCAAAGCCTGAAAGAAGAATTGACTGTACTGTGTGTACATTCACACTAAACCTACATGTAACCCTACCCCAAATGTTGTGCTATTCTAGCTTGAATCTTGAGGGAACATTGTCAGTTGGAAATATGACCGAAAAATACCCTTCTACATGTACATTGCCAAAGTTTAAATTGGTAGTGCCAAATATATTTAAATAAAATAAATAATAATAACTTCATTTAAGTGTCGGATGTATTTAGCACTGTTACAAATGCTAATTAGGTACACTGTGAATAATGAAACAAATACATGTACGGTATTGGAAATAGAACATTACAGTGGAAGATGGGCACAGTTTGGAAGGGGTAGCTAACCTGTGATAGATAATAGGCTGATGATGAGAATGGGATACAATCAATAAGTAATTGGCTTTATCATTTTATGCATTTTTCTTTCTTTTTATTCCTTTTGCCTACAAATAATGGTCTGCTCATGTGTAGTCTAAATGTGTTTTTGCTGGAAATAATAGTCTGCTCATGCGTAATTGTAAACATGATCTCTGGTGAAAAATAGCAGATTGCTCTCCTGATCTGTCAGAGTAATAAAAATAAGAAAACAACTTTGGTATACGCAAAATAGTTATTTGTCAGTGTCTCACATATGAATAAAATTTGCCTCAGCCTTTGGCAAATAATTGATCTCTCCACTGACAAATCATGATATTTTGCTTAGAGCGGTTTTCATTTGAGTCTCGAATAGTAATTGGTTTTGCAGTTACTACGCCACCCGATTGGTTTAAAAAACTCGCGCCATTTTTTCATCCAATCAGAAGTAAAACCAAAACCAATCTTGACTCGCGCGTACGCGTTTTCCCGCGCTTTGCGTCAGCCACATGCAATTAATTCGAGTTTTGATTGGTTCACTGTCTTGTTCATGTCCTTTGTGATTGGCTAGAGCGATTACTTTGGTTTTGGTTTTACGATACTCAATTGAAAACCGCTCTAACCTCGTCCAATACTTGTTACATATTTTTTGCTTTCAGAATATTGACCTGAGTTCTCTGCAGTTGGCACTGACAGAAAAGAATTCACAGTTACCTGACATAAGTTGCTGTGGGCTGCCTGCAGTACTAGCTGATGCTGACCCAGATGTCAGGTAATAAATAACAAGAAGACGCCTTAAGGCGTTTCCATGGGATGTATTGGTTTAGTACTGAAGAATTATGTTGAATGACGTTGGAAGGTTGAGTAGTGTATCAACAACAAATGTGTGCAGGAGAGACCGAGATGTTGAGTACTCCAACTGTGAAAGATATAAAAGCCAAGAAGACATGATGAGAATGAAGTGAGCGTGAAGACCTTTAATAATAGTTACGGTTGCAGGGAGAATATTATTGTGGTAAATGACCCTTTCTGGGAGAAATGAGCGTGATGTGTGTGTCCGGACCGTTCATGAGACTAATTTACCATGGGAAATATCCATAGGTAAGGGAGAAAAGGCACTGAGGCTTTTCATTTACTTCAACATGAAACCGCCAATTTTTTTAAACGGGTTTCTTTGCACGGTATAAACTTGGAAGAAGAGGCCTCATGTTGGTGGTGAGCTGTGGTGCGAAAAAGTAGCCTCTGCAGACAAAGGATTTTTTCGTGTTCTTGACCGCATTGGTTGAGTATTGTGTGAGCGTTGTGTACTAGGAGATGAGAGTTGTGGCAATTTTTTTATTCGCGCAAAAGTTGCGCCATTTGACGATTAATTTTGCTTAGGAATTGACGAATTGCGGGCATTGAAGGGTTGTTGGGAGAGGCTACTTTTCGTAAGGTAGCTCACAGTGTGAAAATGTAGCCTTTGCTCGGCGGGTATTTGTCCTGTTAAAAAAGGTTGACGTTGATATGAGGGGAAAATATGGTGCAACTCTTTGTAACTACTGTATACCTGGCCTCCCACGCAGACGTTCTTAGGCTTGTCACGCGTTCCTCCCCGTTCGTGGGGAGGAAGGCGTGACATCTAATTGAAAACAAGCCTCTGATAATTTTTGAAAAAACTCATTACACTCAATACAGTTTTAAGAGTCTTTAAAAACGGCAACTGTAAGTTCAAGAAAACAGTCTACTGTGCATGAGAACTTTCCTACATGAGTAAAACAATCGTTCATGAAATGTCTTCGATCTTTAGTTGTCTGTTGTGACTGTTCACTGATAGCTCTGGTCTTATCTTTAGTTACGTTACCGAACATGTTTCCATTTATAATGTGCGCTTCTTTGTTAGTAATGACGTAACGATTAAAGCTTCCATGTGAAGCATGAGGTATTCTTCTCAACAAATACTTTCCCCTGTATCTCTCAATGTGAATAGGAAAACATTGGAAATCGTACGCGCATCGATTAGAAATTTTAACATTAGCGAAATCAAAACTCTGGTTATGTAATGTCAAAATGGATATCACATACAGTAAAAGCAACATGGTGAGGATTGACAAAGCAGTAGAATATTGTGTGATTCAACAGTGATAGCTTCAACAGAGTGTGGATTTTAACACCTGAGTACTTTGACTCCATTTTTCGATATCTGTACTCTCTCAGTTGCAGTGTGTTAAAATTGCTTCAATATTTATTTCGTGTTGAATAGTTTTTCACAACAAGTGTACTCATTCAACAAGTCTACAAGTGGCTACTTACAGCTTGAATTATCAATGAACTCGTTGGTTCGATTAGATATGATGAACCTGTTGGTTCGACGACTGTGAACTCGCTTCATTCTCGTCCCAAGAGGCCGCGCTCCTTTTGGTGCTGACAAAAAGAGCATGGCCTCTGGGGACGAGAATGAACTCGCTTATGAGCTCGTTGGTTCGGTGACAAATTATTAACCACAGTTTCAAAAACCACATTCTGTGCAGCTATTCACGATTAACCACACAATTTCGAAACGAATCAAAATAACAAACCAATTATCCGATGTAAATGTCAAACAATCACTCTACGCAGTTACTAGTTACCTGGCTTTATTTGCTGACGAAATAACTTTTTCCTGCTTGAATGGTTGCTTGAATGGTGCAATCCAACCTGACTTGCACGTGATTCGTATTTGCAGCCAATAAAAATCACACAATTTTTTCGGGACGGGCTCGGGATACGGGAAAGTTTAAAAAAACAAGGCAATTTTTGACTCCCAAGAAATCCAAAGGAATGCGCTCCCGAATTTAAGACGCTGGCTGACTACGTCATCCCGCGTAAAAACTACAGTGATACTTGTACTTGTAGCAGTTTGTGGAAATGACTATTGTTTCCGGTATATGATATTTGCACAGTGTACCTGGAAATCTCTTAATAATCAGAATCTTGACAAATCCTTGATTGAGCTGTTATAAAACCCATAATTTTAGGGCTGAAGATATTTAACCTCTTCTTGAAAATACTGACATTGTAGCATACTTAGCATTAAAAAAATTCCATTTCATGGGTTCAAGGAATCCACAGCTATTTTGTTCAGTAATGAAACAAAAAAAATGTGGAAACAAAAAAAATGTGGGAATCTCCCAATACAACTGGACTTAACTAGTTGTCCTAGCCAGATGTAACATCTCTGTTTCGATCGACACTGCCAAAGGTTTATGTTGTGTTAAATTGTCTTCTCTTGTATTTTCTCTGCTATACAGTTCAGGGTTTGACTCAACAGCAGCTTCGCAGATCACAGAGACACTTGTAACAGGTAAGCTAACGAAAGAGACCCTAAGAGATAAATAAGATAGACTCTATAAATAGTTAAGGGGTGAAAGAGATCTAGTGATCTTTTAAATTCTGTATAATGCTATAGGCTCATGTTCACCTGAGAATAGTCACAAGTTGAATGTTTTTCTTCTCCTCACCCATCCTCTCATTCTCATTCATAGCCATTTTATGTCTGGCTCTATTTCGGCCATCGTCTCTGGTAGTTGGCTGAAGAAGAAAGCTGAAACAATTTTTTCATACATGTAATTATTGCAATTTGTGGTTGGTTGAGTTGGCCGAGTCTGTTGTTGTTGGATTGAGTTGGTTGATGGTTGAGATTGTTGGTTTGGGTTTGTTTTCAGCCCTCACCTTGCTCCTAGGATGTTTCTCTGGGTTCTCTGATTTTCCTCCCTCCTGAAACACCAACATTTCCAAATTCCAATTTGACCTGCATGAAAACAAGCTAAGGCTGATGTAGATTTCTCCCTAAATATTGCAATTTATTCTTTATGTATTGTTTATTGTTTATCACACAATAGTAGTGTCAGTTAACTCTATCATTGTTTACTTCATGTTCAATCATACAGGGCTTAATCCTCCGTCAGAGTTAAATCTCAGACCAGTGTTTGCCAGAATTCCTCCACCACTTTACTCCTGCGAGGATGAGGTATATTTTGAAACTGATTCTTTGATCCTGTGGCATTCTCAGCTACTTTTCACAATAAAATGTTCTGTGTAAAGTGTAGTCTCAGGGCTCTGAAAAAGTGCCATTGTGTTGTCCAGGACAACTCTAGATTTTCCTGCGGGGCAAGAAAATTTTCTCACCCACCCAAACTAAGACTTGCCCATGCCAAGCAAAATTTGGGAGCTGCTTGTCAGAGGGGCAAGCTGGAATTTATTTTTCCAGCCCTGAGTATTGGACATGTTTAATTTAAACAAGTTAAACAGGTTCCCCATTTGGGTTTATAGAATTTTCACCGGAATACTGCTCTCACACATATTTGTTGTGCAGTCATTTTCCATGAGGGACTGACCATTAGAACAGTCGTGTGGCGTAAGGTAAATACAAAAAAAAATTCCTTCAATGGAAAAAATTCTGCTTTGCGAGCAACCTAAACTTTCTTAAAGTCCGTCATGGTTGTAGCTAGTTCCAAGCTCCTCGTCCTTGTATGCATTTGGGTTTGAACTTTCCCTATTCTGTGCTAGGCTTTCACTGTTGGACAAGTCTGTGAGCAACCCAGAAACATAATTCATGTTATCCCTTCCCTTTGAATTCTTGTTACATGTAGATTTCTTGTGGGCTTTTAGGGGATTAATCAGTTTGTTTACTATTGTTTGTTGCTGGTTTGTAGCTTGTGTGGATGAACCCATCAGGAGAGGTGCATGCCGTGGAGTGGGACAGTACAATGTGTGTTACAAACAGTGCTGGTTAGTGAATCAATCTTGTTACAGTGCCTTTGATTGCATTTATAATAATCAACATTACACATACTACATTTTATTATATGGGGGCTATATTTTACGTTTTATCCTTTTTAAGGTGCTGAAGTCCGTCGTTTGATGAACAAAGCTTTTAAGGCTACTCTGGTGCTGCAACAACAGCAGGTGACCGCCAGCTTATTTTGTTCAGAAATGGATGGTAGTAGATGCAAATGAAAACTGTAAAATGTTAATAGCTTAACTGGGAATGTAGGCTTCAGCGACAAATCGATATCATTTCTTTAGCTGTAGATTTTCACGGTTTAGTGGTGTACAAAGTCAATACTCCCATTACATGTACATAATATTTTTTTATAATTTGATGCGTTTTCCCCTTCCTTATCATTGGTTGACAGCCCACCTGACCTGCAAATAACTACCTACAAATAATTTCAATGATGATGATGATAATAATAGTAATAGTAATAATAATAATAATAATAATAATAATAGTAATAATAATAGTAATAATAATAATAGTAATAATAGTAATAATAATAGTAATAATAAGAATAATAGTAATAATAAGAATAGTAATAATGATAATAGTAATAGTAAGTTTCCATGGCGTGATAAAACTTGTCTAAAGGAGTTGGTAAATAGAGATTTACATGTAAATGTTAACTAATTTGGAGTGCATAAAATCAACCCAAGTATTTCCTTCTGAGCGTTAGCCCTAGAATGGAGGTAGGGACCACACCAGGTAAAGGAAAAATATTTGACCTGGGTGGGATTAGTGACCAGATCCCTTTGATTCGATCATCGACCTACATGAGCTACGAGGCCAGGTGGGAGAAAGTGGTGGGTAATGACGGTGGTGATTCGTTGCACGGTTGACAGAACGGTTTACACTTGAGTGTCACTTGGTTTTCACTTGCGTTTTGCATTACTACGCTACGAGATTGGCTGCCACTTTGATAGAGCGGTTTTCAATTGAGTGTGTCACTGTCGTAAAACCAAAACCAAACCGGTTACGGTTTTCCAATTAGACTACTCAAACAACGAGAAGAAAAACCGAAACCAATCGTGACTCGCTGGTACACGTTTTCCCGCGCTGCGGGTCAGCGACATGTACAATGTATTTGTGTCGAGTTTTGATTGGTTCGTTCGATTGCCTGCGCCCTTTGTGATTGGCTAGAATGATTTCGTTGGTTTGCTTTTACGATACTCAATTGAAAACCGTTTTACTAAGGGTACAATAGCCAGTGCAATGATGCGCAACGCGAAGTAACAGGAGTTGACTGTGTTTTCTTTGTAGCAAGTCTTGAGTGAACTTGAAAAAGATCCAAAGCTCGTATATCATGTAGGACTCACTCCTAACAAGGTAATGTGTACAGAACTTAAAGCATACCAAAATATTAGGTTTTGACCGGAAAACTTCAGAATGACGTTAGCACTGTGTAGTTCGATAATTTTCCAAAACTGGGGCGATAGGTTACAAGGTAAGAATGACCTGGGCTTACTCCAAACAAGGTATTGTATTACGTGGGACGTACTCTTTTGAACGCAGTGTATCTCATCCATAGGAGGCAATAACACTATATTTGGGGCAGGGGAGGTGGGTCATACGTGGTCTCCAAACCTTTCACTTTTGAAATTTTTGGGCAGTACAAGAAAAAAAACCTTGAACTGCTCATAAATGAAGGGCAGGTATTTCTGACGAGGCTGTAGCTAAAGCACCAAAAAGACGCTGAGAATAAAGTGGTGTACGCATGTTCACGTAGTTGAAAGTATTCTTTAATGCCCTTCAGTTTATTATGCCGATTGTGGAGTACATCACTTTTATTTAAGCCTCGTGCTACATTTGTGGATTTTCTCAAAGCCTCTTACCGTGACTGTTTACCTAGAGAGCAAAAATACAGAAAGGAACGCACGTCACTATGTTTCCAACGGATCAATATCAGCACCTGGGCAACTGCACACCTACTCCTCCCCTAACCCAACATGTTATAATAAGTTAATAAGTGTTACTGTTGGGTTAGGGGAGGGGTAAGTGCGTAGTTGCCCAGATACTGATATTGATCCTTTCCAACATCATTTTCAAGTCTGCTGGATCTCAGACATAACGTGCATGTACTAAATAACAGATTAATCTGAAGTATTGTTGGGACTGATATAAAAAAATATTTTTGTTTTACTTTTTAGCTTCCTGATCTTGTGGAGAATAATCCGATACTTGCCATTGAAGTCTTGCTGAAGTTGATGCAGTCAAATCAGATAACAGAGTGAGTACTGGTCAGATTCAAACTTCTCCGAAGTCAACCATAACAAGTTCAAGTTAAGAGAATATGATTTCTTTAGGAGAAAGTCTTGACAAGAAAGCCTTCCGTGGAGAATAAGAAAGAATGTACACAAAGCAATTGGTCAAATTTCAGTTATCGTTCATTAGCCACTGACCACGGACAAGTCGAAATCCCTTAAGCTACTTTGCCTTATCAATCACTGAGTTGTTTGTCGATGAATAGATGGAAGGCAAGCTCTGAACTATAAACTTTGAGAGTTTGCCTTCCGATAGTCGATTAGGCAGCACTGGCCAGTGGTGGAGTACACATAATGCCTTGTGCAAGATAAAACATCGTAATTGTCCACTCCCCAATGGGGCTTTTCAGAGCCAATGTAAACAAACAGTGAAACAAATATTATAATTAAACACAATGTCGTAAAAAATCTCGACTGGTGAGAGGGATACCAGAACATTTCCTTCGGGAGCATGCCCCTGGACCCCCCTAGAAGGAAATCGTTATTTCGAAAATCAGTCGCCATTCATCCTAGATCCGCGCGTTCAGCTATTAGTAGGAGGTTAG
>OZ026602.1:17662790-17667790 GCA_964020085.1 Micromussa lordhowensis | reverse complement strand
ATCTACACATGCGATACAATAAAACATGGTTTTGCGTGTCTAATATCATGATAACAGCTTAAAGGGACAGTGTCACGGCTGCTAACATATCTTGTTTTTTTTTTTTTTTTTTTTTTTTCAAGTGGGCACGGTGACGAGTCAAATGTACTTGCTGCGGTTATTTTGGCGCGGTCCGGATTTCCCTATCTCTGCCCGCGATAGCCTGCGCGATAGCCTGCGTAAACCCCCCTCATTCCCGTTAGCCCTTCGTCGGAGGGCTAACGCTCGAAACGTCAGCTTCCGAATCTCTTTACGGTGGACAATTCACATTATCAACCCAGTTGATAAAACCAAATTATCTTGTAATACTCCCACCGACGCAGCACCACAGTTTCTTTAGAAACTTGCCCCCTTTCTTCAAATTGATCGATGCATTCTATGCGTTTTGCTAAAAAATGTGAGTTTTTCACAAATCAAAAATGTATATGTATATGTATATAGAATAAATCATATCTTTGGGTTAGGTTTTTTAAATTCGAATTTTAGATTAGCATCCAAAACTTCTAGTATCCCCGACTCGCTCTTAAAATTACACTACCTAATACAAATGACATTATTTACAAGCAGATATGAAATAATTTTAAAAAGTTAACTGTTTAACGGAGCTCAACAGCTAAACCGCGTAATCTGAGGAGTTCATAAAGACTGATAGCACAAGTAAGCAGGCGAATCGCCCTAAAGAAAAAAAAAACAGAAGATGATCCTGAGAAGTTAATTCTTTAAAAAAAGACCTCTTCACCTGTTCTATTTTATTTATCAAATTAAATTGTTCTGTTTGCCACTGCATTTCTCTCATCTTCCTTTCTTTTGATTATAGGCTCATTTTCCTTTGTAAGGTTGCCAAATCAACAAAATTTTGCCAGTTATTGAAATATTTGCAAATGTTATTTTTTTTTTTTCATTTTGAGCGGAACACGTTGGTCAAGAGAGACATGTCATGCAGGAGATAACACGTTAAAACATGGCGTATGGGTACCCACGTTGTTTCCGAGAATTTGTTTATAAACACTGGTGGCTTTTTTTTTGTAATTTTCACAGTACGAAGAGGTTTTAATGTCAAACTTATAACGTTTTATTTTTGTAAGAAATGTCCAGTTTTGTTTCGTGTTGCAATACTGTGATATTATATCTTCGCTTTCTCGGGCTCGTTTGTCACACCGGAATCTGTACATATGTTTTAGATTCCCCGCTGTTTGCGCTGCAGGAAGTAGAATGCTTCGTCAGAACTCAAGTTAGCAGTTAATCTCCGAAACTTCAGTTTTTAAGTGAAAGTTCTGCCCAGTAGCTTTTAAAATTTCCATACATCTGTCTGCGATTTTATTTGTCGCAAGATGGCAGGAACTTGAGCCGCCTGCAAGTTTGCGGAAAAAAACAAATGCGCGAAAAAATAATAATAAAAAAACGCTACTAGGCGCTTTCTAGAACAGCTACATCTCTCAAATTTGGTCAATGCAATCCTTTGTCTGGTGCCTTAACTTTTCCATTCATAAAATTGTTCAGAATTTAATTTTTAAGAAATTTATTTGTCGTCGGATATCGTATACAAATATTGTAATTTCTGGCGCTGTTGCCTACCCGTCAAGATGGCTTCAGTGCAAAGTATATCGGAAGCAATGAAAGACCACATTTCATTATTTTTTTTTTTGTAATTTTTATGCAAAACCGGTACAACACGTGCTAAGAAATTTAAGTTGTCAATATTTTTTCCATAAAAACTGCAGCCATAGCGTCTCCAATTAGTTCCCCTCGTATTTTCATTGCGTACTGAAATTAAGGCCGGTTCAGCTAATCCTTGCGTTTCAGGCTCAGCTGAAGGAGATAATATTTTGCAAGTTTAGCTTTTAGAAGCTGAAAACGAAGAAACAAGTTTATTGTCCGCATTCGACGTGCATCATATTGACTTTAATAATTGATGCAATGTGGAAGTGTTTATGGTAAATGTGGTTTGTTATTTTTAGAAATCGTGGTTTTAACGCAAACCACGTTTTAAACAAAACAAGACTGATGCTAGTGTGCTTTTTAAATTGATGCCCACACTAACGAAACAAAAGTGAAAAACATGTTTTGTTTAAACCCGGGACTGATTTTTCGCAATATTGGAAATCGCATAAGATCTCAAAATGACATATGAAGCGTTTGGTTCTCAGCTAATAATACGTTTATGGATATTCTGATTCCAAATTAGCATTAAGATTCATGCGGGTTTTTACTATCCCTCCACGAATGAATGAAACATAACCTGTTTATTAACCTGTTACCACGCAGATATCACTCTTTCACGGAACAGATTTTTAGAAAGAGAGCGGCATATCAGGCTAAAGAAGTCAGTGTTTGAACCTCTTTAATTTGTAGCCTTGGTGTTGGGGTTTACAAGTCAGCAAGTGTCCGGCTTCAACTCTTTCCATTTCTCCACCGTTCTGAACTGATTACAACTGGCTTCAACAGAACTTAGTAGAACATCAAACTTATTTTTCATATTCGTTATTGCAAGATCGTGAAAATCTGTTATTGACACTAAAAGTAAATAATGATATTTAGGTTTTATGAGGCCTTTTCAGCTGCGTTATAAAATAGAAAAAAATTTTCTAGTGCAATTTTTTTCTTGTTTTAGAAATATCTAGATTGAGGAAGTATAGCTCTGTGTATTTTTCAAATATTAAGGAAAACGTAGACACAATGAGATGTCAACTTTTTCAATCTAAGCTTTGAGTTCTTGAATGAAAAACAAAGGACTTCTAAAGAAGTTAAATAAAACCGCTTTTGAGGAAAATCATTTTAAAGTAAACTTTAGTCATGAAGTGTGAATTCTCTGCAGCTTAAGTAAACCGTATGTCATGAAGAACTCGTGATTCTAACAAGTTCGAAAGCTAAAATCTCTTTGAGACAAAAAATAAAAAAAGTTTCGATAATTGCCTGAACGAAATAACGTAAATACAGATGCCTGTAATAATTTCTAGGCCGTAGTTACTTGACTAGATTTACGTGTAAGACTAAAGGAAATATTGTCATGTAGAAAATTCAACAGCTGAAATCACGGGATTGCAAATTCAGGCTATATTACTAAAAGTAATCCCAAAATACTTAAGTCAGGATATAACGGGCAAATCGCCCCCCACATGAGCAAAATGAAAATCTTTCTTCTCGAGCTTGTTCTGCTTTTGGTTTTCTTTTTTTTACACTAACGCTCGGTTTTTCCACTGACCGAGTCATACTCGCGCCTCCGTAGAAGGGACTGAGAGCGAGCGACTCTCCGCGACCCTCTCCTAATTTGATCGTTTGCAAGTAATATTTGGTCGAAAAAAGGAATATCGACCTTCAGGCTATGACTATCAATCGGTAAATTGCCGGCGAGTACAGATCCTAACCGGCGTGCTACAGACGGTTTTGACCACTTGCCATACATCCGTGAGAACCCCAAGAGCTACCGTGCAGATTTCCTCGGCCAACTTGATCAAAGATTTTATAAAATTGAAATAAACCATGGAATTTGACAGGACCTAACACCACAAAGCTGAAAAGATAGAAGTATGACTTTTTTTCCCGCGGCACAAGATAAGAATACAGAACCACAAGACCGAGAGAATTACACCAAGCATTTCTAAAAACCTTTTGGTCAAGATGAATTTTAAGCGGTTAAAGCCACAAACCACCACAAGTGCAAAACAGACAAAATAAGTAAGTAGACGTATATCATTATCTAGAACTTGGATCTGTTCGAAAACCAGTAATTGCAAATTCAAATACACTTGAGCGCAACCTGCCAAAGCAATATTGTTGTTTCTATTCTAGCGAACTTTCCGGTATAAATAAGTTAACTTCCGTTTCCATGTCCCGGATGAAAAACTGCTAATATCTCCTAAATAGCCGGAATGATAAACTGACCCGTACAAACCTATTAAATTGAATCGCGATCGGTAGTGATGAGTAGGAATTTAGTGCGTTGAAATGGTTCCTGAGCAACGGATTATTCGTTCGCGAATAGATGCACTCTCGCCGGGCAACAATGGTTTAAACATTCCTCCGCACTAAGCATGGGATGAAATGAAAGATAACAAGACGTTGGCGATCTCGACAGCATGGTGGCGATTCGAAGAGTCAAGCGTTTGATACAGTTTTCTGTTCTAGCTGTTTTGCTCGCCACGTTACTATTGTTTCTTCAGTGGAACGAAATATCAGACTCGGAAGAGTTCATTCCAGTCAAAAGAGGTACGAAGAATCAATTTGAAACGTTAATTTTACGCGTGACTGAATTTTGTCGGTTCATCGCTACTGTTGTTGATTCGAATGATATTTCGCCCGCATATCGCGATTTACGACAGAAAGTGAGATGTTATTTACGTATTTTCTTCTCTTTCTTGTATTTTTAAGGGAAGACGGCCTTGGATGTGGAGTATCGAGGTCTTACCGACCTCGAGCGAGAATTTGACGTGAATGAAATATTAAAGGTAAACAAGGATCTATTGTGGTACACAAGTCTCGTCCGATTTTATGAAAACCTTGAACAATATAAAGCAGGACTTAATTGATATTGGTTCACTTCCCGTTTATAATTGCTCAAATAATGACAAGTAAACGACTTTTTCTTAAACAAGACAATGAAATGTCATTTTCGAACACGTTTATTGATTCATGTCATCTCCCCTATTACTGTCGAATCGACGTTCAATGCCTGTTGTCTGAGTCTGCAGACATCAATTTGTCTCGCAAAGGAGTCGATTTAAATAGATATATTTATAAAACCCAGTTACATTCAAGAAAGCTTTTCATGTACGTGTTGAAATTATCTTGCTGTTCATCGAGAAAGATGTAAAAATTACTTTCGTTCCGACAACCGCATGGCACGTTCAGCTACCGCATGTAGTGGAATGTTCGTAATAACAACCTATATTTCCTTCCCTTTGAAAAGATTTCGTATCATTATCGAAGTGGAATACCAGATGTGGCAAGGTGTTTATCTTGTT
>OZ026602.1:17637790-17657790 GCA_964020085.1 Micromussa lordhowensis | reverse complement strand
ATATGTCACAATTGGCGCTCTGATTGGCTCATTGGGCCATGCAAGCATGATAATCAGTGACGTTTGTGGCACTGTGTTTCTTTTTCCTTAATCACTAACTCGCTGTTCTCGTTTCTTGTAACTTTACAGTAAGTACTCCTTGAAACGTATCATGAATGTAGAAGAAAATCACGACGTTATGAAAGGAGACAGATATCTAATTGAACTGGTAAGCCAGTGTTATATTACTTACCAACTTAATTTGGAGAACATGATTTTCCCTGTTTTCAGCTGTTGTGAACTCACAATTACATTTTCTTTCTTTGCAGGAGCTGAATGTTGAGGGAAGAAGTGAGTGGTTTTTTATCGAAATTGAAATGAATTTTAAATTATTTGCACCACTGTGTAACTAATGCAAAGAAATACCTTGAAAATAGAAGAAACATTGATAACGGGAAAATCACTTGATTTTTTTGAGTCAGCGTGGTCCCAAGCAATACGTTGTAAACAGCATTTTCCGAAGCATGAGCTTTCTTCGTTCTTTTGGACGCTAAAAATCGGGACCGCTTCCTCTCTTCGGAGATTTTCGGAAGAGCATTATTTACCCATGGTCCTCGTGGAAATAGTATAAAGTTGCCTTTTGTGACCCTGATTGGTAAAATAGTTCGGTTTTGGCGGGAAAATTATTCCTATCATCTTCCGGTTTGAGGTGAAAATTTGCCTCGCGTACAAAATAAACCGTTACACTGATCTTTTGAAACATCAATTTTGTACGAGACGTTTTGCGGGGGTCAATATTGTATGAATCGTCGGTTGCGTTGTGATCAGAAAGATCAAGAATGCTTTAATTGAAAACCGTGGACTGGAACAAAGATAACACTTTTCCTTTCACCAAAGTGGCATCAAAAATGTATATTTTTGCCGTTATATTCTGTTTTTTATTTTTCAGATTCATCTGTTCGCTTGTCACAGTATATATATCAGAAAATCGGCAGCACGGAATTCTGTCTACCAGAAGCATTTGTTTTGAATCAACACGCCACGGTGCATATTATTATCCCGGGTTAGTTAATACGTTAACTTTTAAGCAACTGTTGAGCTAGGTATACGCGCGTGCCCTGACTGAGGTATTCACGCCTTGTTGCTCTTGAACTTGCTTGTGTCCGTTACTGGGAGTTTCATTTTCGTCTCAAAGTTGTTAAGATCGGATCCAGAAACAGCTGGCCCAAGTTGTTCGAAAGATGCGTAACGCTATCCGCCGGATAAATCGCTATCCAATGGATAAGTGATAAAGATCCAGCCTTGGTCAGAATGCATTGCGTGTTGTGAGCACTGGAAAGCAATAGAAACCTCGCTATCATGTAGTCCAAAACAATGACAGATGCGTGAAAAGCATAATGGTCAATACTGTGTCTTAACAAAACAAACCACACTATCCACTGGATAGTGACATATCTAATGGACAGCGTTATCCACCTTTCGAACAACCTGGGCATTCATATAAAACATAAGCAAGTGAGGACAGCTGAACATCAGGATACGCACGACGAAAATGTTCTCCTTATGCCTAGGTTATAAGCCATGATAAGCGTAAGCGTAAACGCTAGGCAGTTAACCGGTCAAAACTCTCTTTGACCCAGACTTTCGCTAAAACATGACAAACGACATGTTGGACTCTCGAGGAAAGCTGGTATCCATTCTTGTCCCCAGAGTCACGCGTTTTAGTTTGACGAGAATGAGCTGGTATCTAGAATCCCGTTTTGTCTGCGTTTGAGTAAGTCGTCATGCTTGTATTTACTAGGAGTCCTCTCTCGCATATTTCTCTGCTTATACGCTGGTAAGAACCAGCGTTCAATAGATTCTCTGCGTTTAGAATTTTTTAACAATAATTTTAGCTACAAGTTCATTCGTTTAGGCCAGACGTTTACAATGCTGGAACTAAATTGTGAATCTTAAAATTCTGTTTAAGCTATTAGCTAATTAAGTTTTGGTGTCTCTGTTTTATGCAGTCAAGAACCAAGGAAAGTGGGTTCAGCATTTCATTGACAACATGGTCGAGGTAAGAAGCAATCGAATTTGTGTCTAAATGTGTGTGTCAATTATCAGTACTTTTTTTCATTTTACCAGTATTGTAAAGAGCAACTGGTTTGACCTGGTTTTTGTTTTATGTTCCAGCTCTACTTAGAGACAGGCGATCCTCATGTAAACATCATTATTGTAGACTTCAGTAGTACGGATATTGATGTTTCGGCTGCTTTGAAACGAAGCCAGTTGAAAAGGTAAAGAACTTTGATTTAACTGATTCATCTCACCTGCTAATGCCACATCTCATTGAAACCTCGCTAATCTCGTCCTTTTACTGTCCGAGAATTACGTAGGATAGCCGAAATCACTTGCAAGTCTAAACCAATCATAGTTCCTGATTGGCTAGGAAAATCACGTGAGATTTTAAACAATACCTATTACAAGCTCTACATTCGTTCCAGTCCAGAAGCTGATGCCAGCGAGGGAGTTACCAAGATATACATTTGTTTTGAAGACTGATGAAGACAACTTGGTAGTAGTAGTGTGAAAATATCGAGAGGCGCAGCCAGGATGGTCGAAGTAAAATTCGAAACGTTCTCTGGCAAAAAATATTCAGTTTAAAACACAAGTGTTAGACTGCCTAAACTGCATACTTGCGAGAATGATTACTGATTGACAGGATATTTATTTTATTTTATTGCCTAGTTGTTTGTAAATCGACTAAGTTGTTTTTTATGTTGTTTAGGTATCAAGTAAGGAAATTAAAAGGAGCTTTTCAGAGAGCATATGGTATTCATGCTGGTGCAGCGTTAGTCAAGGTTTGTTGCTCAAAAACAGTTTTACCGGACTGGTTACTGTCTCGCTGCATCTTGGAAGTGCTATGTTGTTTTAAACGGGCCTGCTCACACATGCCACTGTGTGCGCAGATGTCTGTGTATAGCATCTTTCTTGGTGACCATTATTTTCGGGGGGGGGGGGGAAGGGGGGGAAATAAGGTCAGTTCATCCTGGCTCTCAGTCGGTTTGATAAGAGGTGGTTGTATTTACAGGCGAAATAAGGTGTAAAGTTCGGATAATTGTAGCTTGTTATTCAATGACATAATTTCTTCACGACGTGACCAGTTCCCAATTGGCTTTGCACTGGTATTGCAGAGGTCTTGGGTCCGAATCCCGTTCAAACTCAACTTTTTTTCAGGCTTTTTTTTTCACAACTCCTTAAACAGTTCAAATTTAAAACCTTTATTATATTCCGTTGCATAGAATGTAAATGAACTTTTTTCAGGCATTAATTTCACAGCTGCTTAATTTGTGTTTATAACTGCGATGATCATTTATGTCTTCATATCCTTCTCCGCAGTTCAAAATGTAAATGTCGAAAATATAGCCCTTTTGTTTGTGTTGAAAAACTGGTCACCTTTTACATGAAATTAGATGTAACTTCTCATACACCTTATTCCAAAATGGCTGCCATGTTAGTGTTCTTTTGTTTGCTTGCAAGTTAGCCCTCGTTGCCTCCTTTAAGGGTAAATATTCTTTTGAAATTTCGAATTTAAGAACGAGGCAACAAGGGCTAATTTGAAGGCAAACAAAAGACGACTAAATGGTGGCCATTTTGGAATAAGGTGTATTTGGATCGGGTAGCAGCTCTTGCAAGTTCTCACACGAATGACTCGATACCCTTTGAGAGGACAGTAGATCAAACAACAAAAACAATATCCATATTCCCAAAACAACACCATGACGACAAGTAGAATTACACGCTTACGAGAGCTGTCACACTTTGTCTCATCTGATAGCTTTGTTAAACAAACCAAGGGAAAATGAAATAATACAATACGAGTCTCCCTTAAGTACTTCTTCCTTTGCTTTTGCTTTTCCTGTAATACGTTCCTTTTAAACTAAGATTAGCAGATTTCATTTATTTTATTGTTCCTGGCCCGCCTCGACTAGCTTTTGCTACCTGCGGCGCCAGGTCTGTTAGTAATAGAGAGATTAAGTTTGACGTTTACGGCAAACGGCAAACGGCAAAAATGAAACTTTTGCCGTCTGTCTTCAGCTCTCTGTACAGTAGAATCAAAATATTTGTATTTGCAGTGAATAGTAAGAGACACTTTTCTATTTTTCTATCACTTATTTAAGGGTAACATGAAAAGAATAGAAAAACAGAGGTAATATTAGAGAGTTTAAGCCTGACGTTTACTGCAGACGGCCAACGGTAAATATTTCCTCTGTTTTTCTATTCTTTTCATGTTACCCTTAAATAAGTGATAGAAAAATAGAAAAGTGTCTCTTACTATTCACTGCAAATACAAATATTTTGATTCTACTGTACAGAGAGCTGAAGACAGACGGCAAAAGTTTCATTTTTGCCGTTTGCCGTTTGCCGTAAACGTCAAACTTAATCTCTCTATTGTATTCTACAAAAATGTAATAAAGTTGTCTTGTCTTGTCAAAGCCGTGTTGATGGCTTTTCCTTTGAATTGATGGGTGCTTACGCCATCTTGTGTACACTCGAGCGAACCTTGCTCCAAATTGTTTATCATGTAATAAGTGTTATTTTGACGGTTGACGCGACACTTATTTTCTTTTTCTAGAATCCCCGTGACATTATTTTTATGTGCGATCTTCATCTTCAAATCCCGAATAACATCGTCGACATTGTTAGAAAGGTAACACGTGCTTATGATATGTTTAGAAGTGTGGACGTAGTTTAACGAAATTTTGCAGAAAGGGTAACTGACTAGAATTCATTAGCTGAACAACAGTATTTGTTTTTGCAGCACTGTGTTCAAGGAAAGATGGCATTTGCACCGATTGTTGCTCGACTTCATTGTGGTTTCTCGCCATCCCTTCCCTTTGGTAAATTTGTTTTCTTGGGATTTTCAACATATATAATTCATGAAACGCACCAAGGGTAGTTACTTACTCCACCTTTTATTATAATTTGTCGCGTTTGCCATAGGTTTTTGGGAGCTTCAAGGTTTCGGGCTGTTCGCCATGTATAAATCAGATTTCACTCGAGTTGGTGGAATGAACTACAAGGAATTCAGGACCACATGGGGAGGTGAAGACTGGGAACTGCTGGACAGGTAAGAAAGTAACGGCAATTTACAAGGACAGGGCTATTGGCATATTGTCTTCTAGTAAATATAGATTGCGTGCATTACGTAAATAGCACGATTACATATTACAGATAAAGCAATAAAACCCACAGTAATATACTATTAGGTCCTTTGATTTCCTCACAAACTCTTTTCTAGAAACGGACGGACCATTATTTTTTGACGGGGAAAGGGGAGGGGGAGGGGTACTTAAGCATGAAAGTTTTTTCTCATCTTTAGGTTGTGCAGGATATTTTTTGGTGGGCAATAGATTGTGCAAGAATTATTTTTAACAAAACTTGCGTAGTAGAGATCACTTGCTCGATTTTTTTCTCCATGGATGGCCTTGCACGACATTTTTTTTTCAGCCGTTTTTGCTGTGCAGGAATATTTGTTTCTGAAATTGTCTGATTATCTCTTTAGGTAAGCTATTCGATTAATTTACAATATTATTCCGCGGCTGGATTATAATACATGAATTCGGCATTACTAAAACTGTAGGACAAAACCTTATGACGCAAAACAAACTGATTGTTTACGGAAGGGACGCCACTATCACTTTACTACTGGTCCGTTGATGATTAACTTTGCTCCGATTCTACAGAGTACTTATTTACAAAATGGAAGTGGAGAGATTACGTGTGCCCAAGTTTTATCATTACTATCACTCCAAGAAAGGAATGTGGGGCACGAGGAGCATGTTCAACTCTAAAGACGATGATATGTTTGGTCGCTTTGATGACAATGGTGAAATTATACCGCTGTACAACGAAACGAAGGAACGAGAAGAAGAGAAACGTTTTATACTCGACAGAAAGAACTATCATAGCAAAAGATAGTTTTAGTTGTAATTTGAATTGGAGTCATGCAACAGGGCAACTTTAGTTCATAATATTCTGCGTCAGTGTAAACTGGAAAAATTTCATTTAGCTAGGGTAACGTAAAGACACGAGATCTAGATTGACTCTGAATTTTAGTAATTAGTAGTAGACCAATTTCGATAAATTAAAATTCAGCGTAGAACAGTAGACCTCAGCACGAGGCTCTGGGGAATAACTTTGGAGCGTGTGGGGTTTATTCCCGGAGCCTCATGCTGAAGTCTATTGATTTAGGCTGAATTTGAATATATCGAAATTGGGCTATTTGTCAAAGTATGAGGCGAATAATATGAATTATGCTCTTTCAACAATGCCAGATGTGCAATAACTGTTACTAAAGTTGCCTGTAAACGTCTGCAGATGATCAACATTTGTATAGAGCAGCTTTCGCCATTTCCGTTTACATTTGGCATAGTTATTAAGTTTCATTTGACATGGTCAGTACCTTTTACATGTTTTGTTCATATTTATTATTTCTTTTTCATCGGGTGAATTGTTATTAATCATGCCAATTAGATCGAGCTTATTGCCCCTAAGAGATCGGCTCGGATTGGATGATTATAAAGCCAACATATTATCAACCAGTCGGGCCGTGCTAATCTGGTGATAATCTAAGTTATTAAATGGGCCTCCGGACAATAATTTTGCGCGTAGTAACGAGGTTGACGCTGATAAGATGTGGGGTACGGTCGCATTTGTAATAAGGTTTTATTTGAAGGAAAAGTGAATTAATATACATATATTATATACGAACAGAAATTATAAATACATCATATATGAACAGAAATTCCTAATATAATATATATTTTGTGACAACGGTTTGTCTGTGCTACAGACACCAGGAAAAGACTTCTTTTGTAAAGACTTCCATTAAAGCTAAAATAATGACAGTTGAACATCGTCATGTTGAAGATGAAACCTGCGTAAAATTTTTTTCAGGAATAATTGAAGTACTTTAATACGGTGAAAATTCTCCTATTCTAATTAATAAGATACAGCTGGTTTCGACCTGCCTGTTTTATTGGATAGAGGGAATGCTATTTATACATTTAGGGTGAATACGACAACAGGGTGACCGGATTGTACATGTCAGGGAGGGGGAGGGAGGACGCGGGAAATTAGCTAGTAACTAATAAAACCGAGTTTACTTCGCATGACGTACGCATTAAAACTAGAATGTAGAACTCTGCTGTAAGTTTGTGCAGGGAAAGTGCAGATTTCAATACGTTATACGAGGGCTTTCGTCAAAGTGTCAAATGAACATACGAGTATTTAGGAAATCTATTATATTACGAGGTACAGTAACAAATTGGCGACACTTTTCTATTTAAAAAGTATATAATCGCGTTTGCAAGCCTGGCCTGCGAGCAAGATCCACGTGCGAGGAAGTGATTAGCTTAAGTACATAGGTGGGAAGTTTTGAAGACTGAAATGTCTTAGCAGGTTTATACATTAATTTTTTATTAATAGGTTAGTTTCCAAATTATTATTATTATCATTATTATTATTATTACTGTTATTATTATTAAAAGTAAATAATGGTCGCTACTCGAAAAGAATTGCTTATTAAACGAATCTTTTGGTTTCTCTATCAACAGTAACTGACTCGGTAATATAAGAGGAAGTAAGTTTTACGCGAGATGTTTTCAAACACAATTGAACGTATGAAGAGTGAAAGATCATATATTTGAACTGCGGAGAAAGATATGAAGACATGATTGATCATCGCAGTTATACACAACTTAAGCAGTTGTGACATTAAAGCCAGGAAAAAATTCAGGCCTGAACGAGATTCGAACCCATGACCTCTACCATACTGGTGCAGTGCTCTACCACGTTGTGAGTTCGTAATATACCCGTAGATGATGAAGAATGCAAGTCAATATATAGAAGATCATGTATTTGAACTGCGGAACTAAATGGAAAACATTTGATCTGTTAAAACTCAACTTTTCGTAAATTTCCAATGTTACATAAACGAAATAAAGTTAAAGCATTCATACTATTCTTAGTTTTTGTTTTTCCTTAAATGGGGTGTCATTTTTCGGGTGTGGGCTTTAAATAGGGACAATGGGCTGCTGACACTACGCGAAAAACGTTTCGAGACACCAACATGACAAGAGATTGCAACAGTGGACAGCTGTTTCGCTCTTATTGAAGCTCGTCAGCACTGTGTAGCGAAGATATGTGACGCCAGCCTATAGAGCCAACACACATAAATTGCATGACCCGTTCCATATCAAGTTCCGTACCTTGAACTCACTTGCGTCCAGAAAAAAAGCGTTGCCACATCACGTGTTTCAGGGCGCAAGGAGACCAAAGTGTCACGATCAGTTTAATATTGTTCGCTGGTTTTATTTATCAGTTGATTGAACACACAAATCGTTTTTAGCTGGAGGCGACTTTGTCACGTGGAGCGGTCACTAAGCTTGATTTCAAATCCTGTGCCCAAGATAACTGGTTACGCATCGAGACAGGGCAGAAATCGAAAGCTAGAGTTGGAAAACCAGCGATTCTCGGATTTTTAAGATAAACCTTGGAACCCTGGGAGAAAGCGAATAGAAAGAAGAGTTATCGACGGCTGTCATGAGGCAATTTTGGTGAGATTAGACCATTTTTGTTGAATTTACGGAGCTTCGAGTTCGGGCCGTTTCAATGGCCAGTGACCGCCAGTTGGTTTTTGTTTAGGGGAAGCAAACCGCCCGAAAGTAAAACTCGCCGAAATGGCTCTAAGCATCCTCCAGGAACATCAAAGAAACGCAATGCAAACATAAGGTAAGCCACTTTTATTAAATTATTTTCTATTCGTAGCACTTACAGGAATTTTCGAAGCATTCTCTATTGTAACGACAGCATTATGTAAGTAAGACGCCTTTATTTAAAAATAAAATTTTAAAAGACCCAGGGTAATCCAATTAGGAGGCGAATGGCCAGCCTGCTATCAACAGGAGCCCTGGGTTTGAAATAAAAATGCACATACTATATACATCACAGATCAACGTCTGGGCCGCCTGTGATAAACGTAAAAGAACTAACTTCATTGTAAAAATGTTTGAAAGAGCATTCCGTTCATCTCCCCTTGGTTATATAGTGAAATTGAAATCTGTGAAGCGATCAGCTAGACAGGTTTCTTGGAAATTGACTCGTGTCGCATTCGCTGTGTCTCATTAATATACAAAACACGCAATTTATACTGACGTCACCAACGAAGTTCTTGATCCTTCAATCTCGAGCCCAGAGTTCTCAGGCTCCTCGGTCAGCGGTGGGTCGCCGGGGAGAACTCTGGGGACACGAAAAAATATGATTTTTTTGATTGGCTCTCAGTAAAACAATCGTTGGGCGGAAGCCGGTCGTACCGGAAATCTTCCGAAAAAAGATATTTATTTTCATTGGCTGTGGCTTATAAGCGGAAGTCAACAGAAACGAAAGAGGAAGGTGAAATGTTTTGGAGGTAGATTTGAATCTTTTTCCTTCTGCACCTCTGTCATGTATAAATATATTACACCAAACTAACACAGTTTCAAATATACGAATGAAACATATTCCTTGCTAAGCTTTCAGCCATTTAAAAAAAAAACTTTCGTTGCTACACGTTGCCGCTGCGAACGTAGCTTCGAGAGGGCTCACGTAATGGCAGCCGCATCCTTGGATGATTTTGCCGTTCTTGTAGAAACTGTAGAAAATTGATTGAAAAATGGAGAAGTTCTACTTGAAGCTGTTTGGTGAAAAAATCGTCAAGCGAAGGAATAGCCGAGGCCGTTAGAAAGTACAGCTAAGTAGTGAGACATAAATGTACGGGAAGAAGACATTGGAGCTGTTTCAACTTCAATTTGTCGATCGTGTTATCTTTTGATATAGTGTATAATAGAGAAGACAGAGAGTTTTACAGCGTTTATCACAACGCCGACGAAAAGCATTTTGCTCCAGAGTTAAAGAGATCTATCGCAGAGAGAAGTCCCTCACAAACAGCTGTCTCTCCCTCCGTTTTACCCGATTTGAAACGAAGGCATCTGGAAAGAAAAAGCAGTAGTACGAACTCTAGAGTTTGCCTGTTTAAAACAATTTCCAAAGCCTGCGGATTCTCTAAAAGTAGATATACTAATTAATGTCGTGCATCAGGAGAAATACCTAGATATGCTTAGGAATTAAAAAATCCCATTTATCCTTGGAATTTCATTATCGATGCTGTACACAATACATTTATTAAAGGGGTAAACAAATCACCCAAACTCGAGGAAACTTGACAGTTAAGACCTCAAAGTGGGTTATCAACGCTGATTAACTGCACCCACATTTCGTCTCTGTCTTTGTTTTTGGGCCCCTTAGCTGGGCCCATAATGTATTCCGTTTTCAATAATGTACAAACTGCATTACTCAAACTGTAGCTTACGTCATTTCCATAACAACAGCAGAGTCAGATGCAAGGAAATGAAACATTTGACACTGTGCTAGTACATCCTGAAATTTTGGAGAATGACAGGCTTCCAAATTCAGAGGAGACAATGCATTCTAAATTAAGCTTTAATCATTTATAAAGTACACTTTGTCTTAACATTGAAATCAGAGAATATAATTAACCTGGGTTGTCATCATTTAACAGCCATGTTCTTCTGTATGGAAGGAAAACGGAATTTGTGACACTGGGGTCAAGACACTACCCAACCCTGGGTCAACCCTATGGAAAATGCAAGTGTGGAAATTATGGGGAGAGATGGCCAGCTCCAAAACCCTGAGGTGAATATGTGGTATTTATTTAAAATACATTTATTAAATACTTTTTCATGTATATGGACAAAATACACCCTGTACATATTGTTTAAATTTCTTTATGAACCAGATCATTGTTAAAAAAATTGTTGAATTAATGCAGACAAAACAAACCTGAACAACCAAGTTTTCTAGAATCAGGTTAAGGATTTGGAAATCACAATTAGAATGTATTAATCCTCCGTAGGAAAAAAGATGGCGACTGGTACCTTTACCCACAGTTCTTAGCGTACAAAAACTTTTAAAATGTTCATAAAAAGGCACAGAAGGGTTGTAAAATCTTCAAACCTACGATACACAATGTGCTTAGTACAGGGACAAATATTGTAAAAATTTGGCTTTCCTGGTTTCTTATACACTGTTAGGTTTGCAAGGTATTGTGGTAAAATGTACAGCCGCCATTTTTTTTCCTACGGTGGATTCCTGATTGCTGTTTTTCATAACAGCCATGTTCTTCCATTATGCAAGATGGAAATGAAGCAAGTCATGATTCCACTGTGAATGAGACACCACCCAACCCCGTGACAGAGGCATTGCCAAGTGCAAAAATTCTTGAGAAAGTTGGCCTTCGAAATCATTCTTGAAAGGTCTTAAAAGAGTTTAATTTTCGGCATTCTACATATTCTTCAGTTTGATACTTAATTGGAGACATTAAAAATCTGCTATATCATACTTTACAAGGTATCACAAATTACTTGTCATACTGCTTAGCCACTGGAAGCCTGGCTAGATTGTTCCAGTTTCTGGAGATCTCTGGAGCATAAGCCAACTTGCATGAGGTGATATAATTTCACTGCTTCCCTATGGATAAGATATCACTTCATTGGAAGGGTATAGGCCATATTCTCACCCCAGCAGTTTTTCTCTGATTCCCATTTATCTCCTGAGTGGAGACAGGCAATGTGACATAATGTATCTTTGAATGTCTCATTCATAATAACACAAGGAGTATAAACCCAAGCATGCGCACAAGACCCGGAACCACACAATTTCTGCGGTAAAAATTCCGTGTCCCCAGAGTTCTCCCCGGCGACTCACCGCTGACCGAGGAGCCTGAGAACTCTGGGCTCGAGATTGATCTTCCTTGGGTTCATTCAGGCTCCTGTCCTCTTTGTCACGTATTTTTTATCATCTTATCTTGTTCTTTGTTCTTAAAATCACTGCACAACACGATAAATCCTTTCACGGACACCTGCAGAATGCAAAGAATTAGATCATGAATACTGCGTTCCCAAATTTTCTTTCTCAGACATCTTAACTATATCGGGGAAGCCTGAAGAGCGACTTTGGAGACAATGCGTGAACTTTAAGTCGAAAAAAAATGGTGTCTTATAGCCCTGATTTCAGAATACATGCTCCATACCGGTGTGATTAAACTAGGAGCTTATTTATGTTTTCCCAAATTGAATTGAGTGGTAGGACCCGGGGAAAACCCTCATAACAACCAACGACAACCAACAATAAACTTAAACCATTTATAACGCCGAGTGCTGGTTCGAGCCCTCGCCATGAATCCGCCAGAAAGCGGAAATGTCCGGTTCTTTTTCACCATTCTATGACATGGAACGAAAAATAGTGTTTTTTCGCTTTTCATCGCCGCATAGGTTCTTTTAACAGCCGCTGTTCGGGAAGGGAGCCCCCGCCTTAGCAAATTCCGGAATATAGGTTGTTTTTTTTGGGGGGGTTTCTCCTAGGATAAATGAAAGTTTCGTTCCATCCTGGAGTGTATTGTAATTCTGTGTGGTTGGGGTTTATGGAGGTTTCTAGTTTTTGTTTAATATAATGTTTTTGATTGCATGAAACTACTTGTTTACTTTTTAGAGCAATCGTCAACTCCTAGAATTGTGTTGGAATCCATAGTCTGTTATACGTAAAATCATAACAATTTCAATTTCCTCAAATGTCATTGGTGCATAAACTGCTGTATTTTGCTCTAATTAATGGGGCAGTGAAATCGGTCAGTTGCATGAGCGAATCATTTTAAGTCCTTTCAACTAAACCACCAATTACAACATTGATTACAATCACTATAATAACCAATTCAAGCAAGTGACTTTGTAAAATTGACGAGGTTTATCTCTGGTGAATGTTTTCAAAGAATCTTGACAGCCATTTTTCAAGCTATTCTCCTCGTTTTAATTTTCATATTTAAAAATGACCTACCGAATTGGACTCCACTCAGTCTTATTGCCGTTATTCATGCAAATGAGTAAAATTTATTGCATAAAGCACGATTTGAAAGTGGCTGGATGTTAAATGTCTATTTTTTGCTAACCAAAAACATTTGTTTACACTTTAACTACTTTTTCTTTGGTGAAGGTCTATTCATGAACAGAAAAAAGCGATTTTTATAAAGTGCTGGAAGTGGAAGTTTATAATGGAAGAGCATGCCTACTTGGTTCACGTTTAGGCATTTGAGTTCAAGACACCCCACTCAAAAAGGCCCTGAGTTGTGTTTTGTCGTTGAACTGAGTTTCTTGCACAATGTCCAAAGTTTCTTTTTTCACCTCATCTTCTCCGTTAGCTTTGTTTTCTTTTTGGTTAGTTATGTTAGTTATGGCTCCAGCTACATTTTATCTTGATCCAAAAATTATCTTTTCAAGTTCCTCGGCTTTGGGAAGACTTTTTCTCGACAGCGACTAAATGAGAGCTACGCGAAAGTATTTTATTCTAACAGCGTAAATTAACGGATAAAACGAGGAGTTAAGCACGAGTAATGAAGAAGTGACATTAAGACTTGAAAAGTCTGGGGCTTCAGGAAGCCTATTGGACTGGCTTACGGGGCGAATTCTCAGTTAACTCCTCTGTAACGAAACATATGATTGCGGCCGGAATTCCAATTTTGTTTTAAATCAGATCTGTAACAGAACGTTTTTAGTTAGAGATCTACTAGTGGATATTTTTGCCAAGGAAGCCAGCGTTGAATTAACAATCTAAGAATTTAGCCAATCAAACCTTATGTCTCCAGAGCCACATTGTACTCGTGCCAAGGTCCCGCCGGCCGAGAGAAACAGGTGGCCCTGGGAACGAGAATGTTTTTAAAGTAGATAAGTGAGTTTTCTTTCTCGGAGTTTAAAGTTTTGTTTACAACAACGTCGAAATCTAAGCATCTTAACACTGAGCGCTTGATTCTGTTCTCATGCGATAATGCTCCTTATTTACTAAACTGATTCCACTCCTTTTGTTTAAGCTGGTTTCGGTTGACCTTGCCAGTTAGCGCTGTGGGAAAAGCATCCACAAATTCTATCTAGAAAGAAATAAAAAAAGGCAATGTTAGCTGGACAAGTATTTTTTCTTCCACATATGTCATTAAGCTAGCGCGTGGTCCGTGCTGGGCAAGTGTTTTACATGTACGTAAGCTGTCTCGACTATATGACTATGACCTTTTCTATTGTTTACTTTAGTTCGTAATAGTTTTCTTTGGTTCGGACTTGTTTCATATCAAGTTTAGTTTTTCGCACGTATTTAAAATAATAAACATAAATAGATAATTACACAAACAAGATATAAAATAAATAAAATTAACTAATTCGTATAGCTCCAATATTAGATCTTTTCTTCTGATATTTGGTGAAAAAGTACTCGTATATGACTGGTATTAAAGCTATTATTTTTGTTTTTGGATTAAATCATTTATTGCCGAGAAATTCGCAATTAGTGAATGTGCCCATGCATTCTCTGTAATAGCGTTCCGATGCAAGCTAATCTCTGCAGCATTGACTTTTAAACTGTCTTTTTTGTAAAGGGGGTAGGCTTCTAAAGAAACTGTGGTGCTACGTCGGTGGGGAGTATTACAAGATAATTTGGTTTTATCAACTGAGTTGATAATGTGAAGAGATTCGAAAGCTAATTTCTTTACGGTAGACAATTCACATTATCAACTCAGTTGATAAAACCAAATTATTATTTTTTTGTTCTTGGATTGATTTATTTATAGGTTAGTAATCAACAGTTTTGTAAAGCGTCTCTATGCGTAATTGTTTAAGTCTAAACTGCACCATGTTCTCGTGTCACGCAACGATATCTCAATTTTTAGGACGCAGGAGTGCAGTATCGGTTAACCGTCCCGGGGTCACTGGTTCAAGTCCGGAACAAAGAGTTTTTCTCCTTTTTCATTTCTTTGTCTTTTATTTTTACTGAGGATGAACAGTGGTTGTGTATATCGTTTTTCTTGCAATTCCTTAGCGCGAGGTAGCCATGCATGAAATAATCGTTTCGAAATTTACATCTGACAAGAGTACATCTGAAAACTGAAGTGGATTGGTACTGATTATAGTATCAGATGGTGCATTAATTACAGTATTAAACGAGTGAACTCATTCAAAGAAATCCCCCTCGCTTAAATTATCCTACTGCTGACAAGTAACTTTTTCGAACGAGAAATCTAAAATAACACGAAAATATAATGTCCCGACAAGAAACTTATTCTTTGCAGTAAGGTAGAGGCGGAGTCGCTCCAGTTGAATGAATTCTTAAACCTACAAACCACCCTATACACGGACTGATGATCGTCTCATGGGCGACCGTTCTATCAGAATAGTTTGTACTTCAAAGCGATATCTGAATCTAGTTCTAGCTTATTTATCCTGTGTCTTCTCTCCTCCTAGGCTGAAACAACAAACCAATACAAAAAGAATACACACACAGAAATCACTGAGCGTATCTTGTTTGTGCGGTTGCCCGGGTTGGAAAAATAAATAAATAACGTTATTTAAATGTCAAATGTATTTAGCACTGTTGCGCTAATTGGGGACAATGTAAATAAATAAACGAATAAATATTTCAAATAGAACATAACTGACCTTTCTTGGGCTCATCCAGGCTCCTGTCGCCTTTGTCACGTATTCTTGTAGTTCCTTTATCATCTCATCTTGTTCTTTGTTCTTATAATCAGTGGACAACACGGCAAATGCTTTCACAGACGCCTACAGAAATGGTCAGAAATGTGCAAAATTAGATCATGAACACAGCATTCCCAAAACAAGTTTTCTTTCTTAGACAAATTAAGGAAATTCTCGTCGAGGAAGCGTGAAGAGCAAATTTGAAAAGAGTCCTTTGTCGCCTCTTTGGGGATAATATTTTATGCATATTTTAAAAACTTGAATATCTCTGGAACGAAAAGAGGAATTTCAAAACGATAAACGGCATTTTCCTTCTCGCACATACTACTTGTAGATGTTTTAAAGTGACTTAAATAGAAAAGATTTGAATTATCATCATTTCAACTTGAACGGCGAATATTTCTTTTGCACTCTTTTTGTTTATATTTCCATCGGCGGACCAACATTATTCCTTAAAGGCTATCGACTGATAGCCGAAACCTTATGCTTTTGAAATCTTTTCAACGAGAGAGCGTTTTCACATCTTTTAAAGTATTTCTGACCTGCCCAAGTGGGTCAGGACTGCTGACCACAGCACACTCCAAAACTGCTGGGTGCGAAATCAGACATTCTTCAACAAGGTAAGGATTTATATTGACGCTGAAAGAAAATAATTTAATAATTTTAAGAATAAATACATTGAAAAAAATTAGTTTAAAGGTGAGTGTGAAGGTACGTCACGGGATTAAATAACCCCATGTACATTCTTGTTGTCGCATTTCGCGAGCTAGCTTCGGAAAGGGCTCACATTCTAAATGCCAGCCGTGAAAAAAACCTCCAGAGTGTTATGGCGCTTCTTCTCCAAGATGAGTTGTTTTTGCAGGCGATAATAATGATCCAAATCTCTTTGTTAAACTCATATCTTAGTTTTCTTTCGTATAAAGCTGTGGCAAACTGTAATAGGCATACTGGCATGTCACTTATAAACAGTTTTAAACAGGAAGTTTTAGCAGCAAAACAAGTAAAACACTTTGATGTGTAATGCAAATGGCTTTTTATATTAAGTCTCTACCAACTTAACATGGTTCGCATTGGACGTATCGGATACGTTATTAGCAAGCGTTTTCACTAGCGCATAAGCACAAGCATCAGCACAAGCATAAACATAAGCAGAAACATAAGAAGAACGAATCCACTTATTTGTCTGATGCTGTTCTCACTTGCGCATAAGCATAAGCGCATAAACATAAGCATAAGCATAAAGCTTAGTTCCCACTAGCGACATAAGGATCATAAGCATAATCATAATCTTAAACATAAACATAAGCTTCTTATGTTCTAGTGGGAACGTCCGCGCAAGCTTTTCCTCGAACCTAGCCGCCATCTTGAAATGTACCGACCCGAAAGTACTGGACCTAGACTTTCATTGGCCAAAAATACAATGACCTCGTTGCGTCATTTAATGTTTCTCATTATGTCATTATGATTTTTGCGTTCCCACTACAAAGAAAAGCAACATAGTCATAGTCACAGACATAATCATAATCATAAGAAAATAGTCGATCATTTATGATTATGATTATGTTGATCATAAAGGCGCTTATGATTATCTTTCTAGACGTTCCCACTAAGACATAAGCTACATAACAACGTTATGTTCGTGCTTATGATTATGATTATGATCGTTATGTCGCTAGTGGGAACTAGGCTTAAGAAAAACAAACATGTTCGTTTTTGCTTATGCTTATGCGCTTATGCTTATGCGCAAGTGAGAACAGCATCCGACAAATAAGTGGGTTCGTTATTCTTATGTTTCTGTTAATGCTTATGTTTATGTCTCGGGTGTTCTCACTTGCTTATGCCTATGTTATGCTTATGCTTGTGCTTATGCTTATGCGCTAGTGAAAGCCAGCCTTAAAAGTTAAGCTATCAAGAACAAAGTATAAAATGTTCTTATTTACTCCCGACGTTCGATGCCGACGGTAATTTCGCAGGAAATAAACTCGTAGTATTCGTTGATCAGTCTTTTTTTTTTCTTACCCGTTAACAAAGATGATGTCATCAGTTCGTCCTACAATCCAGAAGTAACCGTCTTCGTCCTTATAGCCAAGATCACCTAGTCGTTTATAGGATAGAAGTTTATGACCAGAATTTGATCTTAAGTTATGCCCTGTTATGGTAAGATCATACAATTTAAACAATCTAAATCAACTGAATATTGACCCAATATTGCTTGCTTTACAGAAGTTAACCCTAAAGATGAACGGGAATTAACTCACCAACCTGTAATGTAGAAGTCTCCTGAAAAACGAGCTGCTGTTTTTTCGGGATCATCCTGTTGATATAAAATGGCACTTCGTAGTAATTCACGGCATCAAGAGAAAGCGATATGGAAAAAAAAAACATGCGTTAGTTCGTTCCGTTTGGGTCAGTTGTTAGGATTAACTCACCACATAACGACTAAACGATCCCACAGGACGATAAGGTTTCACACGAACTACAATCTTTCCAATTTTGCCGGGAGACAGTTCTTGGTTGTTATCATCAATAACCTATAATGAGAAATTGAATACATTAAAACACATGTGAAATTTATAGGACTAAAGTTGCACCGATGGATTCAAGCACATTTTAAAGTAAAGCACGAGCAGGCAATACATAATGTAGGGAGTCCTTTCAACCGATTGGTTCCTAAAGCTGTGGAAAATTCTGATTTTGCCCGTAATCTACGTAGCGCGAAAATATTTTTAGCGAGTGCAAATACGTAGTGTACACATAGTTAATAGAGAAAAATGGTTAGGAAACATGGCAAAGTTCTTTGTCGTATGTTTTTGTTCGCTATTTTTGGGGTTGACCCTGCACAAAACCCGGCAAAAGACAAAAGGTGGTTATGTGTACTCATAGAGCTAACCAATATAAGCATTGCGATTATGTAAGCCATGCGTAGTCAATGAGCATAAAAGCAAAAGTTGTGCAGGTTCAAGAACCTTCCAACATAAATCTTCGCCTGTTTATTTGCTTCTTTAATGTTTACCGGCCGTCCTAACCATTTCCCTCTATTAGCTATGGCGTACTCAAGACGTTCGAAGTGTAACCTTTTAAGCACCTCCCGCAGGCAGATAACAGAACCACTGACGGAGTAATACACAACTGATTGAGTAATTTACATACTGCAAGCGGTGGAATTAAGGCTGTGTAGCCTGAGATACCAACAACTGGTGTTAGATTGGGAAATTGTACAACAATTTCGGACTAATAATGTTTGAGTAATAGTGAATAACAGTAAAATGGAGAAGAATTAATCAACACAATTGACCTGGATATTTTTCAATTGAACAAACGGCACGCCATGGCCGTATTGTATTTTAAAGAAAGTGGTTTATAACTCGACGAAATGGTGCCCAAAGTTCCATCATCCGACGCGCCTTCTCACGTAAACGCATTCGTCATCGCGGTTTCCTAGACATAGACGGGTAAGAAGGGCTTGCATGACATTTTGTCATTCGTAAGACTCAAATTGACTCCATGAAAAGATGAAGTGAATGAACAACTTACTACCACATCCACACCAGGGTATGCTGGACCCACGGAACCAATTCGGTTCTCCCCATTCCTTGGTGGACAGCACAGAGGACCCTTAGTAAGGACGTAAAAAAAATCAAATTCCAAAGATATTAGTATGATACATTTGTGAACAACATCTTTTTATAGCAGAGTTAGAAACAATATCCCTTTCGGCTAGTTGTGTTGTGCAGTCAATTATGAATGTGATTGTCCAATCAAATGGCTTGGTTAACACTTCCTGTATACGAAAGCGTGTTCGCCATTTTGTGTGTGTTCGCCATTTTGTTGAATAAATGGAGGATTCAAAATTGGTTGTTTTTGTTAAAGAAATAGCAACCCTTCCTGAACAACGTGTTTAAAGTGTGGTGAAAGTGTGGGTTATTGGCCGGCTAGTGAGTTAATTACCCGGGTTAGTTAGTTAGTGAGTTAATTACCCGGGTTAACCCGGGTTATCCCATGTTGTTCTGCTTCTATGTCAGGGAGCAGAAATCAATTTCAACATGAAAAACGTGACTATTCTAGGAAAGTTTAAATTTGAAATGCAAACTTAACAGCGGCTCGTTTTGCTCGTCAGCCATACTCTAGCTTAAACTGTAGCCCCCGCATATTCATAACTAACCATTTCTGTTTGCCCGTAAACTTCTCTGAGGTCAATTCCAGTTCCCTCTTTCCATTTAAGCATGGCTTCTTTGTTCATTGGTTCTCCACTTGTAATGCAACTACTTAACTTTGGAAAGTGGAAGCTTTTGAGGTTCTCTTTTGATACACTGATGTAGATACGTGGCAAAAAGAAGACAAACGTAATGGGAAACGTTTGGAGAACTTCTAGCGCTTCTCTGGCCTCTATGTCTTTGTAATGAGCAAAGA
>OZ026602.1:17617790-17635290 GCA_964020085.1 Micromussa lordhowensis | reverse complement strand
TAGTTATAAAAACCTAATAAAAGTCAAAACTTATATAAGATCATAATTTAAACTAAGCTAAAAGGCAAATTCTTATCTAGTAGGTAATATTGTATGATTAGCACCTCGTGTAATAGGCAGAATTTTGTATGTGATTTAATTACTTACCTATCGTGCTTGTTGTCGCTACAAACCCGCCCTCAGGAAAGCTAAAACAACAGTTTTCTTTGGGATAAGCCCCGGCAAGATGAGACACAGAACAGACAGAAAGGAGGACCTAAATCAGCCTAGACACCATGATTGGACCCAAACATTTAGTTGTACGATAAGAATGTCAAAGGAAATTATGCTTTTCAAGTGTTATAAACATTTAATCAGACGTCATAAGATATCTAAGTGAGTGAAATTGTTTAAAACTTGCCTGGTGTTCATTAGCAGACTGACGAAATAGTTCTTCGAAAGACAGCCAACCAACTCTAAATGGACAAAGAGGAACTATTAAATAAAACGATGTCGGTAAGAAACTCGAGGTCTCAAGTTAACTCTTCTATCAGTTCAGTGAAGTTACTGAACGTCTTTGCCTTTTACATACATGCTTTACACCACAGGTTGGTCATGACGTCATGAAATCCACCATGATGGATTCTGTATCTTGGATTTGACGATTTCCTCAGATATCGGAAAATAAAAACGATAATGGTGTAGAAAAAGGTACTAATTCTGCAATGCTGCTCAATGCTGCCCACCCGAGGATTAGGCTATCACATTCTTCGAAGCATCAACCTTATCCCCACAGTTATTCTTACATTTTTCTTAATTATCCTTAAGATGATTTTTTTTTTGGGAAAAGAAGCAGTTATCGACTTCTCTTTTATCCTTTTTTCTTTTTTTATGATCGAGTATTTAATTTCCGTTGTCTGCCTCCTTGAATTTGCTAGCAATAATAATTGCTTTGGTTTAGTAAATAGAACTTTGACATACGTTCAATGTACACATCTCATCTAAGCGGCAACGTACTGTATCTGAGAATTTTCTCCAAATGTGCTTTATTTCTGAGAATGCCCATAGCTAGAGAAAGTTCTACGAGATGATAAGTTGTGCCTCCTTAAAGAGAAGTCAATGGCACATGGCAATGTTCTCCGCTGTTCGAAAGAGGTTTCTACATGCACTCATATTCGGACTCTCCCTTTGCGAGAACGAAAAAGAACAACATGTACTGTCCTATAAAAGTCCACAAATACAAATTGCGACAAAAACGCCATTTAACGAATTAAAGCAGTTATGAAGATAAGACTCTATTAAAAGCGTCTATCCATGCAAAGGAACGTGTTGAAACGTTAAAATATGTACTAAAATGTAAGTCGACATTGTAATTACCTGTTCGTTTCTTTCATTCTGTTGACCATCAATCTACATTTGACATTGTTTTGAGTTGAACTGGAAAACTAAAATCATCAGTGGCATAAGAGTCCCATAACTTACGTTGAAACCATAAAACAATATTAAACTGACATTTACGTTCATTGGAAGATAATCTTCTCGGTTAAAATTGGTTAGATACAAGAAGTTCATATCTCCTTGGTCCGGGGAAGAGGGTACTCCCTTACTCCCTTACTCCCTTATATTGGCTATACAGTGATGTGAGGCCCAAATGGTATGCTTTTAGCCATTTTGGTCAGAAATAGGGTATCGATTACCATGGCCATTTTGGTCTCGGATGGGGTATGCTTTTTGTCTTCTAATCTTGAATTGGGTATGTTTTTTTAGAGGAAGCTTCTTTTCCATCATTATCCAGAAGACCATCATCAAAGCCCTTCACAATGCTTTAGATCGGTCTGAACCAGGGAACTTATTATGAGGTAGGTCTTAAATAGGGTATCGAATTTTTGTATCGAATTTTTGTCAGTTCACAAGTAGGGTTGGGAAAATCGTATCTTTTGGTCTTAATTAGGGTAAGGGATTTTGGAAACGGGCCGCACACCCCGACCCAATTTTTCTGGGAGTACCCCTTCCCCCGGATTCCTTGATGTCGTCTGTCTCAAGCCAGTTGCGATTTTTAAATCTATTATGTTTAATTGAATTATTTCTTTCTTTTAGTTTAAGTGGCATGCCCGAGGACTAGCCATGTGTAGCTGAGCGTATTAACCAATACAAACGTTTAACATTTTAACATTTGTCATTTGCAAAATCAGAATAAATCTATCCGCATTGCGTATATTTCAGATGGTAACCTGATCGATAACATTCAGCAAATCATTTTCAATGACGCCACCGCCAGCCACGAAACACACGGGTTTACACGCTGAAATTCTCCTATGGAGTTCTAAAGGTCCAATATTTGCTGGTGCTGGAACTAATGTTGCACCTGAAGGAACACAAATAAGATGAATAGAAAACGCTAGTTAAATTCAATAGCAAGTCGACAGAGAAGGTAAAGGTAAATTCTGCATACGAGCCAAGTGGCTCATCAGGCCGGAGCTTATCCCGGTTTCAGTAGCATGAAGCGACTAGGAGTATTTCTATTCCCCCCCAGGATGGGATGCTGGTCCATTGCAGGGTTACCTCCAGCATTAAATTCGTCGGTACCCATTTACACACCTGGGTAAAGAGAGGCACTGTGAGAGTAAAGTGTCTTGCCCAAGAACACAACACAATGTCCCAGGCCAGGGCTCAAACCTGGACCGCTCAATCCGGAGTCGAGCGCACTAACCATGAGGACACCGCGCCTGCTTCTAAATGGAGGAAAAACAGCTTTAGAACCTACTGTCCCTTCTGTAGACGTCTAGGGGCACTTCACGTTTTTGCAAAATAATGATATGTATTCATTCGACATTGACACAAATATACTGTACCAAGTCAAACAACATTGAAAAATGACTTCGCACTTCAGAATTTGACATTTTGTCTCGTGTTCTAACGACGTTTCACCAAACATGGGAGTACCTTAAACGAGCGAGCAACGTTGAAATTAAAAACCATGTTGTTACGTACCTATTCTTAAACACGCTAGTTGAACCAACCAGTACTCGGGAATTTTGTACACTAAAATCATCACTCTGTCTCCTGGCTTGATGTTGGCAGCGGTGCACAAAATGTTTGCAGTCCTGTTAGTTGAAAGAAATTAGGGTACGTTTATTGTGGTTATTGATCATTGTAACGAGGAATGTCTGAGGATGTCTTCAGACGAAATGAAATGAAACCCCCACTAGTTTAATAAGCTTCTAGTGAGAAACATTTTTTAATTTCCCTTGAGCTTTAAACCGAATCATGTCAATATTCAAACAGGCCTAAGTATGAAGGAAACATACATTTTAGTTCCCAGAGGTCACGATCCTTTCGGTCAACGCCAAAAATAGAGCACTCCTCGCGGGTCCAACACCGGAAGTTCTCGACTGGCGGACTGTTCGTCACATCGGAGAAATCTGATTGGCTCAGAAGACGAAATGAATACATGCGCATGAAAAAGTTCTTTGTGTTCATCAGAAGATTTGCTGCGTGTAGGGAAGAGAATGTCAAACAACATCGAATACAACAAGAAGTCAGGGAGCCTAAAAGCAGATTTTGATTAGCTTACACGGACCACTTTTTTTATCTGATATTCATAGGTTGATCAAATCAAGAATCTAGAGGCTTACCGCTTAGAGTTTGATGCAAGGTCTTGAAAATTCCATTTCACCTCTAGTCCTTCTCCGTCGACCCACCACAAAGCGGGAATGTTACTTTCTCTTTGACCATTCTATGACATGAACCCAAAATAACCAAATTTCACAAGTAAAGGACACACAATATTCATGTTCCGAGAGGTATACATACAGGATTAACAGGACCAATATCTAAATTTACAGAAGTAGTAAACATGATGTTAACAATGTACGTATATGCCGAGATGGATATAATACCCAAACGTGAAGACTATCACCCTCGTGACTTCGGTATTGGAAGTAACAGTGGTGACAAATGGTCCTCACGTCAGAAACCAGATTTCACGGGTCTCGCAATCTCGATTTTTAACGGTTATGTGCCTCTCACAGTATCATTTTTTTGAAAGGCTCAGAAAGTCTCCACGAACCGATTTGTTTGGGTTTTTTATTAATGGCAGCCTGAACGTCTTACGAACCTCTACCTCTCGGGTTCGCATTTAAAACTCTTTAAATCTCGGTCTAACTATGCCTACATATATTTCAGTTTTCTTGTTAACTCTGAGATAGTAAACAGCAGCTTTTCTAGTTTGTCTTAAAGCAATTGACAAACTTGGGTTATATTCCAGGGTATATATTTTTGTTGTTTTGCTTTGCTGGGGTATCTGGAAGCCGCATTTCTAAGGTAAATGAGTGCTCATAGTTTGCTAGGCTGGAACTGAAATTAAGATCCTTTTTTAGACCACAACATCTCGTCACCTTTTCTTTCTGTGCCCACTCATCTAGGACGTCAGCAAAGTTGAAGTATTCCGGAACTCGAAAATCTTTTGATCCCCAGATTGAGTCCCCTTCCATGGTTTGTTTATGTTTATCCGCTTTCAAAAAAGTAAGAAACCGTCCGAAGTTACTGATCAAACATTGACAGGGAAACGGAATTATTATACCGGGAGAAGAGATCACAGGGAACGCACTCCGGCCATTATTGTGAACGGAGGGGGGAGGCAAATAAATGGGAATGGGTGGGATGAACGTGATGTACGTGACGAGTGGTGTGAGAAATGTTGAGAAAGCTTGTGTCAGCATAGCATAATCTCATTTCGTATACACCTATGAATTATTTTTTTGGTTTTTAAATCCACAGCAAAGCTTCCTACTATCAAATTCACAGCTCGTAAATCACCTTGCTTCAACCAACTGATCTCCTGACGGTGTTCGTGTATATGTTACATTGTGAGATGTTTCATTACGTGAAACAATTACACGACATCAAGTTACATCGTCAATATGTATGTGTGTTATAACTAAAGATGCAACCTAATAAAGATCGATAGGCAAGAGCGTGACGTGTGAGCGGCGAGCCGTAAGTAACGCGTGATTCGGCTCGCTGCTTGGCATAGCACGCCCGCTTCCGTTGCATTCATCCCCACGGATCCTTTTTTAAAATCAGTTATGACGCCCTGTCAGGGTGGGGGTAGGGGAGGTGGGGGGGTTTAATGTCCCCCGTTTTGATTTCGAACCTTTTTACGCTGTTTTACGTCGCAATTTCAAAAGGTTCGCATGTCGTACGAATTTCCAAATATCGGAAATGTTCAAGTATAGAATGCTAAACGTAAATGCGTTCTCGTAATTCTGTTCCCGAACTGAACACATTTTATTTCCGGATAATTATCAAGTAGTTATAATTATCAACTTACAAAGTGCGAGACTGATGCAAGAAAAGTAAAGCTACGGCAGCCAGTCTGATAACAAGCCTCCTATTCAAATCGCTCTTTGGGTTTTGTCACGCAATCTTCCTTCCCCGTGGGCTAATGATAAAGCGGACGAAGATAAATATGATATCCGTGACAAGAACTAGCAAACAGTTCAACTAAAACAGCCGGGCCCAGCGTCACTATACAGAGTACAAGTTAGCAACATGATAACAGCGGAAAACATGCAGACCTATGACCTCTTAAAATACAATTTCTTTTGCCCGAATGCGCTGCAAGTCGCTGTCTAATGTCAGCTAATGTTTAAAACGCCAATGTCGATGTCGATCGCCGCTGTCGTAATTTCGCGCGTTCGTCGTCATTTCAGCTCCTTTGTGTCGCCGTTTCAGAGTCGTTTCGCTTGTCGGAATTTACCCTAACAGGGCCCTTAAATTAATAGCCAGTGTTGCGAAGTAGATGTTTCATTGCTTGATGCAATCACCCGACTGAGTGTTTTCTTGGTCGTTTAGCGACGACAAAAGACCGGCCCCCTCTAAGTAAATCTACACCAGCGGAAACAGCTATATAAAAGTTATTTTCAAGGGGGACAACAGGATTGCTACAAAAAATACTGATGAAGGCTTTAAAAGCTCAATAAATGGCCACACGGGCTTGAAGTGCGAAAGAACGGCTCACCTATTCGACTGCAGTCTGATCATGTAGACCAAGAGATTATGATCTTGTGGAGGTCTATTACATCCGGCAAGGGTTTGAACGTGTACCAACCGAAGCCCTCTTCTTCATAAGCCAAGACTACCTAAAATATGTGTGGAATGTCTATTGTGTTACAAGCAAAATATTCAATCACAGAAACCACCAGATTTATAGTTTGGTCACGGAACAAATTTGCCAAATCCTCTGTTTTTGTTACCAAAGAATTTAAATAACTGCTGTTACATCCTATTGAAACACTAGCGAAGAGGGTTTGGGATATTTTTAACGTGAAAGCGCTATTTTCACAAATCAATGCATTGTGCCGTGACCGGCAAAGGCGGCAGATAGGTAGGAATGATCACGCGTGACGACGCGTGACCACGCGTGACCACGAGTGACCACGGGTGATTACGAGTTGGATCACATAAAAAAAATGCCGTTGTTGTCATTATGAGGTAATTGACAAGTCATTTTTCATCAAATAATGACCTATCCACAAGCGTGCTTCGTTTGGAAACCGGCGTTGCATGACACAAAGGTCGAACAATATATACCTATCTCATGATTTTTAGGTTTTCTAGAAGTTAGTGCATTAAGAAAAGTACTTATGAAATTGCTTGTTTAAATGTTTCAGTTTAGATGATCAATCGCCTAGATAGCCAAAGTTTACACTATTTTCCGGTCGCCATATTGGTGCACAACATAGGTGCACCAACATGGCGTTTCCATATTGGGCTCTGTAAATTTCTGCGAAACATTTCGACGAATATCTGCCGTTTGGGAAAACGTACAGACCTAAAACTTGGAGAAGTGTCTTTTTTATTTATGTCCTATAAGATCACAGGTTGTTGACTTTATCCACTTATGATACCGTAATAAATTAAACCATCTAATACGAATTGTCAAAAAGAATTGTAAAACATTTAGTCAAGCTCAAAATGATATCAGATCCACTTGGAATACTATCAATGAATTACCTGATAAACAAAAATCAAAAACCTCCTTACCAGATCGTTCTTTAATGATAATAACCAAGGAATTAATGATCCAAATATGATTGCAAATAATTTTCAAGAATTTTTTGTTAATGTTGGGCCCAAACTCGCTAAGGATTTCAACCATGACACTGACAAATCTTATAAATATCTTAATGGTAAATATAGATTCTATTTTGTATATGAAACAAGTTGTGACGAGGTCAACAGAATAATAGATAAACTAGAATGCGAATCTAGTTGTGGTATTGATGAAATTAGAAGCAAAGTTATAAAATATGTGGCTCCTTATGTATTTGTTCCATTAGCGCACATTTTTAATCTGACATTTTCTAAGGTAAAATCCAAAATGATTTAAAAGTAGCATTGATAACACCAGTGTACAAAGGATCCGAAAAAAGTGTATTTTCGAATTATCCTTGTACTTCCATTCTTCTCTAAAATACTCGAAAAGCTTATGTATAAAAGACTTGTTGACTCTTTATTTTTATAAGACGATTGTTTTTTTCCGACCGAGGCTGAATATTTTCTGTCGATTTTAGGTTGAAAATATTCTTGTCATTATTCTTAAAATATAGCGTATGTAATTTGTGTTCTCAAATGTACTTTATTCTGGATAGTACTATAGTAATCTTGGAGCAAGTCTGCAAGCATCAGAGCATCGAGTATACGGCTAGTGCTGTTGTTGTTACTTTCGGCTAGTTTTGTCGTTTAGAAAAGGAAGAATTTAAGTTTAGTTAAAATCATTTAAGAGTCATTGTCTGAGAAAACCAGGCAGAGGCGAAAGATGGGGGTCGACCGATTTCCTTGAAACTTTCACCATTTAATGTCTGTCCGAAATGATAATGAATGATGGTATTTAGCAATTCTCCTGTTGTTGCCTTTCATAGTTTGACCACCCCCCCCCCCCCCCCTTGTTTTGGCCCTCACCGACTCTGACGTCACGCAAAATATATGCAGAATTTGAAGCTCAATAAAATATATTTCGCGTCATTTCTGGAGACTCATATCGATTTCTTGAGTTGTTTACCGTCTAAATTACTTTGTTAAAGGAAAATATCCCGACTTAACGTGAAACTTAATTTTTTATAGAATTTTGCAATCTCCTTGCGATCGCGAAAATGTTTTGGGCCAAATTTGAGGTAATTTCGAAACTGTTTTTCTCAAAGGTGCGGTGTCCCTTTCCGAAAATTTTAAAAAATTTTCTAAGCCCATCATCTGTTCTTCTAAAATCAGCAAACTCTAACTTGAGCCTTTAAAATGTGTCGGAATGAGCCACGCTCGAAGTCAAAGATCACTCGGTATTTTTGCTAATAAAGTTCCACAGCGGGTTTTTCTTCATTGCATCTTTTTGGGGGGTTTTGTTCGATGAAACTATCCTAACTATCTGCGGTAGACCTTCCCTTGAAGATTTAGTTGAGTGACGCTTTGGGCAGGAATAACATTGTAAAACAGACTGCCGACAGTCTAGGTTTATTTGATAAAGCGTGACATGTCACGGTAATAGACTATTGTCAAACGTGAATATCAACAGAACTCTCTCTCTCCTCCGCAGAGGCTCAAAGGTTTTTTTTCGGGTGGGGAGGATCCGCTGAGTAATGTAAGTTGCAGGCACAGAGTTACAGGCGACGGCGGAAAGCGCGGGAGCCTCTGCCAGATACCACGCCCAAGATGGCCGCCATCCGGGGGAGGCAATTTCCTGTGGGCTACTCGCAGGGGTGGCTTGTGTACCTTGTATCAGCAAAAATGGCGTGCAAGATTTTGAGGTTAAGTGATGTCGAAGGTTTAGCTAAAACATACTTGAATGCATGGAAATCGGGAAAAGTCTGTTGCTTTCATGAGAACTGTTTTCCTAAGCGTCTTTCGTTCACCTCCGAGTGGTTGAGCGATCACTATCGAATTCAACATTCTCAAGATCGCGTAAGTGGTGATGAAGAAATAAAGAGAAGAACAAAATGTGCTCAGGAAACTCATGGCTAGTGAAACTCTGAACAGGATCGCAATTCAGTCTTAAAAGAGACAAGAACAAGTAAGTTTTTTTAACGTTTGTCTGCTCGGCGAACTGAACAATTTTCTTCGCGAAATCATTGTGAAATCGAAGCTCAAGTCTTAAGTTGCATTGAGCTTAATCTTAGCATACATTTGTTTTTAAAGGAAAGTAATTTTTTCTCTTTTACATCTGCGGTGATGGATAAATCCCTTTGCAGATTACATATATAGATGTAGATGTAGATAACAATACGATTTCAGTGGTGAGAACCAAACGATGATTAAGCTTATCCTTTTGTTTACTTCGTTTTATTAACGGCATTTTTACAGAAGTTCTAAATTTAACGTTTGCAAATAATAGGAAAAAATAAATATAATATATATCGATTGCAAGACTTTATTTAAGTTGAAATTTACCTTGAAGAGAGAGCTCTTGAAGAGGACATTCCAGCTGATCCGAATCGTTCGCCATATTATTGTTTTTAGGACATGCAAGACTACCCCTCACGGGTTTCAGGGAGGCCTTCGAAGTAAAACAGTTTTGCTTCTTTTCTTGGAAAATACGAAACTAGGTAACAAAAAAACTAATGCAAACTGTAGCGACATAATTAGCAATGAGTTTCTGTGAGTTTCAAGCTGTCAAATGAAGCCAAAGCCGAGAAATCCATCGATGTACGAGAAAACGACAAGGATGTACGAGAAATCGACGTACATCTGGCAGAGGTTCTCCGCCTGATCGATCCATTCGACTTTGTGCCTGCGGTACACTTCGCACAGCGGATTGATATAACGAATGCTTGAACCTCTGCGGAGGAGAGAGCAGAACTCTCGCTTCTTTTTACATTCAGTCGCATTTTAAACTTGGTAATATTAAACAAGTTTTTCCCTCATACTAGATTAAGTCTTGGAGTCAGTCTGTTGTTGATGAAATGTTAATCAAAATAAAAACATCAACAAATAAAACTTGCAAAAACGAACAAAACAACCGTGAAACTTGCCACGGCAAGAGTAGCTTGATACCGAACTTCCGGTATGTTCGTCACATAACTGACAATTGAAAGAACAACAAGCTCTTCGGTAATACACTGGGTTCCGCCATGGAGCTGAAGTGCTCTTTCTGGTCTGTGGATTCGCCTTGTGGTGCTGAAGGTGTTGGTTTGAGGATTTGTCCCTTGCTATCATGTACACGAGATATTGAATCGCATCTCGTCAGTCTCGGTTTGGGAAGCAAGCGTGGCGCGACGGGTTCAAAGATCTCCGAAGCCGATTTGATTCTTAACAGAGCAGGTAAATTTGATATCCCTGAAGACGAAAAGAGGGGAATGACTGTTTGCCCCAGACATCGCAAGAACCTTACAACAGACTGGATCGGCTGAAAACGGGCTATGTGTTGCCACCCAAGTCATAAGGGACAACGAAAGGGTAATACACAAACCCGACGAGTAAATGCCAAGATGTCACAACGCATTTTTGAGCTGCATAACGCTGTTGTTCCCATCGGTTCAGGTTCGTTTTATGTCAACTGACTGACTGCATACTAGACTCATTTAATAAGATATAAACAACGTAGCATTTATGGCCGTGGGAACCGAACGTGAAGTTTAGCGCATTTGTTTTGTTTACATTTGTTCCCCGGTTCAAATTCGGCAGGTAACTTTTGCAGGTTGCAGGTTGCAGGTTGCAGGTTGAAACGACTTGTTTATTTGAGTTAAAGTCGAATAAACCCCAGTATAAAGGCTAACCGCAAGCAACCTAAGCTAATTTAGGCTAACCGGAGTGCTATTCAGGCTAACCGAAATGCTAAGTAGACTCACTCAGACTTAAAAGTCCATTTTTCAACCTGCAACCTGCAACCTGCAACCTGCAAAAGATACCTGCCCGTTCAAATTAGTCATATCACAGGTCAACCAAACTAAATATTGTCATTTTGATATTAACGGTTTAAAAACAGCTTTTAGTTGGAATTTGGAATAAAGACAGGAAACATTAAAGTGTTTCTTAAACACATATTCAATAAATCAAGAAACTAGATTAGTTTTATACCAGAAATACATTCCTTGTAAAGAAAATGACAGCAGGATCGGTATGGGACTAGTTCCCTCTCTCCTTCAATCAGGTGGAAAAGCAGGTTGTAGAAAGGAAGTAAGAGTGGTATCCGCCTTATAGAATACATTACATTTTTCTGCATTTGTTACGGCATTCCCGATAGAAGCGTTTAAATTTTCTTTGATTCGGAAACCCTCAACGTTTTCCAGTCTTTCGTCATTCATTAACTGACTGTAAGTACAAGTCTTGCGATCCCCGATAAACTGTGCACATTTAATGTTCTTCATCTTCTAGCAATTTGCTGGGGTTGCCGAAAGGTACATTACTCAGCATTTGTGACGAAAAAAGAAACTGAAGAGGAAAGAATGGTGCAGGTAGGTTGGAAAAAATGCATGCACATTTCAGGTGCGAATTTGTTGTCATGTTTAGATATTTTTTTTCACCTCATCCTTGAAACAGGCAAGAGGCCAGTGTAGGAATCTGGGATATATAATTTTCCTTGCACTATTTTGAAGAGGTTAAGTTGAATGAGGTGGGCATAGGGAGTTGACCAAAACTGCTTTTGCGAGAAAAATGAGGAAATACCGCGTTGAAATAAAGTGAAATACCAAAAAGCAATTACAAATGCAGTTATTGTTTGGCTGGCGTTTAAATCGGTGATTTCAAGTACATGTCAATCAATGGCTGGTAAGTAAATTTCGACGGAATGTAGTAGTGCGGGATAGCACTTAGCCCCCCAACCCCCCCCCCCCTTAACCTTTCAATTGTTGTTGTTTTATTTTGAGGGAAGATGTCCACTTACGTGTGAACTAAGACAACTGGCAAACCGGAAGTCCGAAAATACCGCGCCAAAAACTGATGGATACCGCATTTCTGGTGACCAAAATGGCCTCCCCCCTCTTGAATGTACTCAGATGAATGGCCCCTTTTGGGTGAGAGTCAACAATGGTTAATCATGGAGAAAAGATAGAGACAACAATATGCTATTCAGATTTTGACTTGTTTTCTTGCTCCAAAGGAATTGCCAGCCAGTGCAGATATCCCTGGCCCTTCATTAGAGCCGCAATCACTGGCAGCAGAGGACACTCAAACAGAATCGTTGCCACAGGAATCCCAAAGCGCTACTGAAGGAGAAGTTAGTATTTGTTCTAAAAGTAAAGTATTTCCGTTCTCATATTTTAATTTAAGAAGAAGAATATATGAAAAAAAAGAAAAAAAAAAAACAAATAAGGAAATAATGGGACGAACTACCAAATGCGTGAAAGAAAGGAATCGATCACTCAATCAATCAATAAGTCAGTCAACCAACCCTCGAGCTATGAGCTCTGACGCGAGGATATTTTTTTCCCTTTGTGTCAGGCTTGTTTGTCTTCTTGTTGTATACACCCGCTCCAAAGTGATCGCTGACAAAACTGATTTCACATTTTGCAGGAACCACAAGAAAATCGAGATTTCGGTTTACCTGGTCCTTCATACGAACCTCCTATGGGGCTGCCAGATGACACTCAAACAATATCATCCCAGTCTTCTCAAAGTTCTAATGAGCAAGAAGCCAGTATTTGGGTTGATGAAATGGAAGACCAGCAGCAGAAGAGGAAGTCTCTTAATGAGGCCGTAGGCAGTATCTCAAGTGGTCGGTTCAGTCCCGTATTGTCCACCCTCAACACCTCCTGGGGTGATATCTCAAATACCCAACAACGGTACTATATACGAAAGGCTACTGAGGCAATTAGTACCACGCTCTCCGTTATCTGTCCTGGGCAAGAAAACGCGATATGGAGCGCTCTGCGTCAAGCCCCAATTCTGTTAGAAAATCAAAATCCTGTAGAGTCCTCGAAACGAAAATATTTCGATCAGAAGTCTGGGATTATCGATGCATTGGTTAAAGCTCATAACGAGGCTGAATCGTGGCAGACTAAGAGACAGATTTTGTCGCTCTTTGTAAACGATTTTAGTCGTGCCGAGCTTCAGCAAATGATACCTGGGCTTTCAAAATGGCGAATTGATCAAGCCCGGCAACACGTGATCCATACAGGGCAGGGCCAGCCCGTCCCAGATCAGCCCATCTTCCGCACAAGAATTGACGCTGCAAAAGTTGACCACTTCCTTGATTTTATTGCCCGCCCAGACCTTCTCCAGGATGTGGCATTCGGAACCAAGAATCTAAAACTCGATTCTGGCGAGAACATCATCATACCGGCAGTGATAAGAACTCTGATTCCCTCTCGTGTTATCAGGCAGTACGCTGCATATATTGCAAGCAACAATCATTCGAGGCAGCTAGTGATCGTTCACTTTTCAGAATTCTCGATGTTTGTTCTGCGTCAAAGCAAAAGTCACTTCAAGGTCTCGACAACGTCACTTCAGCCGGTGTCCAGGCGTTTCAAAATCTGGTAGGTGTGGTTCAAGCTCTCGAAGGAGATGGTGTTCGAGAAGGATGGGTAGAGGATAAAATCAAGGCCCTCAAGGAAGCAAAGAGGTATCTAAAAACGGACTATAAGTTGCACATCAGTCGTGACGAAGAATGCACAGGCCACTGTATTGTGCACGCTCTTAGTGATCCTTCCCACGATTCTGCTGACTTTCGCGGAGAGTGTTACCACAATCACAAAATCAACTGCGAGAGATGTGACGCCTTGGAGAACGTGATCGATGAGATTTTGCGAGAATTAGAGGATTCTGGTTTGAGCGAAGAAAAGAAAGCGAGAATGATGTTCGATTACAAAGAGTGCATTCAGAACATTAGCGCTTGGAAGGCACACCTTCTACGTTCTGTGAACCAAGAAGATGCAAAGCAGGATACACTTGGCAAGCTCAACGAGGGGGATTGCTTGATAGTTATGGACTGGGCCATGAAATTTCTACCGCATCATTACCGTGAACAAATGAGCGAGTTTTTCGGCAAGCGTGGCCGAAGTTGGCACATTAGTGCTGTGATAACTAAGTCGACTGCCGAGAAATTCCAAGTTGAATGTTTTGTTCATCTGTTCAACACATGCACCCAAAACGGCTTCGCCGTTGCGTCCATCATTGAACATCTTCTTAAAACGCTGAAGGAAGAGTATCCAATTCTCAAGCAAGCCTTCCTGCGCTCAGATAATGCTGGTTGTTACAAGAACGGAGCACTTCTTCTCAGCTTGCCGGAGATTAGTGCGCGCTCTGGTATAAAAATCCTACGCTACGACTTTTCTGACCCCCAGGCCGGCAAAGACATTTGTGATCGCAAGACGGCCCCTATGAAGGCTCACATCAAAAGGTGGGTAAACGAGAAACATGATGTCCTAACTGCAGAAGACATGAAGCAGGCCATCGAATCCCACGGGGGTTTGAAAGGATGCAGAGCGGCTCTCGTTGAAGTAGACATCTCAAAGGATGTGGTCAAGGACAACAAAATACCAGGAATTTGCTTGCTGAACAATTTCCAATTCATTGAAGAAGGCGAAATCCGATCCTGGCGAGCGTATGACATTGGACCAGGTCGGCTATAGAGTGTGTGCGGCTGTCACGCAATAAAAAAAAAAAAAACTATTCAACGGACAAAGTCAAAAAATTGTGATATTGTAGACGATAAATAAAGAAGACAGTTCTCCAAGTTTAAGCTGTGTGCGTTATCCTAAAGCTGAGATATTCATCGAAATGTTCCGCACAAAATTACAGTGCGTAGTATGGCGCCGCCATGTTGGAGGACCTCTTTAGTCCTCCAACATGGCGGCCAGTAAATAGTGTAAACATCTGGAACTTACTTTGGCTCTCTTGTCAACTGATTATCTAAACCGAACCAAAAAATATTTACAAAAACACTTTTCCTGATACTTAAACTCCTAAAATGGATGAATATCAGGAGATAAGTGTATATTTTTCGACAAAGGCGATCTTCGCATTATGTCACGCACCACCATAACTTCGAAATTCAAAATGTTATGGTTTCCAAACGAAGGATGCTATTGAGCTGGAAAGTTGTAAACAGAGCTAAATTTGGAACCTCTTAAACCTGATGAGGATAAAACATTTAGTGGCTCTTTAGTTTTGGATTTGAGAATTTGATGACGTCACCTGCACACACTCTATTGCAATATCGTGACCTCCAGATATCAGCTCAACTAGACACAAATCTGAAGGTAATTGAGCAGTTTGGAGAACTGACGAAAGGGAAAGGATTAGTGGGAGAAACATCTAAAACAAGCGCAGACATATATTCCTGTCAAGAGAGTGGCTGTGTGCTGACTTTCAAGTCACAACAGGAAGCAGATGCCCATATGGACACAGGCAAACACAATAAAGAACTTGAGTCCGAGTCACTATATGACACCATTCGCAAGAAATGGGCAAGCCGAGTTACTGGTGTTACAGTGGTTGGGAAGCGCCAGCAAACTGCAGTCAGAGTCTTCGACCAGGAAGCTCAATCATCAGCTGGGACTGGTGAAGATAGGAAGACACAGGGCTGGGCCCTGAAAAGCGTGAAGAAGCCATCAAGGATGACTGATAAGACAAAAACTTACCTCGTGAACATATTTGAGCAGGGCAGCCAGATCGGACACAAAGCCGATCCTGTTCAGGTCAGCAGGCAAATGAAACTGGAGAAAGATGTTGACGGTAAGCTCCTTTTCAAGCCAGATGAATGGAGGACACCCCAACAGATCAGCCAGCTCTTCTCCCGTCTAGCAGCAGCGCAGAAGCAAGTAGACGAAGAAGATGTTGCTGCAGAGGAGACAGAGCTTACGCTCGCGACTTTAAGAAACGAAGTGATGCACCGGGTGGCTTTACCCCAGCATTCGATCGTTGTTGGTGCGAGAAACATATGCCAATTTGTCCATGGAAAGAAGTTGGTCTCATTGAAGATCGTAGAGCTCCAATCAATCTGTGACCAATTAGACACACAGCCTTCTGGCAGCTTACTGCGAAAGAAAAGCTTCATCACAGCAATAGAAACTTATGTTAAAACCTGCCAGTGTTTCCGCGACTAAAAAAGTCGCAATAGTCCGCAAATTAGCAACTAAACCTAGCTGCCAGTGCTTCCGCTACTAAAAAAGTCGAAATGGTCCGCAAATTAACGAGTAAACACGATCTGGTCTATATCTTTTGAATATATTTCATTAGTTTAACCGGAAAATGAAATAGAATGTGCAATGAAATGTCCCTTATTATAAGGGTACGTAATGGATACTACAAACATGATCGCGGTGGCGTAGTACGATATATGCACGTGCCGACAAAAAAGGCCGACAAGGAGAGGTAATATATCCAAATGTGTCAACTTTTCTGGGAAATTCTGTGAACAAATTATTCACTGGCTGACGCTGATAAAAAAAGTAATCGACTGATTAATGTGATTTACTGGAAATTTATTCATTAAAAATGTCCTTAGGAAAACACCAGAGTGGTCGTTCAATTTCCAGGACCAGCATGTACCCTTGCATCTATGAAGGCTCGTTCGCCACCTGGATCGCTGCATTTTTTGGTGATGGACCAGTTTAGAAGCATACCTGCTGCTTTGACCTTATTTTATGTGGGAGATATTGCTTGTGGAATTTTCTAAATGGCAAACGAACTCACTGCATACAGCTAGCGACCTTGCGTACAGCGGTGGAAAAATATTGAATTGATAAAGCTCCCTTGCGTGACCTCAAGGGTTGTTGATTTCATGTTAACGAAATCACGTAAAATTGTAACGTGATAGGGTTGACGGGCGTTCTTCGTTCTGGATAGATATCTAATTGTTTTTTTTTAGGGAGTTCTTTTAAGTTCGAAAACTTTTGGATTAGGTCTGTTGCCGAGTTTTAATTGTGTTTCACGAAAGCAAGAGATTACTTTCGCATGTAAAATTATTGTGCTTTCGTTTGCTGCACCGTAATTGATTTGATTTAAAAATAGGTAGATGGTGGTCCTCAGTAAGACTGTGTTGTTAAAATGGTGATCAGCGTTGCACGTTTTTGATCAAGAGTTGACTTACACTCTCTTTAGACAATATGCTTCGAGATGTGATAGATTGTTATCGATTTAAATAAAAGAAATTGGTTTGGAAAAGCACCGGCATTTTTGTTGACTACGAGTGCGGCTCACGCAAACACAATTAAATGGCTCAAGTTAGAGTTTCCTGATTTTGGGAGAACAGATGTTGGGCTTGAAAGAGGTATAAAATTATCGGAATAGAACGCCGCACCTCTGAGAAAAACAGTTTCGAAATTACCTCACATTTGGCCCAAAACATTTTCGCGATCGCAAGTAGATTGCAAAATTCTATTAAGAATTAAGTTTTGTGGTAAGTCGGGATACTTTCCTTTAACAAAGTAATTTAGACGGTAAACAACTCAAGAAATCGATATGAGTCTCCAGAAATGACGCGAAATATATTTTATTGAGCTTCAAATTCTGCATATATTTTGCGTGACGTCACGGTCGGTGAGGGCCAAAACAAGGGGGGGGGGGGGGTGGTCAAACTATGAAAGGCAAC
>OZ026602.1:17605275-17617590 GCA_964020085.1 Micromussa lordhowensis | reverse complement strand
CATTTCGACTTCTGGAACGAGTTCGGATTGGCCGGCGTAAACGATGGCGTGAGCAAATGAAGGCCCGAGGGTAGGCAGGAGGGTGTGATTGTTCTCGGGGTCATTTTACCTTGGTCCACCGTGTGAGTGAGAAATTTTACCTTTAGGCCGGGTCGCTAAGCCATTTTTCAAACGGCCGTGCACGGGACATCCGAATAAAGCCGTTTTCGATGGAGCTCAACGGACAAGATTGTGGAGATCGCGGAGAAATAATTTCCTTCCTGTGCCGACGGTCCTCGAAGGATAGGCACGGCTGTGCTTGGCGACTATCTCCCGAGGGCCACGTGGAGTTTTGAGGCAATCGGAGCCTTTGGAAGGAATTTATGGCCGTTCTCCTTCAGTTGATCCGGTCGCCGTTCGAGCTCGAGTGTCCTACTTTGTATATATTATATATAGAGAAGAAACCGTTGGAACCTAAACTACGCTAAACCGCTCTAAATCAGTTAAAAAATCACACAGCACACAAAGAAAGCGGAGCTGGAATTCAGGTAAGCGGTTTTTATTGTAATTCAACGGTAATTTTTCGTTTTTTTTCGGGTTTACTTCTTTCCCCATACAAATCTTTATAAATATGCAAATCGCTCGAGTCACGTAACAATGCAAAGGTCCACATAGAGCTACTCATATATCGAGCTTGGGCCACCTGTGGTGAAATGATCGGTGATCTTGATGGATCGCTTGGGTCCCGATATTTTCTATCGTTGCGAATGAAAGGACATCGTGCGCGTGGACATTTAAAAGTTCCGGGTTGATCTCTTGTTTGGAATGCACTTCTGATTAAAAAGTTACCTATGTTTTTGTCGCGTTTGAAAGAAATTAATGGAGGATGCGAAAAGATTCTACCAGTATCGGGATCATTTTGAAGTAATTTATAGTTTTTTTTAGAGTGATGGATTTTACTGCATGGTTGTGAGGGTGAAATTTCATGGTGAATGGAATTCTATCATTATTTTCCTTCGGTGACGTTTGTAGTGCTGACAGCCGATTAATTTGTTGGGCGCGATGATGGTCCGCTTGAACAACAGAAGCAGGATAGCCACGTTTGTTGAAGAAATCGCATTTCCACTGATTTTAAGGAAAACTCAGAGTCATCACGACAAAGACGACGAAGCCTACGAAACTGAGAATAAGGATTGTAATTCTTGACATGTGATGGATGCGAAGATGAATACAACAAATAACTATGAGAATCTGTGGGCTCTCGTCTAAATTCCCTAACACCACCTAACCCGTGCGAAACAACAACAGGAAACATGACACAGAGTAAGAGTAAGAGTAAGAGTAAGTGCCTCCAGCGAGAACACCAAGATGACTAATCTACATAAAACACTTCTTAAATACTGGTACCAAATCCCTTGATAGTTCATAACGACGAGAGCATATTTTTTAGCTAATCATTCAAAACGCGGAAAAATTCGTTTTGTAGTGCACACTGGTGCATAAACCGTTGCCTTCGATAGAGACTTTGATATCCAGAAATGCTAATTTCCCAGATGAAACAAATTAACAGCAGTTACAAACTGATCGAGTTCCTCCCTGGTTGAAGAAGTAGCGCCGATACAGTCGTCAATGTAGCGACGGCGGAGTTCAGGTTTGGGGCCGTTGTATTGATTGAAAAATTGGTGTTCAATGTAGCCTACGAAAAGATTGACGTAGCTGGGTCCCATTTTGGTACCCATGGTTACGCCATTGATTTGTTTATGATAATTGTCTGCGAATGAAAAACAGTTGAGTGTTAACGCTAGTTCAGCCCGGTGGAGTGCGGTTTCCGTGCTTGGTTCCTTAACAGTGCGTAAATCAAAAAACTGTTTGAGGGCTAGAAGACCTTCGCCATTAGGGATGACGGTGTAAAGAGATGTAATGTCCATAGTGAAAATAAGTTAAATAAATGTCGTGACGGCATTTATGAATGGAAAAAATCTTAAGAGGCGCGTTGATAACCAAATTGTCTTGTAATACTCCCCACCGACGCAGCACCACAGTTTCTTTAGAAACTTACCCCTTTTATTCATTAAGTTTGTAGTGTTGTTGTATGACTAAACTTGCGCTTGGAACGGAAAGAGCACTTTCTCGGAGTAAAGCAAAACACTATTATTGTTCAATGAGATGTTGCGAATAAATAATGCTGGCACAAATAAAGTACAGCCTTCATTTCGCTTCCAGATGAAAGCTTCAATATCTGGTAATTATTCTTAAAGTAGCGACTGGCAAAGTGATAAAATTCCTCCGGTTTTCTTTACTGCTAAATAAGAATAGTTCGAAACGTCGTGGGAACTTTGTATGCTTCAAAAGCTGAAAAAAATCTATATTTATTTTCGGACATCATTTCTACGGAAATCAGTAATGAAAAACGTCGAGCAACCATGAGTTGAAACGAAACATTCGGCTGATGTCCGGCAAGTTTCTTGGTATGTAACAACGAGGTGCATTCTGTTTCATATAGATGCCCAACCAAATGTATTAAAGTTTGAGTCTTTTTCGTTATCAATAAGCACAGCAAAGCAATATAATTTCAACTGACAAAAACCAGATGTTGCAATGAATCAAACAATGAATATTGTGTCCATGAAAGGGTCAATTGTATTTTCAGCAATTTTCTAAAGATGAAAGACATCCTTACGTACATGTATTAATTGTGGTGAGCAATATATACTCAGTTGAACAAAAATTCTTCTGAACAACAAGAACATATTCGCTGCAAAGCGGATTCTGTCTGCCTAGCCAAGATGAATCTCACCAAAGACAGCAGCGCAACACTTACCTGTCATTTTGAGTTTCTCCCTGTCAATCCAACAAGCATTTCACCAGGTGTGTTTGCTACTTTCGTCGTCAAAACTATCATGAATGTTTTCACCTGTCCGTTTACTATTTTAATAAACATTCTGGTGATGATTGCCGTGAAAACAAAACGACCACTTCGCACGAAATCTAACATCGCCCTCGCCTTTTTAGCCACTACTGGGTTTGGTGCTTGAAGGCGGTGCTTGAAGGCGGTGAGACTCCAAATGTGCTATGTACTCTGATCGTCGCAACTAGGACCGTGAGCGTTACGTGCACTTTGGCATCGCTCTATCACTTGTTCGTGGTGAGCGGGGAAAGTTATTTGGCAATAAAACACTCCATCGCATACGAAACTGGCCTGGTAACTGAAGCTCGCATCATGATAGCCTCCGTTCTGTCATGGGCTGGTGCAGTGATTATCCTACCTATCGACTTCCTCTCTGAAGCCAACAGACAATTTATGTCGGTATTAACAGTATTCATGACACTTTTCGTTCTCATCCCTGAAGAAACAAATCGGCCGAAAGGGCGAAATACAATCTATATAAATAGAAAATGGTCTAAGCTTAAGGCGCAAAGGTGGTTAGAAATTTGGGAAAGAGTAGCAAGTATCTTTAAGATTACTCCTGGTTTTCATCGCTGCTTTCAACTACCCTTACAAGCTTCCATTTCTTACTGCTTTCAAATGTGCTTTCACGTTTACCAGGAGAGGTATTCTGCTGGAAATTCAGTTACATTTATGTTGAATGTTCCTCCACCAGTTGTTCCGCTTATTAATGATCCAAGCCCTGTTAGAGGCATCTGAAGTCCTTCAGGGCTACGAACGCACTGATATTCTTCCGTAGCGAGTTTGGTTGCTCTGGTGGGTGCGCAAGGTTCTTGATCGTCATCCTGGCCTCTGAACGATAAAATACCGGACATTTTTTCTTTTTGTTTGTCCGACAAGGATGAAAGGTTGTTTACGGAATTACAGGTAACATTCCGATGTCCTGCGATCTGCATGATTTGTGTTGGAGGTATTTCGTTGTCATTTAACTTCTGTGCAAGGCGTTTACGAACACTATGGTCTGTCAATCGCTTATTTTCTAGTCCAAGACGAGCCTCGTTTACCGTGTCTTTTAGCGAACTGCTGAGCTTGTTTACCCCGATAGGTTGTACTTTATACCAGGGTTTTACTGATAGGCTGGATGGCTGAGGATTATTCACCGCCAAGTAAAACGGGTAGTCCGTTTTCATGCCTGCGCTTTCATGCTTGCGCTTGCTGTCATAGAATTTGTAAACACGAACTGGATCTCTCTCAGCTGGTAGATCGGGAGCTGAGTACATTCTTGGCTTAATCTTCCGCGTATCTCTAGAGTCAGAACCAGTTCTAGTTTTAGTCTGCCTCTCAACCGAGTATTTTAAATTCTCTTTTCCATCGGGCGTTTGGTCGAGTTTGACATCTCCCCAGCGTAACTCTTTTTGTTCTTTGCCGCCGCGAAGGCCGAAATGTATGGTCGAATTTAGCCACATAACGGCTTGAGGGTTTTCAATCCCCAGGCATTTGGAAGCATACAGGTTTTCAATTTCCTCGTCTGTTAGGCCATCTGGCCCCGGTTGTTCGAAAGGTGGATAACGCTATCCACCGCATAAATCACTATCCAGCGGATAGCGTGGTTTGTTTTCTTGGCACTTATCCACTGGATAGCGATTTATCCGCTAGACAGCGTTATCCAGCCTTTGAACAACCGGCCCCAGATGTATAAAAAATAAAATTCAACTAAACTGTGACTCGCGAAAAAAACAGCTAAAACTCTCAGAGGGCGACGGGCGACGGCTCAGCAGACCACAAGTGCTTGACAGCGCAGGAAAATACTGCAAGCTGATTGGTCAAAAATGATGTCTTCACATGTGAGGATACCCTATCGTCTTCATCAATTTGTTACCACTCGCTATACCTCTGACTTTACGTAATAAAATGGTCTCCGTGCAGCCATATTTACTGCAGACAAACAGCTCGTTTCCACCGCGTTTGTCTGAGTCACAGTAGCCTACAAACAGGCTCACTTGTTTGAGTGGAGTATCGCGAGCAAGGGTGGCGGAGCAAAAAAAGTGGCCGTTGTAGAGCTGAGAGGTGGCCATGCGGACATGTCGTCAGCGGTTCGACTGTGATTCTGTGTTTCGCGCGGGGTCCAGATATAACCTCGATCTATTTTGGTGTTCCCAAACAACAGAAAATACAAAGAGAATGTTATGTTCCACAAATGGAAGGATTTTAATTGTTTTGGGCAATAACATGGCCGCCGTGATGTCATGTAAAATGCTTGATTCATTGATAAAACCGAAAAAACATGAACGAAACTCAAGTCAAGCATTGTTTTCGTCCAGTCATGTACTTTCTAGAGGTGCAAAATCCCTGATCTGATTTGCGTTCCTAGCAAACATCCAACAATTTCTCTCTTACTTTTGCTGTGCAAAAAAGCACTCAAGAGTAAAACAAAAGAAAACAATGTAATTAGTATTTTAAAGTATATTGTTGTCTAAACCCGAAATTTATTCAAAGAATAAAAACACCTGGTCAAAAGCGCATTTAAAACTTGAATTTGAGCGCTTTCAGTTCTGTTTTAAGACCACGGTACATTCAAGCTAACAGGACCTAACAAAACCTCAACTTAAACTGCACTTTCGGTACACTTACACGGTAAATTCTACTGTAAAAAAACTTAAATTGTATGTGTTTCGTTCCTTCCAGTGAAATAACTCCAGATTTAAACTGTCGGTTTGGGAATAACCGAGAAGGTAATTAATAGTTGTCTTTGCATCAAGACTCAAAGGTGTTTTGCACAATTTCGCGTGCTTGGTTTGGTTCAGTTCCATATTTGGATTAGTCCATTTAGCGCAAAAGAATTCTCTTGGGATAATCGAACAAACCCATTTCTTCTATCTAGACAATTCTGGTGTAAGATTTTTTTTTGTACTTTTATGTTGAAAATACAAAGAGGATCGGACATGTAAAAATGCTATCGGAATAATAAACTTTGACATTGATGAGTTCAAGCGACTTTACGTACTTTGATTAAGATTGCAAAGACCGCCTCGCATCTCAAATTTACTTAACCTGCTAAATATCCTGTGTGAAAGGAAAAAAAATCAAAGTACAACGTAGTTGGTATGGCGACTTCTCAAAACCGACAAAGCTCAAACCAAACCTTGGACTGTGTTATTTCATTTGTGCCACAAGTTCATGAGACATCTCCCATGCTGATCTCAGTTTTATTCAATGGACTTCTTTGCATCGCCACTGGAATTGCATCTGTCGTGAGTAATTTGATAGTGTTGATGACGATTCAAGGCAAGCCAGTGTTTGCCTCGAACCAGAACATTTTGTTCGAAGCCTTAGCATCCGTGGATATACTGACGGGAGCCATTGCTGTACCGCTCTTCGTCACCTACCAATGGCAAGTCGTCATGGCCGATGTCAAGTACATCGCGGCTTCGATCATGCTCGTGTTTCTTCAGAGGTCTTCAGATATGCATAGTGTTCTCCGTCATTATTATACTGATAATTTCCCTAGAGCGCTCTTTCGCGGTTTTCAAACCTTTCAAGTATCAAGCACTCGTCTCAACGAAGCGGATACTTCAAGTTTTACTAACTTTATGGAGTGTGTGGTTTCAGTATTATTTTGGTCGTAAGAAAACATCTGTATGCATCACTCCGGTAAACGTTTTTCTGCCTGCGCAGGTTGGGGGTTTCTTCGCCTTGTTTGTTCTCGTTGGATTCTTGTATCTTAAGATGTGCAACGTCGTCAAACGTCATCGTAATGCAATAGCCGCGCTACAGACTGACCCCCAGGTCACAAGACGAATACTCAAACAGAGAAAATCCTTGAAGACTACGATACACGTCATAGGAGCGTTCATTGTTTGCCACATGCCGCTAGTTCTATCCCTGACTCTCGTCTGGCTTGGCGCCATTTCCATGGGAAGAAAATCGTTTCTGCTCTTATCTTGGACAGGGTTAATGGCGCTATTTAATTCTTGCTTGGATCCGTTTATCTACAGTTGGCGCGAAAACCGTATCAGAAGAGGAATAATCCACCTGTTACGACATTTCAGTTCTCGCGCTTTCTGCACCGCGCAGGAGTACCGAGATGTATCGAGTTGGTCTACTAGAAACAGTGGCTTGAGACTTCCAAACGCAGAAGAAAAGGTGGCTCCAGAGCAATAGTTATTGCCATATTGACTAAGAGTTTACTCGCGGTATCAAGCACTTTAGGATCACTTGAGCTTGCCACTTTAGTTTATCTATTTCAATCCCAACAGGGATTCTAATTTAATGGGATCTCAGTTTCTCAGTTATTTAATTAGTAGAGTTCCATTCCTTCTGTCCGACTTCTATTCGGTTGAAACGGTGAGTGTTGTTGGAATAACATTCCAATCTCTATGTACGACAAAGGTTAGGGAATGTCATAGCTATCATACCATAATAAAGCAATTGTAATGGGTTTGAAACCTATCCTTAAACTACGATAATGTTAGCAGCGAAAAGCTTTATCTTTGTTTGCTTGTTCTTAAAATGCAATTTTCTTCAGCTTCGGTTATTTGATTGTTTGTCAAATATTAATTAGTTACTTATCTTAAATTTAAAATTTTGTTGTTACTTCTATTCTCGATGGTCACTTCTGAAGATATATGTAAAAAAGTACAAAACGTCAAGGAAAAAAATATAATTTTTGTTTTTTTGTTATTGTCATGTTTATCATCGCAGTTTGCGTGTTATTTCTTGTTAAGCTATGATGGCCAAAGAAAATGAGTACTTAAAACATGGAAAGCCAAATGGTACAAAATGCAAGGTCGAATTTGTCATTCACATTCAACAAACACAATCAAATTCAAGACTTCATCAAATTCAACAAGTGTGATCACATTCAACCTGGAAAAATTCATTAGCGTCAACAGAGTTAAAAAGTCGATCACAATCAACCAAAGAGATGTGACCAGATTCAACAGTTTCCGATCAAAGCAAATCTGATCACAAGAAGGGCAAAAAGCCTATCGACAAATCCCATGATTCTCTGCGAAGGTTGACGTTACAAGATGGCGGACGGGAATTCTTGGAGAGAGCGCAAGGTTTATTTTTTAACTCTCTTCAGTCCATAGTCGATGGCTGCGAGAGTTTGCTGCACGGATTTGCTGCTTGACTGTGATCGGAAATTGTTGAATCTGTTCAAATTTCTTTGGTTCATTGTGATCGAGCTTTTGACTCTGTTGAAGATGATTAAGAGGAAGTCTCTATAAAATCGTGGGAGGTGCGGTTGGAGGCACGGTGACCTCATGGTTAGTGCGCTCGTCTCCGGATAGAGCTGCCCGATTCAAGCCCTGGCCGGAGACATCCTGTTTTGTTCTTGGGAAAAACACTTACCGCAATTCTCACAGTGCCTCTCTCTCCACCCAGGTGTACAAATGTATACCAGCGAACTTAATGCGACGGACTAGCATCCCATCCAGGGGGAGTAGAAATATTCCTGGTCGCTCCTTCCTTCAGAAACCGGGATAAGCTCCGGCCTGATGGGCCACTTAGCTCTTATGCAGACTTTGCCATTGCCTCTAGGAAAGCGGTCTGGTTGATCTGGCTTGGAAAGTAGATCTCACTCATTTCTTGTGTGTTGCGAAACATTCAAGTGCTTATCATGAAACCACAATCTTTTCGATCAGATCATTTAAATTTTTGATGTCTTTGGAAATTTTGGTTTCACCCGAGTGAAGGCCTTATTTCTGGCGAACAAGTATGGTAAGAATTTTAACTATGTTTTGGCAGTTATTTAAGGAAGGTTGAATTATAGTTGAGACTACTGTATATGGGTTATTGGCCAAGAGTCATCGAGGTCAAGATGGCTGGATATTCTTTTTTTGCGCCCTTATGAACCAAGACGACGTCGAGGTTTATAAACTCGCAAAAAAGGAACTTGGTCAATATCCAGCCATTATTAAAAAGAAGTCTTGAAGTTATGGATCTAAATTCGATTGGTAGTTCATTAAAAATCTTGGCTCCTTGATAGTAAAAGCTCTTCTTCCCAACAGCTAGTAAGAAATCAGACCATTGATAATGATGCCTTCCCACGGAACATAATTTTTATTGTTAATTTCAATTTAACCAAACATGCAAAATAAAAAATCGACAGGTATAGAAGAAAATATTACGATTAACTAGAATCATTGACTGAATGACAAACCGATCGATCGACTGGCTGGTTAAGCCATATAAAATAATTAATATTAATTCAGATAACCTTTGAAAACTTTATTTAAAAAAATTGGTCGGGAGCGATTTTCGCACAGGCGAAAAAAAATGTTGTAGATGAACTAGGTGCCTTTTTAGTTCGTTCTATGTACTTTGTCTACTCTTTACTCCATTCCCTGTTCCACAGTTCTCGTCTGCTCACTTTGCCCACTGCAGTTTTAGGAAGACCCTCAATAAATTCCATCTGTAAAATAAAGCAGTGGCTCAATGTGCATTTAGCAATAAAAACATTTTCTAGCGCGGGTTAGTTGCTTCCCTTTTTAGTAGGCCATCGCCATAAAATTTTACGTCTCCCAACGTCCTCCCTCGTAAAAGAAAAGCGGTCGGTCCATTTTAAAAAAAAACCTATACATACACCATGCCATAGAAAATACAGCCAATCGCGCGTACATGTCGCATTGATTGTGTTGGCCACTGTATTTTCAATGGCATGTTATAAAATACTTATACAACACTCTCTCGTGATATGCATGTGAAATTCCACTTGTCAATTGTAATTTCTTGATATATACACTCGCCTAAAGGCTTTTGTGTATACCGAGAAAATACAAGTGACTCGTATAATATTCCATGGTATGTCACTCGAAAGTGCATAACTGGCGGAACAAAGAAATCTTAACAAATTAACAAACAAACAATTCCAATAGAGCCTTGATTACATCTTCCTCGTGACTGCCATTTTGTACCGGAGTTACTATCGATCTGGATGGTGTAGACGCCGTTTATTGTTTTCAAATATCACTCGGTCGTCTGGGATATGGGGAACGAAACATTGTGAAAGGGATGGTCTCACCTCATGATAACTATGGAACGTTTTTAATGTAACGTTTCCTTTTTTAGCCCATAATTGTATTGATAAAAAGTAGAATAAAATGAAATCATACCATAATCATAAAGTCAGTCTCTATCGATCCAACACATCGTCAGTCGTAAAATGATCAGTTTCTAAAGAAATTGTTGAGCTGTGTCGACGGGCGAGTGAAACACTCAGCTGTTTATCAAGTAAGCTCGATTACCAGCCGCTGTTGAGGAAAGAAGCCCTAGTTCCTCCCCGAACGTAGGCCGGGCACGATAGAGCGGTGGAAATCGAGCCTATTTATCAACTAAATTAACCACCGTGGCGACAAGTTAAACACGATTCGGGCACGCTTCGAGCGTTGGCTCTACGTTGTAGTACTGATGATGTGAGATTGTGGGTAATGTACTTGTGTATTGCGTTTCTTTAAATGGACGAGGCATGGTAACAGATAAATCATGAATTGAAGTGAGTGAATTAGTTAAACGAAAACCGCTAATTGATGACGTGGGAATCCAAGGTAAGTAATTGTTAGTTTGGAAGTTAGTTCGTTTGTACGTCGGTAAGCTGCTCAGCTGGTAAGCCGATCAACTGGTCATTATCTACTCTTTTGAAAAAAAAATACGATACAATAAAAGGAATACTTAAATTATCATAAGTGAATGCTACACTTCAGTGGCTAAATACCTTCTCTAGGTAGTGAGCATTCCTTTTATTCCTTTTTTCCCTCTTATTCTCAAAACTGGTTTTGTCAAACTGCGTTTAGTTGGTAGAAATAAGACATATCACTGACCATGCGTCTTCAAGAAGGTAGAAAGAAATGCAGTTAAATTGTATTACCTTCTTGGGACACAACCAAGCTCCAGTGTTATACGTCACGTGACCTTGTAGTTCCTTTATCATTTCATCTTGATTTTTATCTTTAAATCCCCTTGACAACACAATGAACGCTTTGATTGTCTACAGATACAAAGAAAATTCCATGGGATCAACAGTGTCCTCTTCACTTGGAGCTCCATTTACTCCTTTTAGACAGATTCAAGATTCCGAAACCATTGATTCTGATTTCTGATTGGCCTGACTAACTTTGACAGGACAGAGTAAAACGTATATCATATGGCTATTTGTCATAAGGAACAGGAGAAGCATTTCAACTGTTGACCATCTTTAGTACTTCTTTGTTTGTTTTTGTGTTTTTTTTTTCGTCCAATGAGGGCCCAAACTAAAGTCACCTGGAACAGTATCAGCCTCAATTCACTGTCGCTGTTTAGTCGCGTTTATTCACGTCCAGCGAGGGTATGTGATGTGCAATGTTTCCAAAATAACAATGTATGGCACGTTAATTTCATGGCACATTGCAATGTCGTCGAGTAAGTACATACCAACGAGTTTGTCCCGGTGTAGTTTACAATTCGATTGCGTATATATTATGCCTTACATTCGTCTTACTCCACAATATTAAACTTCTAAACCCTGCCTTCTCTGTTTTACCTAATCTCCCATGTTTTATATCCATTTTTGCTTTTGCCTTTTCTCTGTCTTTACCGTATTAGCACATATGAAGATCACGCACAGATTATCTCTGTTTAAATGGTTTACCTGTGACATCATGTGAGGACTGCTGACCACAGCACAGTCCAGCACTGCAGGATGTCCTTTCAAACAGTTCTCCACCTCATGAGGATTGATTGAGAGTCTACAAAAACAACTATATTCAGTGAAAACTGACTTCACCTACATAGGGGCTATACACTAGCTAACGATGAAATGAAGCGTCGTTTTCTAAAAGAAATGGCCGGGATAGAAACCTTTTTGGTATTGAATTTTAGTGCGGAAGCAATCGTGAAAGTTTGGATGAACTCGAAAACTGACCCAGCGACTTGTGTTTCCACTGCATTTCTCGATCTCTCAAGTCTCTTCTCGTTTTTCCAAAACTAGATATAGAAACCGACGAAAAGTGTTTTCAATTTCGTGAATGATGTATGGATGGGTTAACTGCATGGAGTTATCCCACGTGGGATGTTAGTAAAACACGATAAAAAACATGCAAATCAAAGCACAAGGGGCTAATATAAGTTTTTCCTAAATTTTCAAATTCAATTTAAGTTTTAAAACAGTTTAAAACATGTACTCCTGTATTTACAGGGGAGCAGGGATGGCGCAGCGGTTAGAGCGCATGCCTCGCACGTGGCCCGACCGGGTTCGATTCCGGCCCGGTGCCATACAGCTGTTTCCACAAAGGTTGTCCCACAACGACACACAGCACAGCACACGACACAATGACGATTCATATTGATAGTTTATCGTCACTTGATTTAGGTTTCTCGGTGTTTCAGCTAGAAGGAAAGGGAAGTATGAGTACGCGTGTTTGTGCTGTTTTTCTTTTATCACGCTGAAACATCTTGCAGCTTCAATCCAG
>OZ026602.1:17595275-17600275 GCA_964020085.1 Micromussa lordhowensis | reverse complement strand
GAAGAATCGGCCTCTGCTGGGCTAATGGCGAATTTGGGCACGTTGACAAACTATATAGACGTGTTATCTTCAAACCTTCCGGTTTACGAATGATTTAACTCTCCGCGGCGGAGCGCATTTAAATTTAAACACAGTCGAAGCTCTCCTAGCGACCTTTCTTTTACATATAATCAACACTTTAATGAAACTCTGCACCTGCGCTAATGGTTCTTGAACAGTTAAAAAATTGAACGTAAAGTTTAACCGTGTCATTATCAGATATAAAGACACTCATTAAACATTATTTTGTTTTGTTTTTCTTTATGAATTATTTATGAGTTTCTGAAGCTCTCGTAAGCGACCACCCTCTATTGTTTTACCATGCAGTCGCTTACGAGAGCTCATTCTTGAAAGCGACCAGCCTTAGCTACGACCACTTTTTTCCGAGGGGGTCGCTTACGAGAGCTTTGGCTGTATTACAAAACGTCGAGACTACTCATATCGGGCCTAAGTCCAATGAAATAATTTTAGCCGAGGTTTTAAGAAAGAAGCGGCCGCAGAATAAAGAATGAATTCTGGAAAAACCTGTTTTTAAGGATTCCCCGGTCATCTTGATCGCTTGAATTTTTCACAAATACGCTTGCAATCGCGATCTTGCCGACCACTAGGTTGTCTCATTGGTCCACCCACATAGTATTGCCTTATGTCCAACTAGCCTTCACGTAGTATTTTCACAGAAAGAAACATGGAACTCTCCCTGAATAAATCGAGGGCAGTTTCGAATATCCAAAGGCCCTCCATTTACCTTACTTTACATGCAGGTCATGTTTGAATCAATTTTCTTACCACGTAACAAGTAAACATTCCAACAGGACGGTAAGGCTTCCAACGAATCACAACTCTTCCCAGTGTACCTGGAGGCACTTCTTTGTCATTGTCGTCAACAATCTGAAAACGTTTTTAGACATGAGAGAACATCGCAGTTTTAGACAGATGCGAAAATAAAACCTGACAAAATTTCAGGCTTGAGCAGGATTTGAACCCATAACCCCTGATATACCGGTACAGAGCTCTACCAACTGAGCTATCAGGCTAACCGGGAGCTGGTCATGTTTTAATTTCGTAACTTATACCCGTTAGGTGATGAAGATAAGCAAGTGAATATATGAATCTGAAACATGAAAAGGGCGTAACGAAAATGAGGCTTACTAGGAACGCAAACCAAGGGAAGAGGTTGTAAATTTTCAGGAAAGTCTCTGAGTTTTTTCCTCAATTTTGAGAGGGAAAATTCGGAGGTTTGTATTCTTTGCAATAAGCCCAGTTACTTTGCTCCCTCGCAAAGACTTAACCTGTGTAAGATTCAACGATGTAACCAGTTGGATGTTTGCAGGCCGAATCAGACTCCAGTCACTTTAAATAAAATTCTGGGGTATTTTTACACAAAGGTAATGCGGGTTTGAAAAGGAAGGCGGCAAAAATATCAGTTGAATGATGCATGTGGTTTTTCGAAACCATTGATTCTTCTTGGATGCTTTGTAAACATGGTATCGCTCTTAATCGTTACATGCATACTCGTTTTAGTTTCACTTACAAGCATATCTATTCCAGGAAGAGATTTACCAACAGAATCAGGCCGTGAATCATTCCCAGGTTCTCTCGGCAAAGTCAAAATATCCTGCGAAGAGAATTTTTTTATTTTTAAGATGTTATTCTTATGCCTTTAAAATACAATCAGCAATTTCAATGCAATTTTGTTTCATTTTTAGGTCGGATAATGACGTAGTCATTATTCTAGATATAGGTATGGGTTGAGCAGTGCCCTCGTTCCTTCCTTCTGTCCTTCCATCGATTCCTGTTAACTTTCTCCACATCCGCCGACCAGTGATAAAGCGGTGCCAAGTTCGGAAAAGATTTATTCACCAAGTGATTTGTTTCTGTGGCAATGTTTCGTATTCGTAGATCATTTCTGCATGGTCGACAGCGTATGGTTTTTAGTTTAAAGTTAAACCAATTCAATGCTGTTCAATGGAAGTGGCGCCCTGTTATGATTGACCTGAACGTAACACCAGGACACAAGTTGCATTTAAGCATTAATATGTACGATTATAAGGGAAAGATTCAAGGTTCACCGTCCTCGATTCGATTTTAAGGGAAAGTCTTCATCGTTTTTCCTTCGCAATCCTGCCTGACACTAAGGGCTCGAATAAGGCTAACATACTTTGAGTTCGAGATCGGTCAATGTGTTTCAGATGATGTTTCGTCGAAAAGGCTCACGCTGTGTTTCGATCAACCTTTTTTATGTCTGTTTATACGAAAAAAAAGTACATATATTATTTTGAGCTCCACAGGATCCAAACTCACAACCTCTCGAATGACAGACGATCACCTAGTCCACTGCGCCACATCGGCATCTGCTTTCGACAAAAACGCTGGGTTGTTAGAACAGCATGCTCATTTGAAAAGAGTCGCGCGAAAGTCCTACGAGTCGATGGCTGGTTCCAGCTTATACTTCAAATAAGTCACTGCTGAACTTGTTGAAGCGGAGGTCAATTATTGTCTTTAATTTTTTAATGTTTCTTATTCGTACGTTCGTGGATCTGTTTGGATGTTTGACAATGGTGTCATTCGTCACTCAATGGAGTAGCGGGAGACTGACAGTACAACTCGATGTAATTTCGTACGACTACGTTCGGACATATGAATGGACTCGCTCTATTTACTCAGTACAAAAACCCCATTCTCAGACTTTCATAAATCATTATCCGAGCTCAGTGGCTCACAGCCACTTTGATTGGTCAAAGTATTGTTAAAACTACGACAAAGTACCTTTGGTCATGCAAAAAAAATATTCTAATAACACCAATATGGAAAGGTTAAATAAATTATTGAAAGGGAAGCAAATTGTAATAACTTTTCAGCGATATTTCAAAACACCACGACAGAGTTTGAGAGACTCTACAAGTCTTTTTCATTTTGAAATCACAGGCTTGTAAACGCCATTCCATGGTATGACTCTATTTGTAGCTTTCACGTACTCATTAAGTAATTTGTTTACAGAAAAACAAGATCACAAAACTTGCTTAAGCAATAAATCACTTTTTCCGTGTTTACATAGCCTCATCTAAACACGAGGAGGGTTGGGAGAATTTTTGACAGTTATGCAAACCCGAGACGTAGTGGAGGGTTTGCATAACTTTCGAGAATATTCCCAACCGTCCGAGTGTTTAGATGAGGCTATGTAAACATGGAAAAGTGCTCTACTGCTTTTATAAAATAATTCCCAAAAATACGCGCGAATCTAAAACGTCGCAACCGAGTATTTATCTACTCTCATCTAAACACACCCAATGGCCGTTTTCACACTAGAGACGGATAATCCGTCTAAGACGGATTATCCGTCCTGACGGATAATCCGTCTTAGTGTGAAAACGGGACGGTGCTTATTTTAGACGAATTATCTGTCTATGTTTATCCGTCTGAAAATCCGTCCAGGTAGACGGATTTTGAAGACGGATCATCCGACGAGACGGATGATCCGTCTTGAATTCACATTAGGACGGATAAACTCGTCTGATTTTGCCCTGAAAAGCCTGGAACTAGAAAGAGCGCGTTGAGTTCTGGGAACGAGTGGAAGTGGAATTGTAACCGCGCCTGAATTGTAATCGCGCCTGAGAGAAAAAAAACCGTGCAGTCTATCCGTCTAATGTGAATTCGAGACGGGAAAACTCAACAGTTATCCATCTCGAATTCACACCAAGACGGAAAATGAACCAGACGGATGATCCGTCCACACGGATTATCCGTCTCTAGTGTGAAAACGGCCAATATTGTCACTGATTTTCAGTGACAATGATATTAATTTTAAATGATATAAATGATATTAAGTCAACATAAGTTAAAATAATGGCGTTGCTAAAAGTTAGGATAATGCTATGACGAATTTAAGAAGAATATAAATACGTGTCTGACAACATAAAATCACTGGAATTGTCTGCAGCTGTACTTCTGCAACCTTTTACTTTGGCTTTCATCACTGTAAATGAGTCTTTCACGTTTTAACTTTTTGAATTCATGTTCCCAGTGGCCCTTTGACTAGTGGTCTGGGGCCAGCATCATGTATCTTTGTTAGTCCTTCCAAAACAACACCATGAAAATCATTTTCGTTGACCAAACGTTGTCAAATATTATTCGTAAAGTCACGATTAGCTGCTATTTAATTTCTACTGTCGTCTTATAGTTTGCTGAGTCGTGCTGTATACTATTTATCTGTAACAACATACCATCTCTGTTTGTCCATAATAGTTCCAGATTTCCACCCCTGTTTTCTCTTTCCATTTACGTATCATATGCACGTTTGAAGGTTCTCCAGCAACGAAACAGCACTTTAAGTTTGGAAAGCTGAAGCTTCGCAAATTCCCCTCGTGCAATGCCTCCATGTAAATGGAGGGTCTAAATTGAGCACGAGTAATGGGATACTCCTGAAGAGTTTCCAGAGCTTCGCTGGTAGTCACCGTCTTGTAATGAGCAAACACTCCGGAGCCAACAGACCAAGCCGAGAAGAAGCTGTTAATAAGAAGCACCGACCATCCAGTAGGGGTAGCAGTCCAACTTAAATCTGTTTCTGCAAAACGGGATCTGAAAGAGAAGAAACATTACCTGGAAGCTGGGTTTCAATCCAACCATTGAGCAATGTGATCCTCACCTATCATACCTCTTCGTTATGGCTGACAACATAAAATCTCAGGAAGTGTCTGCAACTGTACTTCAGAAACCTTCTGGAAGTTGGCATACGTATTTGGACTATTTTCCATTCTCTATAACTAGAAGCTCTTTCTATTTACTACCCAGGGAAAAGAAAACAGAGATACCGTGTTCTTTTATGAATGCTGTTAACAATCTGTTGAAATAAGATACGTACTTTCGCATTCCAGAACTCCCCAGTCCAGTGCTGGCCTGTGAATGTTCCACCATCTTGGAGTTTCCGGTTGTGCCACTTGTGTGGTAAATGTTAGTGGGTGCTG
>OZ026602.1:17565275-17582775 GCA_964020085.1 Micromussa lordhowensis | reverse complement strand
ATTTGACATTTTCTTAACAAAATGTCAAACCTTTGGACTTGAAAATTTTTGTTACAGTTATGATATAATTGCCGTGAATAGGACTTCGTGTCGTTCAATTCAGTCTGTTCGTACTCGTGATCAAACAAACTTCGCGGATGTCCGATTTTGTTATAAATCAGTCAGAGGGTCACCCCCAAAAAATGAATCCGGAATCCGAATTATTGAGTTTGAGAATAATTCACTTCAGCAATCTCCTGAATAAATAAGTATGGGAAAAATTATTTTCTTGTTGTTGTTTCAGTGTAAATCTTGACGATTAATTGTGACATCTTAATTTTACATGAAACTTAGTACGTCATTTCTTCGCAGTCTCGCCTCATTGGTCGAATTTTAAAACGAAGAGAAATCGTCGTTTCTAAAGCTTGCAGAATAATAAAAATTCGAAAACAGCTGAACACGCTAATTTCATATATGCTGCGATCTATTCCTTTTCATCCAAACATGAATGTCGCGTTTCATAAACCGAAATTGACTGAGATTCAGTTCACGCCCACAAGGCCATGTGCCGCACTGAATGTATCAGGTTTTTAAAAAGATTTTACGAAGGCATTTTAAAGTTGGCGAGTTTCTTAACTCTATGTTACGAGGCTGGCATGGACCAATGTAATTTTTCTGCGATTGTATTTTCGTTCATTTGACTGTCTTTTCGTTAGCTAAGGATTCGCTAATTTTGTATCATTTCGCAATTTCTAGCTTCAGATTACAATATTACTACATTCTGCCGTATTGTTTTATTAAATACTGAAAATCCAGCCTTTGCCGTGGTTTTGCTGCTTTGACCCATCGGCCCAATGCAATTTCCATCTACACTCCTACAATTTCCACATCTTTCCATTTGCGATGTCCAAACATAGTTCAGACCACCATGCGTTTGTGATGACCCTTGACACACCTCGCCATTGATGCGTCATCATGCATGAAGTTGATGCATACAGGGACAGATTTTAAGTTACACACTACGATTTGACACTACTTTGAGAACTAAAGGTTAATGTAAGTCTTGGAACGCACAGGTAGAGGAATCGCTGCTTAAGATATGTCACTATCAACATAATGTACCGCAGCATTACTATCTTTTAGATACCCTAGTTGTATATTTATTTATAGGAGATCGCTGAGGTGAATTTTCTCTTTCGCCATTCTCAATTTCAATAATTCCGGATTCGGGATTCCGGATTCCGAATTTAGGACTAAAGAAAATTTCCCACACAATGTCACAATTCAAGAAATACATTCATGTCGTAGACCTGTCGTAAGCTTGACGCATGCGACAAACTCACACCGTGTAAATCTGCCCTTATGTTGCAACATCAAAGTTGCCATTGAATTAAAACAGTCACGCAATGAGCTTGTGAGGCCTGTCGATAAATATGAACAAACATTCGGATATATCGAACACTATTTGTAACTATAACCGCAAAAATGTGAGCCAAAAGTAAATTCGAAAACTAGTGTCAGAAAAAAATGCTCAGTGTGCACGGTCTACAGTCTGCAATGGTCTGCGTTTTGAGGTGACCGAAATAACGAATGGCGCAACGCCACGAAAGCAACCGAGAACAGCGCATCGCTTTTCCCTGTAAAAATTCGCCGATTCTTCTTCATCTATATTAATTTCAGGTACACTGCACACTTAAACATTCTTTAATTTGGTCCAAGATATTTCTACAGTCTGCATTTTGTACCGGTCTGTAGTCTGATGTCTGCTGTCCGCATTTTGTACTGACCGTTATACAGATCTAGGTCACTGATTTGTGTTCAATATCAGCGCGTTTATGTTCACATTCAGGGAAACGTTGCTTTCATACACTCACCTCGATGTCTTGTACTTTATTCTTTGCGGCAGCAGTGTAGTCTTGCTAACTTAATCAGTATTTGCCTGTGGCTCAAAGCGGCGATACTCAAAATATTTGATCTTGGAGGTTCCTACCCACTTACGACGTAAGCTGGAAGTTACATGAAAGCGAGGCCTAGCGGCCCTCCAGTCGCGCGAGTATTAAATCATGGCAGATGCTATGTCAGAGAGTGCAGTATGAAAGATGATTGATATATTAGCAACCATGGCAACCTCGTCAAGATTTAGGTCTGTGTGGTTATTCATTCGCACATTATTTCGAAAAGTGTTTCACTCAAATTTATAGAGCTTTGTATGGAGACGCAATGTTGGTGCCCTTCGGAGGGGCACCAACATGCCAGCCGTAAAGTAACAGAAACATCTGTCAATGAGTTTTGCAAACCTTATCGGGCCGCCATTGTAATGTCACGCAACGCATAAACTTGGAAATTCAAACGTGCCATTTTACACAGTGAGAAACCCTGTCGGGCTTAAATGTTGCAAAACGGTACTATGTTTGTCGTTGTTCCTATTGTTATTTCTTCCATACTTTGTTTGTCTTTGCCCCTATTGTTATTTCTTTAAAGTGTTGTGTTGTTAAAAACCAGTCTTGCATTTTTTACGCGGTCATTACTTGCGTTAAGAATAATTTGGACAGTGATTTATTCGGTGGATAGGGATTATCCAGCCTTTGAACAACTGGGGCCAGGTGATTATAGAAATACCAAAACAAAAGATAGACTTGTCATTGTCACGCGTCAATGAACAACTGGGCGCACAAATCACTGATGGTTTAATACATCACACATGGTTAAAACGGCAAGTGTTTTTCGCACGTTTTGAAATGCTCTGCCACTAAGAAAAAGCCAAAAAGGAGGCTAAAATTGTCTCAAGGTCAGTGGTAAATTCGGTTTGAAACTATCCTATTAGATAAATAAAGTAACTAAATAAAGTGTTGCGAAAATTTAAAAGCGGTTTTGATTTATTTATGGTATCGACCAAGAGACCATGTAAGCGACATTTTCACGGAAAATAAGGTTTCTTTGTTATATTTAGCACAATTTTCACAGCTAACCTTTGAAAAGTGTCACTTTGTACTTTGTGGCATGTCTTGTGTTTCTCGGAATAACATTTTCTTTCATTAATTTATGGACAAAGTGCGAGGCAGACATTTTGAAAATCAGTCGGAGATGAGAGCGTGCGAATTTCTATAATCACCTGAGTAATTACACTAGTACAGTATAATCCACCTAAATGCAGTTCTCATATCAGCTGTTTATGAAGTTGTGAAATAGAGTTTGCACCTTTTCCGATGTCTTAACAAAAACAGACAAATCAGACGCACCCCTTGTCCACATCAGCGGCTGATGGTAAAATAATTATTCCTTTGCCTTTGCCTTTTCGACCAACTTTTTAGCTGCGGTTCTGTGCTTGTTGTAGCAGAAAGTTGCTGAACGCTTCAGACCAATATCCAAAGCCATGAAACCGGCCAGTAATAAGTGCGTGGCGTCGCCGCTAATCCGTGGACTTAGGTCAACTAGGTACTTTCCGTGGTTTATTATAAGAACCTCAAAAGAGACCAAGCCAAAGTAACCTCTCTCTTGTAGGTATTTTTGAATTGGTAAAGTGAACTCCCGTAGTTGTGCCGACCCAAAATAATTCCCCCGATTTGTGCAGATAAAATTGGAATCCGGCACTTCTTTGACCCCAGGGATTAATTCTTGAAACACAATCTCTCCTTTCCAGTGACACACATCTCTGATCTGTCGCAAAGTGGCGGACAATTCTCCCTCATTTTTCGCGAGACGTTTCCCTATACCATCAGAGCTCATGTCGACTTTGACAATGCTCCGATAAGAAATGTCTTTGCCAAGGTGTCTTGGCGAGGGCACTATGTCAAAAATCGAACTCTTGAGTTGTACCACGTACAAGGAATCCGGATGCATGTTGTGCTTGTGCTGTGGGAATACCTTGAAACGCCGAAGTTGTGACAACTGGGACATCATCTTGCAGTCCTTCGTCCAGTGACTTGATGACTGTGGAAGGGAAAGCGGCAAGCCACTGCGTCCAAAGGTGTTGCAAGTAAGATGCCGGTTTACGCTCCATAATAACTGGCATTTCATTCCCGCCTGCTTTCTGGAAGGTGTCGAAATGGCCACAAAAATCGACGAGAATCCAGTGGACATGGTGGGCAATCGAATATCTGGTATTCCTTATCGTTCAAGAGCCTGTACCCTTTGCAATACAAAGACTTTTTCTGTGGAAGAAAATAGGCTTCCTTCAGATTCTTTTCAGTGAGACTTCCTATAGTGACCACGTTCTTTGAAAACATAACGGCGTTTGAATCCATCAAAAGCTGTTTTGTTATTTATCTTCCAACTCGAATACGTTTTCCGATTGGAGGAGAATGTGTCACGTGTCATGGGACCCTGTGGCTGCCGGACAAAACTCTAACTCCCCAGGGAAATAATTCAAAATGTTTTCTATCCACACTAAAACGTTCAGCCAGTGTTTTGAAATTACTCCTGTTTGAAAATCGTTTTCGAAAACGTTCCGTTTTCACGATGGATTTGTGTGGACAGAAGGCCTAATCGTGGAAATAAAGCTCCGTTTTCAAATTCCTCCGGTGTAGTGTAGGGAGGGATTACTTTGGACCAATATACGATAACTCTGGTAGCCTTCATTCCCTCTTCTTACCAATAAACTACTTAAGAAGGCAAAATTTCTATCTGGGTTGTAATTACCGTGCTTTCTTTTAGTTCATCATGACAAACGGAAAGACGTCGGAAATTTTTTTTTTAAGCAAATACAAATTAAGCCCTTGGACAGATGTCCAAATGCTAAATTTGCATAATAAGTCAATTATTTGTGTAGATGTCATTACTTTTCAGGCACTAACCAATTATTTCAATTCATGAACGTTTGCCAACTTGTCGCTAACCAAATTTGGATTCATGTTCTTCGCTGAACTTGACTCCGCTCGGAATCACTATTTGGATAATAGATGTAATCTCTTTAATTTTGCGCAACAACTAATTTCGTGAAAAATGCGAATCTCCAAAATCTTTCGATCAGCCCTCTTGACGTTGCTTTTTTCTGACTGTGTCGGCGTGGGCCACCTTTCTCGCGAAGCTCAAGGCTCCATCACGTATGACCGTGCTCTGGTTGGTTACGTTTTAGCATCCTTTGAAACTCGAGGATTTCTCTCCTGTGGACACGAATGCCTGGGTTATCCTTCATGTAAATCGTACAATTATCATCCCACAGCTAAAGAACATGGCCTCTGCGAACTAAATAACAACGAAGGAGAACTTGAAGCAGACTTTATCGGCTTGGAAGGGAGTCTATTCGCAAAATTGACAAGGCAAGAGGTTAGAGAATAATTTATTATTAACAAAGTTTGTTATTTGAATAAATTTTTTGTGACTTTGCTCTTTATTAAAAACTGTTAGCCGAATATAAAGCAAACATTAAACGTAACTTAATTTAATCTGGTCAACAGGTTCAGCGAGTCATAGAAAATAAATGCAACCTTTAGTTTACAGCAGTTTGCAATAAGAGATTGCGAAACTGCAACAAGCGCAGCTGGTTCAGCAACAAGGAAGAAAACACAATGAAAATTAAGGAGCACGTTGATCCGGCTTCTAGATTTAGAGTCTAAATCTAAATCTAGATATCATTACGTCGGCAACATCCAGAGGACATTACGCCAACTCTGAAACATTAAAATGATAATAAAAACTAAAACTACAAATAAAACTAATAAAAATTGCAATCCTTTATAACGCAGAGAAAAGCGACAGATCGAGACGAAAAATTAACTGAGAACTGACACAATATATGGCATTACTTTGCCCTCAAAAGGGTATAGCTTAGATAACATCTGAAAGGTCATGGTAACTTTTTCAACTGGTTTCAGGCTCTTGTTAGTTAGTAGCCTGCGAAAAACTATCACTTGTAACCTTTGAAATATTGAATATCTGCAAGGTTGCAAAAAATTATTATATTGGATCCAGTTTGGCGTTCTACTCAGAGTGCAGCCGTTCAAATGCATGTACGATATCCGAGCTTATTACTTGTTCCTCCGCTTTTAATAATGGGCGGAAACTTTTAGAAAGGATTTTAAAATTTTTAACTTTCTAATTTTCAAGCAGGTGTATACAGATTTATTCAACACAGCACATCTATCAGGCATATTTAGGTCGCCGAAAACTCTCTACTTTACTGAAACAAACAGTGATATGAACAACTGGCGGAAATTTGGCTTTCCTGACTTGACGTCACGACCCGATCTAGAACCCAATCTCTTTTTTGCACTGACTCACGGTAAACTTGACTGGGCGTGGCTGAAGCGGGAACTTTAAAGCTCGATTTTAGGGCGAAAACGCCTCGGAATCGATTTTTTTTGTTACAGTACTTTTTTACACATTATAGAGATACCAAAACTAAAATATCCTGTAGGCCGTATAGGCACTTTAAATTATTTGGTTGATTGCTTAATTCTTAGTACTTGAGATCTGAATCAGTATACTAGCAAAGTCTAGGTACGACAAACTTTGTGTGTTTAATCCTCAGTTGCCCAGAAGCTGTTTGGATCTGATGAGAAGTGGTGCCCAGTCCTCGGGTTTGTATAACATCTGGGATAGCGGGGACAATCCTGTCAGAGTATTTTGTGATTTGGCCTCCGAGTCCGGTTGGGCATGGACACTAGTCATGTCACAAAGCTTCCGCAACAGGAAAATACAGCAGTTAATGAGAGTCCCATTATCTAGCGATGCGCCATTAAACGTGAGCAGCCCCAACTGGGACGCTTACCGGCTTTCGTTGCAAAAGATGGAAGAGCTGAGGGCGGAATCGAGCCACTGGCGAGTAACTTGCAATTTTCCCACGGACGTGTTTGATTATCGCGACTTCGCCAAAGGCAATTTCTCTCTGGTCAATTTACTGAACTTGGATGGGCACAATGTTTGCAAAATGGTCGACTACATAAACGTTAAAGGACGGAACTGCTCGCATTGTACTGTAGCCTGGTGGCAGGACAGTGGTACAATGTTTCACCATGATTTAAGTCTGGGAAGTTGTTTTTTTGAAACCTTTATCAATGTAAATCCTGTTTACAATGCTGACTATTTTGGATGGTACGAAAACATCGACAGCTCTTTTTCCTGCTGTGTCGATGGCTCAAGCAGTACAAATCATTGGTTTGGTGCCCACATCTGAAGCTATGTCCAGACAGGGCCGGTTCCAAATGGATCCAGTCCAAAAATCGCACCTGCTAGATTTTTCGCTCACACGAGACACGTTATCTGTGACGCCCATCTGGTACCAGTGTCGGTCCCATTCTCGTTCCCAGTGCTACCCGTTTAAAACCTTTGTTACGAGTATCTCACTCTTTTTCGTCGACCACGTGACGTAAAGAGTCGGAGGCTCTGGGGACCAGAATGATCAGGTCCGACCGTAGACCGGCTAAAAGCATATCCAGCAACCGTTTCGACTGTTCGCATTGGTATATGTAATATGTAAATACTTTATATCAGGTTGAAATTTTCCTTGTGCGAATGTGTATTTAGTCTCCTCATGGTATGAACTTGATTGACACGAAATTGGCTGTCTGAAGCTACCCTTCTCCTCCCTCAAGAGAGTGGACAGTGGAGGTTAGAGATGGTTCATCTTTATTAGAAAGAAAGATCTGCAAAGAGTTAGAGAGAATAAAATAGATAGACAAGATTGTTAGCGTTTTATTTATCTTAAATAACTCAGTGAAGAACACAAAAATGTAGTGATAAAAATATAAACATGATATACCAATAACTCTAACAAGTTAAAGGAACAGTAAACAGCGATTTTTCTCTTCATAAATTCTCTCAACAACAGCAAACCTTTACTTGCATTACAGTGTTAGTTTCGTTACTGCATTGCAAGAGCATAATTCTATAGTAATTAAAAACAGCTATGATCATCAACATGTTAACAGGCAAAGGTCTGCCAGCAATTGAGCAACAGGTATCATAAATAAAGAAATTAAAAAATACCGTAACCAGAACTTATAACTGAACTGATTTCTTAACTTTTGTTTTTGATTGGCCACTGCCTCATGCCCATGACCAGGCTAGGCGCCATAGTAGGTTCGTGAAAAGCGGAAACACGTGGTGCAAAGTTTGCTGGTTAGGCGGCGAAGCGCGGATATTTTATGGAGCTTAAGCAACGACGACGGCGACGCTGAGGACAACGCCTGGTCAAAAATGAATTTATAGTTTACCAGCGAAATTCGCAATTGCCTCGATCTGTTCAGTACGCCAATGGCTCTGAAAACGTGCTCAGGCTAAATGATGCAATGAGCATCGTTCAACTCCAAATGGAAATACGAAAAATTAGCCGTCGTCGTTCACGTTCCTCAGACTACACAGAACAGAACAGAACAGAACAGAACAGAACAGAACAGAACTGGGGGCTTAAGCAATGACGATGACGACGCCGAGGACGACGCCTATTAAAAATGAAGTTCTACATCTAGTATTTTATAAGTTATATTTTGTAAGCGAAACTCGAGATCGTCAAGATTTGTTCGGTACGCCAATGGCTCTAAAAACGCCCTTAAGCTAAATATGCAACGACGGCGTTAAATTCCAAATGGAAATACGAAAATAAGCCGTCGCAGGTGACGCAGAACTTAGTCATTTCACGATGTTGTTTTGTAGAGGGCAGCAAGGAAATGCACAAAGATTGTGCACAGCTACTGTTTTGCATTGTTTTGTGTGGTTCTCGTTACCGTCGTCGTTGTGGTTTGCTTGAAGTGCCACTATGATGAAATTTTCGATATCCATTTTTTTTTTACATAGGTGTTTCTTAGCTATCTTGCCAAATTTCAGTCTGTAACGAACATTAGAACTCGCGGTTTTTGGACCTTTATTTCCGAGAATTTACGGCCGCATTAATTCTACTTGTTCCAAGTCTGGCTTGAGAATTCGAGAAAATTATGTCATATTCTCAAAAATACGGGTTGAAATTATAATAACAATTAATGTAGAAAATTACACGAATATATGAGCCAAAGTTTTTATTATTCTTTATGCGAACTGCTGTGCTAATTTTTATTATAATTTCAACCTGTGTGGTATTTTTGAGAATATGACGTCATTTTCTCCATTTCTCTACAAAGACTTGCAACAAGGAAAATTAATGGTGGCCGTAAATTCTCGGAAATAAAGGTCCAAAAAACATGAGTTCTAATGTTCGTAATAGATTGAAAATTGGCAAGATATCTAGGAAAGACCTGTTGTGCACGAAAATGTAAAAAATGGGTATTGCGAATTTCATCATAGTGGCACTTTAAGCTCCCCAGTGCAAAAGAGCCCCAACTTCACGCGCACCCAGGCCCCAATCAAGGACGCACATCTAGGGTGGAAGCCCGATGGTCACCCGGACTGGATGGTCGAGACAAGACTATACCTATTATCTGAAAAAATAATCATGTGCTATACACTTTGATAAGACTGCTGGCAGTCTGTTTTTCTTTCAAAATTCAGCAGGGATTATGAGGCTTTACCCTAAGAAGGATTGGGACGACATGGGCGCGGCACCCAAGAGAAGAAAAACAGGTTTTTTTTCTCGTCTCGCCCCAACACCTACTGGTCCATACCGCCCTCTTGCGTTTGCGATTGTTCAACACTCGTCCAAATGATCCTTAGAGAACAAACAGGCTGCCAGCAGTCTAACCGTGAAAGTTGTTCAACAACGTATTCACCTGTTCCAAGTACTGTACATCTGCGAAGACAGAAAAAAACACTGAGCTCAACTGCATAATACTTGATTCCATATCTTGCTATCCGATCTGGCAAGATAAATCGCCGAGAAGACATGTTCAACTCGCCCTTGCTAGAAACGCAAAACTCCTATCACTCTTCCCGTCTGCCATGCTTTCCAACCCCCCCTAGTTTTAGTACCAACCCCCCCCCTTAGTTTTAGTAGCCCCAATTTCTCCCGCAGAACCAAAGCTATTTTTTAGTTATCTGAATACCAACTTAATAATTTAGGCATATTAGGCAAAATGAACTCCTCATCGTCTTAAAAGAAAGCAAGAATAAGAGTTGAGTGGAATATCAAAGCTATTTCGGCCTATAAAAACAATTATTACAAGAGTTTTATGGAGCTCTGTAAGATTTTGGACGAGTTTTGATCCGAAAATTCTGAAAGCTCCTATAGAGCTCCATACAAGCTATCCCAGTACGCTTTGGTCACTTGCCTGCGAACAGGCTCTCATCAGTGGTGGCACGAGCAAAGCCGTCGGCGAACGAAGCGAGAGTCGGCGAGCGAAGCGTACACTTGGTGAGCCTCCCCGGCTTGTTCGCTCGCTAACTCATCTCTCGCGACTTTGCTCATCGACTTTACTCCTGCCGCAACATATGGTTGGTCACCAATTATTAGAGGGTTTATACTACAGGCTAAGAAATTTCTCCAATGCGATTGGCTAAGACCAGTAGTATTTCTGCCAAATTTGAAATACCTACATGTAAAAATTTCAGTTTCCATGGAAACCTAAATGATCGAAACAATATGGCGAACGATTTTCAAAATTCTGTGGAAAAAACTGCAAGAGCTAAAGGAAATTACCAAGATATGGAAACAGCAAAGAATGTACAAAGATCTGGGTCACTGTTCCGTCGATTTAAGGTGTAAGGCAAAGGATACAGTCCTGATATTTTCAGTCAGCTACAACGCGAACCAACTCAGCTGACGAAGTTCGGTGCATAGCTTTATCGTCGAGCGCTCTTTTAGCTGCTATCGAAGAAGGTGAGAGAATGAAAAACGGCTCCTTTCGGTCTTTATTCAACAGTTCAGAAGCACAGGCAACCAGAAGTAAACGTCGTCCGCTGGAAACTATTTTCCGCTGCTGTGGTGACCAAAGAAACGATAAATAGCCAACAATTTTCACGGCCTGCTGCTTAAATGAAAGCCCAAAGTCCAAGTTCCACACAAGCAGAATCGGTTAAAAAATCTATTGATAAACTTCGATTGACGATGAGGCTGCTCAAAATGTACACTTCAAAAGATATTTACAGGTATTCAAGTACTGTTTTTTTTCGCAGTTGAAGCGAAAATCATTTGAACATATGTGACCTTTGTGCGATCACATGTTTGATCACATGTTGTAGTAAAACCAATCACCCCCGCGTGACTAAACAGCGTTACAAGATGCGAAATTTCTTTTCCTTGTAGTATAAACAAAAAATAGCACGGTTTCTTCGGGGTATTTGGTGTAAATACCGGCTCGTGATATTTCAAAACTCTCCAAATATCACTCGCCGCGGCGGCTCGTGATATTTTGGCGAATTTTGAAATATCACTCGCGGTATTTATCCCAAATACCCCTAGAAACCGTGCTATTTCCTATACTAATAATAGACTATTTTGGTGGATTTATTAAAATTGAGCCTAAAACTATAGACGTCAGTTCGAGGCTCGGGGCAATAACTACAGAGTTTGTGGGGTTTATTCTCCAGAGCCTCGTTCTGAGGTCTATCGTGTTAGGCTGAATTTTAATATATCGAAATTGGTTTATTGCTCCCATTTTACAGTTGTGGACTGTAACCAGTCAACCAACTGTCGCCGACATCATAATGGCGTTACGTTACCAAAATGAACCGACAGTAAACCAACAGACTGAGGGAGTTTTGGCACGACCTTCGCAGACGCCACCTACCTTGGCTACCTACCGCGGATTTTCCGTGTGGCTACAAGCCAACCGGAAGTGAAATACAAACGAAATAATGGGAAAGAAAAAATTTCAAATCGGCCGATCAACAAGGAGTGGTCGCAAAGTCAAGCAACAGACATATGGCGGCGGCTTCGGTCCAAAAAAAGTTGTTTCTGTCTTCTTTGACATTTTAGCTACAAAGACTGCAATTCATCTTCAATATTCGTGCCAGTCGAGGTGCATTTAAGGACGTAGCTGCCTGGGATGAATTCCGATGAGAATCCGTCTACAAACTCGTTATCTTCGCTTTCAAACTTGCCCGAAAGCCCCGATTCTGATGTGGGTGAGCTCGATCCATTAGCGCTTGGAGCATCGGAGGAAGTCAACACTTCTGCTTGCAACGACGACAGAAACGTTATTCAGCCATCCAAGGTTGCCGTCAGTGTTGAGACATTCCATCCTGAGGTTTTAGGCCTGCAGAGAAAAACTCCTCTAAATTCGCCTTACATGTACAACGAAGATTCAAACATGGCAAACGAGGTCAACGGAGAGCGACCGTCGAAGCCGACAGAGATAAATGATTTTGCTAATTCCGAGAGTGTTAGGGACACAACAAATGAGAACGATACAAACCACAATGGGACGGATTCAGAATCTTCCATGATCACAACAACGGTAGTTTCAGAAGGTATTTCACTCGACTCTGCTCGAGGGATTGTTGTCATGGAACAAGTCGCTTTGGAACAAATAAACGAATTGATCGCTGCCTCGCAAACGCAAGATAACAATAGTTCTGGCAGTAATGTAGAAGTCGCGGACCCGTGTGACAGACGGAACTTTAGGAGTGAAAGTCAAAATTCCGACAGTTCTTCAACGGAGTTAGAAATCTCTAGACTACAAGAACCAGTAACAGATGATTCCGAGTCGTCTACCGTGTTTAATATGAGTAGGTTTGAAGATCTTGACACTAAAGAAATTGCCGAGGCTCTAACGAATGAACTCAAGAAATACTCTATACCACAAGCTGTTTTTGCACGCAAAGTTTTGAATAGATCTCAGGGGACACTAAGTGACGTATTGAGGAAGCCAAAACCTTGGAATGAACTAAGAGGCGGACGAGAGATATTTCGTAAAATGAAGGAATGGTTGGACTTACCAGAGGTAAAGAGAATTCCTCAACTAAGAACTGAAGGTAAGACACTAACGTGCTCGTAATAATACATATTCTCTGGTATGTTACAAACACCTTTGTGAATAATTTAATTTTGACAATAGTGCTTTGTTTACTCAACAGCCATGTACTTTGCATAGTACATGTTTGCAACACTGTATTGTCTTTTTACAGTGTGTTGACTGAAACCAGGGCCACCCAGACAATGAAAACCAATCAGATGGCAGAACTGAAACAATAGATTCCAACCAAAATTAAAGTCACTCTGTGCACTCATTGAATTAGAATCACAAGTACAATGCCAGACCAGAATTGCATGATATGAAGTTCAGTGGCCAATTCCCTCTATGAGATGCAGCTGCAGAGGATCATGGTAGTTGTATTAATCAAAACAAATATCCAGTCCAAGATGATGATTACAACTACCATGATTCCCTGCAGGCACATCAAGAGGGAATTGGCCATTATATCTGTTTTGAAATCACACAATTTTATTGCCTGAATACGGGATTTTGTGAGGGGTTAGGGGTTAGAATTATTTTATTGATCCATTAAAGGCGGAACCAGAAACATTATTACATCTCATTTAGTATGCAAAACAGATAGACTTAGATGTCATGTGACAAGAACTCATGCAAGCACAACAAAGGAAAAAAGCAGTTCTCAAGTCAGAACAAAAATAGTCTACTTAAAAGTTCAAACTTTGTTGTCTGACTCAACGATTTAAGGCCTTTGTATCTTCTGTGGTCCTTCTCGTTTTGTTTTTGAGAAGAAATTGTTGGCACAGCCTGTGTAATTCGGGGGTGGATTTCTTTTGAGTTGTGAAACTTAAACGCTCGATGCTCAGTGGATAGTTTTTCTCCTTTTTAAATACCATTTTGGTATCACACGGATCTTGAGCAGATGTTGAAGAAAAATTGCCACAATATTCGCATCCAAGTTGGAAACTTCCCTTAAGGTGGAATGGTACCCTAAAAGGGATCAAAATTCATTACCTGACTCGTGAATTCCGCGTTAAATTGCACTTGAAAACCGATATTGCACTCATCGCTTCGTGATTCGTGCGATATCGGTTTTCGCATGCAATTTAACACGGAATTCCCTCGTCAGGTAATGAATTTTCCTATAGTATTGATGCCAACACTTCCTGCTCTTTCATGTATCATGTAAGTTTATGCTTCGTTCTGTGCAATGCACCTAAGTTTTGACAGGTACCGGTACTCTTGTTTTCAGTGGTTTATTTTACCCCACACCCAGTGGACAAATCATCTCATGACACGTGACATGCATTAAAATGTTACAATTTTTTTGGTTTTTACTGCATCACAACACTGTTGGTCTTTGATGGTTTTGACAGGTAGTCTTGTTTTCAGTGGTTTCACAGGCTTTGACGTCAGCTTTTCATACGTCTGTCCTGTTATTGATCATAAATTTCGTCATCACATTGTCAAAGTAGCTGTGGATCCACGAGGCGATAGCCGAGTGGATCCGCAGACTACTTTGACAATGTGATGACGAAATTCATTGTCAATAACAGGACAGACGCATGAAAAACTGACATCAATTTGTTTTTTACGATAACAAATGGTCGAATTGCCCGCTCTCGCTCGCTGACGTGTTGAACAAATTTCAAATTTATGTGTCTGTCCGCATATTGATGATAAAAATTAGCCAATGAGTGCGCGAGAATTTCTGCAGTTATCGTAAAAAAACTTATTTTACACCACACCCAGTGGACAAATCATCTTATGACTGCCATATTTTAGGGTACCATTCCACATGGAACTGTTATAGACATGAAAACAATTCTTCACCTAGTTTATTTTGTGCTAAAACTAAACATGTCCAGGACAAGAATAGATTAAGAGCCTGACCTTTATTGAGGCCTGCACACAGGGTGCAACATTGTGTGCAATATTCTTTCCAATATCTAAATTGCATTGCCATTTGTGTCCACCCTAAAATCCTTGCATACACTATTGCAAGTCAAGTACAATCTCTTTCTACTTCTGAAATATTGCATTGCAATACTTTCAGGAGTGGACACACAAGTGAAAAATATTGCATAAAATATTATGCAAAATGTTGCAACATGTGTCCAGGCCTTTGTGTATTGTAAATGTGCATGCACCAAAATTGTTGCTTAACAAGTTATAAAGTTTACGAAACCTGCCTGCAACAAAAAATTGGCGAAATAATGTTGAACAAACTTAGTGTCTCTAAATCTTACAAATCTGAAATTTACATGTAATCCAAACAACATTTAGTCCATAATAGGGTCATTGCAATAGAATTTTTTGTTTCTCTAATATGGGGTGAGATTATTAACAATGAACATGGTGTCAAGTGTTAAGTGACTGTTTGATTGAATGTTTTAATCTTTTTCTCGTTTTAGCTGCTTTGGAACTTGATGCAAAAGCTAGAAAGGAAGAATTCTCTGGCCCAGCAGCCAAAAAGTCCAGGTTATATTTTACAGATTCTCAGAAAAGAGCATTGTTTGCCATTTTCAAAGAAACTAAAAAGCCTTCAAGAGAAATGCAAAATGCTCTCGCAGAAGAACTTGGGCTAGAGAGAGGAACAGTTGCAAACTTCTTTATGAATGCCAGACGACGACATCCAGAGATTTAGAGGTACAGTTGTACTTATCAAGTGCTGTTGAACAAATCCATCTCCAGTGTTAATCAGAGAATTGTAAAGGGTGTTATTTCTCACTTTCGTTGTTAGAGACTTTTGTCCTTACGTGTAGTCTGTAGTCTGTATACATGTATATTTCTTACATTTCAAGTTGGGAGAATCTGATTATCGATTAAGGAGAACCATCCTTTCAGTGATCACTTGAAGTCATACTTTCTTTTTATAGCCTGCATGTTTGATACAGTATATTGATATTTTTGGTCAAGTCTAAGATGCCTATGTTGTGGGGAATGTCCATCATGAGGTTAGGGTGTAAAGGCCGAGACACACAATGCGACAAATCGCCGCGACAGGTTACTGCAACAAATCGCCTCGTCTGACATGTGAAAATCATTGTCGCCACGACAGAATTTTGTCGCAGCGATCTGTCCCATGAATTCAAACTGGTTTGAATTCGTGCGACAGATCGCAGCGACAAAATGAGTGCAAGCAGCCTTGTCGCAGCGTGTGTACGCTTCTGCGACAAATCGCTTTAACAAAATTAAAATCGACCAATGAGGGAGCGTCAATTATTTTCCCATGATCCCTCAGAAAACCATTAAAAATGGCGACCGAACATGTGGACCAAAATAAACAACCTGAGCAAGTTTATTCCTCTTCAGAATGGAGTGCAACAACAAGTAGAATGGTAATCGAGTTTTCTAAAGAAAATAGAGCCCTGTGGGATAGAAATCATAAAGACTATGGGAAATATTCAGTCCAGAAGAAATTATTCACCCCTTTGGTTGCCAAGCTAACGCGATTGAACGTGCCAAAAAGCGAACCAGAAATAAAGAAACGATGGCATAATCTGCGTACATCAGCTTTACATTACTTCAGAAAGCAATCCTCTGGTGGCAGGGAAGTAAAATGGACTTACTGGAAAGACATGTCCTTCTTGCAGGAACACCTTCGCTGGTCCGCCATGTTAAATTTGGAACTAGTTCAGATTTCCCCTCTTCCAAATTCGCTTGCGTGCCCAGAACAAATGTCTTGTCGCAGGAGCAGTGCAGACGAGGCAACTTGTTGCAGCGACGGAGCGACCTGTCGCAGCGATTTGTCGCATCTTGTGTCTCGGCCTTAAAGAGAGAAGCATCCATAGTCATTTACTCGGGTAACTAAGGTGCAAAGAAAACCAGTTTCAAGGCTTGCTCTTCAGGTAAACTGTACCCATGATGTCCTTGTTCCTGGTCCAGAAAAATATTCTTGAATCTAAATGAGTTTATTATTATAGAGGTACAATAATTGTATATCTTACAATCATTCTGTGATTTGAACTTAGTGGAAAATGTTCAAAAACACTTCACTTGCCTGTCCTGACAGACTAGAATCCACTGCTAAGGCTTACTGCAAAATCTACTAGCCCCAGGCTATTGGACATAACTTTCTTTGAACCCAGGTAACCAGAATTCCCTTTCATTTGACTATGGACGCATGTGCATTTGTACATATGCATTGGGAAGCTTACATGTATTATTATACATTCAACTCTCTAACCCTTTTTTGATTGGCCGAAAGCCTACAGTGAATTTTTGAAATCAGCGCTCGTGACGTCATAACTGCAGATTATACAATAATCATGTCAAGGTCACAGGTAATCATGTCAAGGTCACGGGTTATCATGTCATGTATGACCGCAGTGCATGATTTCCAAGGGTAATCATGTCAACTTCGTGCGATTCGTGTTGCTTGCTGTCAGTGAAGAAGCAGAAACATGACTTCCAAGTTTTTGCGTTCGTTCAATGTATAATAAAACAATTATTAGATTCGGTTTGCAATATCCAGAATAATCAAGGTCTCTGTAAGGGTTATCAGCCTCAGCCTTCAGCTTCAGCTGATAACCATTACCTTGACCTTGATTATTCTGGATATCGCAAAAACCTCATCCAATAATTGTTTATAATCAGTACTTACAGGCAAGGGTTTCATTAAGGGCCAGGCAGTGGGCAAATTGATGGGCTGTGAGGATGATTTTGCCCACCCAGTTCGACCATCCAGAAAAAAAATTTACTCAGAAAGAAAATTAGTTCAAAAAATGTTATCTAGCTATGAAAACCAGTTGCCTTCCTGCTGAAAAAGTTAATGAAGC
>OZ026602.1:17547775-17550275 GCA_964020085.1 Micromussa lordhowensis | reverse complement strand
GATCTCTCCCTGAAGCTTCCTGTCCACCTTCTCTGTTTCTTCTTGATTTTCCCAGTGCTTTATTTTCTCCTTCATGCTTTCAATTTCGGAGTCCGCAAAAGACATTTCTTCGTCCAACACCTTTAATGATAATACAGCGTCCTTGCTGAACGATTCAAAGTGTTCGACCTTCTCTTGCAGTCGATTAACCTTTCCGTCGACAACTTTCGCGTAGCTTTCAAGACTGTCCAGTTTCTTTTCCATCTTATCAAGTTTTCTAAAACTAATTCAATCTTGGGCATTACTTTTTTAACCACCTCAAGCGTCGCGACAACATCATCGGTTTCGCTTCCCGACTCCGACTCCATCTGGTTTGTTGATTTGACTTTCTTCTCCAGCGGGGAAAGAGGACCTTCTTCAGACGATATTGACTCACTTCTCCAAGCCGGTCCGGTTCTCTCTTTATGGAACTTTTCCACCTTCTGTGCCATGTAATTAAGGCCGTATACAAACTTTTATAACGGAGCTAGCAAGAACACGTCTACACTCGCGCTATGCTCGACCCAATCCCCTCCTCTCCTCAGTCCCAGTGCCATATTTTACAAGACCGACAATTTTAAAATGAAAACATAATGAATGCAAAGCATCGACCTTGCTTTTGAAGATACAACAGTGTTAATTTCCATCATGTCTCCAAAAAACTGTGGTATGAGTACTGAGAGCTTTGCTAAAACGACAGTTCTTACTCGCCCAGAAGGCATCAGTTAAGCTACTCAAAAGAAAAAGCACTTACAAAATCTTTGTTTTGGGTCGGGTAAAAATAACTCTTCCAGGCACCGATGGGATTTGAACCCATGACCTCCTGTTTACTAGACAGGCGCTCTAACCAACTGAGCTACGGCGCCAATTGACGTGAAGATTATTAATAAAAAAAGTTATTGTACACATACTAGCCAGATAAGTGATTTATTTCCAACATTCCCAGAATGATAGCAGCCCAAGCTCAATTTAGAACAGTTTATGAGAACGACAAACGTGGCTCCCACGGTTTCAATTTAAGTTAAAGGTTTGTATGGATAACCTTCATGTTAAATTGAAACATTATCATACATTGTTATACCTCCCAACTCAAATACGTTTTCTGATTGGAGGAGAACGTGTCACATGTCACAGGTGAAACTCAATTAACTCCCTAGAATTTGTGTGCCTGCCGACCTGAGTTGACGGGAAAGCCATTGAAGTCGGGCAACGTTTCTCACTAGAGACAAAACTTGCTTCATAGTTTCCACGCCAGTTGGCGCCGTAGCTCAGTTGGTTAGAGCGCCTGTCTAGTAAACAGGAGGTCATGGGTTCAAATCCCATCGGTGCCTGAAATAGAATTTTCCAAAATGAAAGAAATTACATTTTTTCAATCAGTTAGTTTTAGTAATTTTTAAGAACATAAATTGATGAGCTGTTATAGCATCTGCCTACCATTTGTACACCATTAGGTTTGCTATCTTGGCCGGGTTGTTGGGTTGTTTGAGATAGACTGTGTTTATTAAGAAAAACATTGCAGTTAAAAAACTGAATTGCGCCTCTTTACAAGTAAGAATATAACTAATGATTTAAAACAACTACTATTATAAAATTACAAAGCAACTACTCTCAGAAATTACTTAAATGCTTCCCTCGCACTCTTAACTATGAATGAATTTGCAAATCTATTTGTTTTTACAAGAGGAGTGGCAAACCTCCTCTGCCTTCTCAGCTCATGTGAGATAGAGACTGCGGGAGGCAGGAGGCTGGTAATCTTACTGCGTAAAGCAGGTTAACACTAATCCGGGATTAAAAGTTGACCGAAGTATTAATCTTTCTTGTATACACCGAATGCAAATATGGCGGGCCACTCGGTCGGCGCCCGGGACGAGTTCCATGAAAGCGAGGCTAGTGAGGCCTCTGTGTTTTGTTTTTGACAATGCTTCCCCAGAAAAGTCTTGCTTCGTCGTCGATCTGGTCTGTTTCATTTCGCCCTGGCTGCAAGTTTTGTGTTTCTGAATGTCACCAGAAGGGAGTGAAATCTTCCACAGAAGAGAAAGTGTGTCCTTTTTCTTTTAGTTTGCCCGTCCCTCTGAGGGGAAAACAGACGGAGATAAGGAGTTCACGATCGCAGAGGGAACTGAAAAAGTCTGTTTGCTACATTTCAGACTGGAAGATCTAAGCAAATATGTAACAGATCGCATTTAGCTCCAAATCGTTGACATTTGCTTTCACTGGTTTCAACGAACAGGGCAGTTGAGGTTCGTTCGCTTGGTGATTCCACCGTAATATTTGTCTTGTACAATTCCGTGCGAGTGGACGCAGACGTAAACAACTTGTTCTTTTGAGACAGAGGATTTATTTCAAGAGGAGCTTTTTCTTTACCTTTGGTTAGGTACTGGCTATGCAAATCGTGTGGAACATCACTAGACACCACATAAGCTCGTCATTTAAACGATTTTCTAGGATCTTCTAACCTGAAATGTAGCGAACAAACTTTCGT
>OZ026602.1:17535275-17542775 GCA_964020085.1 Micromussa lordhowensis | reverse complement strand
GCTAAGCCCGCGCCATCTGCTGTAGATCATGGTTTCCAGATCTCTAATCCTGACCAAAAAATAAAAATAAACTGTTCGCAACTTAGTTACAATCCGAAACATAATCAACTTACAGTCTTGTGCCCAGTCCCCTGTTCTTGGGAGCGTTTCACCATTTCGCCCGAGCAGCTAGTACACCAGCTGACAGTGCCTACAAATAAAGCGAATAAACTAAAACTAGGTATACCTATCGATAGAGTGCCAACGAGCGAATAATTTGTGCTATAATAAGGGGTTTATTAATACAGCATAACGGATTTTTGGTTCTCTTCTGTTGCAAACATTACCGTGAGAAAATTATCATGCGTTTACCGGCCGGTAACGTTCGTCACGCAATCCCTGAATATCAAGAGTATTGGAATGTATCGCTGCTCGGTCGAACTTTCAGTTCAATATGATGGGCAAAGTCAAAGTGAAAGTGAACACGCTAGGTTGATTAATGAACACGACTCGTTTAATTCTGTGGCAAAACAGATCCGATTTGTGTTTTTGAACACTGGATTCGACTGTATGATAAACACGCTCGTTCAGTTCTGTTCGGAAACACTGCCGACTCAACCTTCAGTTCGATATGCTAGATTTCAACACTGGATTTGCTCTAGTGGTTCGACTGGTGAACACAATCTTTCCAAAAAAGCTGCCCGATGGAACTTTCAGTTCGATATAGGTAAACAGAGAAGGAATACACTATTTCGATTCATGAACACGCTCGTTCAATTCTGTGGTGAACACGCTGGTTCGTTTTCGTGTCGATTTTGTGTCTTGGATTTGCTCTTGTCTGACAGTTTTCCTGAATATTCGAATTAGAAGAAGAGTTTTGTAAAGGGTACGCTACCCAATTGAACTTTCATTTCGATAAAGTGAGAGAGGAAACACACTGGTTCGATATGTTCTGAGAACACAACAGCAAAGAAAACAATGATATTCCACGAGACAAGTCTAGATGTAACGCGCCTCCTGATTGGCTAAAAACTACAATAGCTCGAATAGTTCCGTCCTTGCAATTGGCTCAAACTGAGCCATTGTTACATCTTACACCTTACAGTTACACTTTTCAGAGCTCGATCGAGAATTTTTTCGCATACGCCATTCTTCGCGCGGCACTATTCTCTGCCGCCTCGCCAGCCGAGCGTCTTCGCTCGGCTGGCTCGTTGGCAATAAACTAGACGCATATTTGCGTTCACTCGGGCTTTATGTTTGGGAGAAACTCTGGTTTTTTTGGACGTAGTTTCGCAAGGATTTATCTTGTAATTGTTTCTGTATCGGTATGTTGAAAATGCAGGGTTATTACTTATGTATACAAGCAGAAGTTTGAAAACATAGTTGTTATGTAGGCTGAAGACATGTTCCTGGGCTTGGTCAAAATGTTAGGAGTAGCGTGACATATTGCATATATTGTTACATCTACGCGAAAACGTGACTCTTGCTTGCAGCATATGGAGGTGTTGCATTCGGCCGCCTGTGATTAATATAGAATTAATCTAACATACAACTTAAAGGTAACCGGAAGGTAAAGTAAGTGAAGTTAACTTAAAGCAAAGTGGAGTGTTTATCAGAAGCAAACCTAAGCGCGGAGTTACTGCTTACATAATCATTCTGCGGAAAGGAGTCTACGTGGGAGGCATTTTTCGGAGTTTCAAGTTTCACTCCTGTGATTAAATATTCATTTCGGAACAAACATTGACAAAACGAATGAGTTCTACCTTTTCAAAGAGAATTTATACGAACAATTTTTGATAAAGACTGCAAGATTTTATACATCAATCCTTTCGATTACCAAATTTTGAGAGAATCGGAGGTATATTTATGTATCGTTAAGTTTTTCTATTTTCTTTCGTTAACATTACGTAACTCAGTTGATATAGCATGTTTCTCGATGAAAGGTTCACTCATAAATGTTCGCTCATAAAGAGAACTCTCGTAAGGTTTGCGGACCAACCCGTTCCGAAAGCGCTCCTCATCTTTTAGTGTGGGTCTACCGCGAACGCTGTGTGCACATTTTGTATCCGTTTTGTATCCGTACACAGTATTTGTGCTGATCTTCCTCCGCATAAACTCTTCTCCGTCCGCCATTACACCATGCCATGTGCTCATCAATAAAATCTTCGCGCATGCGTATTAATTACAGAATTGCAAACTGTGGCTGAACGAAAAAAAAAAAAAAACGAAGCCGAAATTTCAACTCGGGCGTTTCCTTTGGAAAGCCCGAGTAAAAAGATTGAACATCGCTATTCTTGACAGATCATTCCTATTGATTTTGACCATGCAAGTTTACTTGACAATGGAAACTTTGGAGTTCGAGAAACTTTAAAATCACGGCACACTGTAAACACTAACGAAGTGAACAATGACTCCAAGCCGCTGCCAAAATACACTTGTTCATTAAACATTTCTTCGCACTTTTTTTTGGCATATAGTTTTCAGCTCATGCTTTTATATAAGACTGAACGCCGAAAGCCTACGTTTTAATATTTTTAGCCAGGTAACCTTTTCTTTTTACTTAAGAAGGTTTTTTACGATAACTGCAGAAATTCTCGCGCGCTCATTGGCTAATGATAAATAATTGGTTAACAAATTGATGTCAGTTTTTAATGAGTCTGTCCTGTTATTGACAATGAACTTCGTCATCACATTGTCAAAGTAGTCTGCGGATCCACTCTGCTATCGCCTCGTGGATCCACAGCTACTTTGACAATGTGATGACGAAATTTATGATCAATAACAGGACAGACGCATGAAAAACTGACGTCAATTTGTTAAATTTATTGTCTTCCTAACCGTATTCAACACAGGACACGGAAAACAATACTTTTTTTATAAAATAAGTGAGCCACTACGCGCGCTTTCATTGGTCGATAGGTGTGTTTAGATGAGAGTACGTAAACACGGTTGTGACGTTTTAGATTCGCGCGTAATTTTGAGAACTATTTTATAAAAGCAATGGAGCACTTTTTCCATATTTACATAGCCTCATGTTGGAAGAATTCTCGAAAGTTATGCAAAACTGTCTCGAATTCTCCCAACCCTCCTCGTGTTTAGATGAGGCTATATAAACACGGAAAAAGTGCTTTATTGCTTAAATTAAACAATGTTTTATTCGGTAGAAATTCGGAGATGCTAGTGCGCCAGTCTAGAGAGGCTGATATAGTCTTACAACTGTAACCCCTGGCCAAACGGACTCGCAAGAAGTCGTAAGATGTCGCAAGTTGAACTTACGTGGAGACTTGCGTTGGGTTTCCAAACGGACTCGCAATTTTCCTCGCAAGTCGCAAAAAAACATTACAAAGTCCAACGGAGAGCCAAAATGTAAACATCGCGCACTACTTCACGCGCTCAACTTAGGCGTCACTCAACTTACGTTGACTTGGGTTGGGTGGCCAAACGCTAAAACACTTGCGTCGACTTGCGTGCAAATTTAATCTCGACCAAAGTGCGATCAAGTCATCGCAAGTCAACACAAGTGCACCCATGGCCTGACCAAATCGACTCGCACGTAGACCCAATTGCAAGTTTTCACTTGCGTCTACCTGCGAGTCCCTTTGGCCAGCGTTTTTGGCATTGTTTGAAGAAAAGAAATAAAAAATGTTTTACTCTTAGTGCAACAGAGCAAGAACTGTTATAGCTGGAAAAAGGTCTGGGAAAAATGCAGATGTTAAATACAAAATAGAAACTTGCATCATAGATGTTACGTCAGTTGGCGCCGTAGCTCAGTTGGTTAGAGCGCCTGTCTAGTAAACAGGAGGTCATGGGTTCAAATCCCATCGGTGCCTGAATTTGAATTTTCCAAAATTAAAGAAATTAATTTTTTTCTATCACTTAGTTTTAGTAATTTTTAAGAACATGAATTAATGGGCTGTTAGAGTATCTGCCTACCATTTGTACGCCATTAGGTTTGCTATCTTGGCCGGGTTGTTGGGTTGTTCGAATGCAGGTTAACACTAATCCGGGATTAAAAGTTGTCCGAAGTATCAATCTTTCTTTCACTGCTTATGTTTTGTGTAGTTGCAGATTGTCAAACTCGAAACAGAAGGACAAACGATATAAACGGAAAACCTCACCGAAAAGTTACAAAACTGAAATCAAAATTATCTTTGATCCTGTGTTAGCATAATGGGGATTTGAACAATCCGTCGGGGCTCGTTCAGTTCTCGAAAGTTCGCACCCGGAAAGCCATAGCAAAAACTTAAACCATATGATTACAAAAATGTTTTATTCACATATTGTTAATATGAACGTATACACGTATACACCTCTGGCTTTACGGGCCCAAAACGTTTCTGTGGCTTTCGAGAAACGGGCGCACCATGGTGTCAAAACAATCGGCTATAGCTAAGTATGAACATAAAGAACGTTCACATCCAGATAGAAAAATCTCTCATCTCTCGTGATTTACGTACTCTATAAAGAGCAGAATTTGGTCATTTCATGTTGTTTTTTTCGTGCAGAGCGAGTATAAGATCCGACCCCCTAATGTATTCATATCACTTTCACCTAACACTTCAGACACTTTATCCTTTGTTCCCTTTAGTAATCTGCTACTATAGCGGATGGAGCTACAGCCGCATAAGGCTGGTTTTCACTAGCGACGGAGTCGGAGTCGTAAGAGCGCTTACGACCTAGTGAATATCGAAAATCCGAGTCGTAAGCGGAGGCATAAGCTCGATGGAATCGAAGTCGGAAGAATCACAACGTTTCCATTTCTTCCGATTCCGTTTACGAAGTCACAAGTCACAAGCAGAATCGGTGTTCTGCTTCTGATTCCTTCGGTTTGATTTTCACTAGATCGTATCACTCTTCGCTTCTGATTACGACTCCGACTACGACTCCGTCGCTAGTGAAAACCAGCCTTAAGGCGTTGAGGCCGCCCAGGTTCAGGATGATACTCAAGCTAAGCAACAGTTGCAGGTTCTAGCTTTGTGTTGTGTCGGCTTTTCTCTCTATTTGTTACCCTTCATTCCGCCAGTTCGTATGTTTCGTCTTCTTGTTGTGTACCTTGGCCTCTTGCTTACTCGCTGTTTTTCCTAAATTTGTTTTTATTGTTTGCCTTCCTTTATTTGGAGCAACTACAGAATGCAGGGCCACTTTTAACCATGCAACAAACGAGCCGGCTCCCTTTATTTTTCGGTTTGCTTCATTCCTGGCGGCATATTTACCGTTTGCGTGATTTTCTTTCCGTCCGGGCATGTTTCTGTATTTCGTTTAGTCCGCTTGTCATCTTTCGCATGCTTTTACACGGCTTTGTTCCGCCCCTCTAATCTAGGAGCTTAATTTGTGTTTGTAATTATGTTATTTTCTCTTGCGTCAGCCTTATTATATTTTATCCGGATGTCTGTTTTCCAGCGGGCTCAGCATCTTACGCGTTATTATTTCATGTTCTAATTTCCTCAGTTGTCATTTAATTGGGTTCAGTTTTAAAACTCTTTCACTCCCCATTGCAGGAGTGTTGTTAGTTGGGCTTATCAGTCATTTAACCCCGGAAGGTCTTATTATTTATATGTTTCCCCAATGTGTCTTAGTCGGGCGGAAAAACCAAATTGGTCTTATTATATTTTTTTTATTCCTTCGAGTATGAGTTGCGCTGAGGAGCCAAGGAGATTTTAATACATTAAATTCCCCACAGTGCAATTAGCAGGGCTGAGAAGCCAGGAAGGTCTTATAACTTGGGCTGAGAGGCCGAGAAGACCTGTTAAGTTGGGCTGTGAAGCCAATGAGGTCATGGACGCTTTCCATTCGACAAAAAAATTTGGAATTTCCGGTTGGGAGAGCGAATGGAACAGGCATTTTACGGGATTTCATTCCGAAATTTTGGGTGTACCTCGGGAGATTGGTCTAAAAAGGTATCAGGTATTAGTGTAGTCGCGGACTCATTTCAAATTCTTGCGCATGTAAGAACTTGCTACACTGATAAAAGGTATATCGTCGTCCTCACCTAATATATCGTTTGTTTCAACTTCAGAGTCGTCGAGCAACTCCAAGCAAGTAAGAAAGGTCAAATGGCAGAGTCCGCCGTTTGTTTTCTTTTTGTTTGTTTTCGCGCGAAACTTGAACGTTATGACCTTGGACGGGTTAGTTAACTGGAAAATACTGTTCATTCGTCGCATGGAATACCCGGAATTTCAAACCGGGATATTTTGTCGAATGGAAAGCGCCCCTTGTTATTTTGTATGTTGTACTGACAAGCCAAGAAGATTTTATTTCACTGGATTTTATTCCCCAATGTGTGTTTACAGGGCTGAGAAGCCAAGAAGATGTTTTAAAGGGGCTACGTCACGGTATTTTGGGTTATTTCTAGCATCGACAAAATTACCTTTAAATTGAAGGAAAACCGAAAATAATACTTGACAAAGATAGAAAAACACTAAATAGATAATAATAAACCATAAAGGAACAAGGGTGGGTAAGGATGGAGAAAATTGACACGGATTACAAACAACAAAATTGAAAAATTTAGGCTTAAATTTTTCAAACCGTTTAACCGTGACGCAGCTCCTTTAACTTGGACTGAGAAGCCAAAGAGATCTTTTTTATTGTAGTTACCAGAGTACGAATTTGGATGAGAAGTTAAGTTGGGCCGAGAAGCCAATGAGTTCTTATTATTTTGCATGTTTTGCTGAGAAGCCAAGAAGATTTTATTACATTTTATTCCCCTACGTACGTTAGCAGAGCAGAGAGGCTGAAAAAGGTCTTTTTATATTATTTTTTTTATTTTCCAGTGCGTTATATTAACTCTTTTGTTTCGTTCTTTATCCTTTATATGTTTACTGGGATTGCGTTCTAAATTTCTTTCTATTCCCAACAACAACAACATTTATTTATATCAGAAGTGCAGGAGGCAAAAAAAATGAAGAAAAATACATAGATTTGAAATTTACAAATATGGTATTAACTGCCTACAACAACCATAGGGCTAAAGCAGCTATCTATAAGATACAATTAATTAAATTACGGTCATGTGTATTAAATATAAAGCAATAGTAACAAAATAAATAGAAATATAGATAAATTATATGCGACGAACTTAAAAGGTAATACTGTAACAGGGCAAGAAAGAAGAAAAAATAATTGTAATTCATTACGAAAAACTATGATGTTTACAACACCAAGAGTAAAGAGATAAGCTTGAAAGGGTGTCTAATGCCCAAGCCATTGTTTGATACCTTTTTTTGTTTTATTATTTCTTGTTCCTGTGTGTTCTCCCAAGGGATAGGAGCCTATTATTCACCCATTATTCACCTGCATTTCCTTAAATCCTCGGTTTATACTTTTGGTATTGTTTTCTGAGTTCCCCTTTATTTAATTTTCTTTTGCTTTACTATTGTGTTTACATTGAATGCCTTGACGTATGTAAATATATACGGGCCTATTGAGTTTTGGATTAAAATTAGTTTTGGTTTGTTTAATGTGTTTGAGTCTTGGAGCTTTGGTTTGTCTTATGTTATGGCGTTTATTCAGGTGAGTGTT
>OZ026602.1:17477775-17530275 GCA_964020085.1 Micromussa lordhowensis | reverse complement strand
TATTTGCATGTCAAAACGTGGATGCAAAACAAAGGACCCAATAAACTGTAATGAGTCCCCATTGAAAAACGCCGCCATGATTTTCGTACGTGTTATTTGTTATTGTGGAAATACCAATTATATTACAAAGTGATTCTGACTAACGTAGATATAACAGGAACAGAAGACATTTTATTTTTTACTGAGACACTTTGACAAATTCGACACTGATTATTCTGTGTCGAATAATGTATCTGTGTTTGTTAGGGAAACAGAAATGCAAAACGAACTAAAACAAATATATCTACGGTGGATTTCTATATTTTTTTGACAGCGAAAGCGAATATATAAAATAAACTAAATGATCTGATTTTGTCTCTGCGCAATTCCCAATAAGCTGAAAATCTTTGGTCACGAAAGCCGTCGAAAAAGTTACTTCTCAGCGTTCAACACTAAGTGATGAAATGAAAACTATAGGCAGTGTGATTTTTGTTGAAAACTACACCTGTTCTCGAGCGACCCCAATAAAGGGATTTATCATATGACCCGTACGGCCCCGCGAGCAGTTTCCTTGGAAAACCATAAGAAAAAAGGTCCCGTATGAGGGCCGTACGCGTCAAAGTGATAGGGCCGTAAAAACGCGTACGGCCCTACTAAAAATGTGTACGGCCCCGGCAAAAACAATGCGAAACAATTTTGTTGCTAAAAAGTGTTTCCTTGAAAGTGAGTGAAAGCGAACATTCCGACAGTGAGTTCATTTATCCCGGTGAGCTTTCGGACGCCGAAATGCTGCAATGACCTACTCACAGCGAAGCAACAGAAAGAAAGTCACTACTCTCGAAACGAAGCAATGCTGCCGCGCGCGGCCTCGTTCCACCAAAGAATGAAAATGAAAAAAAGTGGTCATATGATAAATTGCTTATTGACTGAGTGAGGTCGGGCCGGACGGGAAAATATTTGGCTCTCGGTCAGGACGCACGGACCTCGAGCCAAATATTTTCCCGTCCGGCCCTCCCACTCAGTCAATAAGTACATAATATTTTTGATATTTCATTCTAAATACGGAAAAGCCTTGAATGGTGGGTGGAGGTTGCACGACTAAACAACAAATGGGCTTAATCAGTGCTGGTCTGTTTGACAGTGGAAAGAAAATACCACAAACGTTTCGATAATTTGTCATGTTCAAACTTCTTCGCAGTTCCTTTTACTTTCTTTTTGTGCTTGTATAAACGTTAAAGAATGCAGATAATTCGGTGTAATGTTGAAACTTCAAGTCGTGAAGAATTTGAATTCCGTTCGCCCTGTTGGTTCAAGCAATTTGACAAGTCTGTACTATAATCCATTTAAATTAATTCCAGATTGCACTCGGGCCTTCGCCATTAAGTTTACACAATATGCTATATTTATTACTTTCAACAAAAACATTCGATATTTGTTTTTTCCTTTACAGTATATTAATTTTGTTCAAGTAAGAAAACATCATGAAGATGTCGACATTTCCACCCAAATCCAATTTTATGACATGAACAGTTTGTATAATAAACTAAACTTTGTTCCTAATATACATTCAAATCTTCACTAATCCTTCGCCGAAGAGGATTGCTAAATTGACTGTCTTCAAGCCATTTACATTTCTGCAGGTGTTCACATTAATTGATAAATTACGCCGGTGAGCTTAAGTCGCGGAAGTTTCGCTTGATCCGGTTGTTTATACCTACCTTTCGTCGCTTCTATCATAATCAACTAACCTTTTATATACTTCTTTAATTTGTTTTGTTCTTTTTTTTTTTTAACCGATTTTACATTTCTGAAGCCAGTTTAAGTCATTTTTATCTATTTTAACAGTTTTGCTCCATGGATGTCTATCGTAATTGAAATAAACAAAAGTCATCGTTGGTCATGAATTTAGATTACTCCGATGTTTGAATAATTCAAACCAATTTGCAACCAAAACAGACAAGGCAAAGTGAATAAATTGAGCCATGCGCTCCATTCGAATTCATTAGCACTTACGGTTTGCCGGAAACTTTCTCAGTGATACAGCTGCTGTTATTGTTGCTTGATTTCAATCACGATTTCTGTAATTGAAAGCAATAGTTGATAATTCAGTCATTTTTGGACGTGGAAGCTGCCGGCACCTCGCTGGGCCAGATCACGTCTAATGAAAAGACAACCAGTTTGCATATTTAGCACAAGAGGTAGTCTAGGACGACACCAATTCACACGTCAGACATTTTTTGTTTGCTCCTGCCAGTGCTAGCAACTGTGAACATGACAGCGAAGCGTGTGATTACCCTGATGCTGACAGTCTTCCAATTCCAAATGCAACGGCCTGCGACGAGTAAAGAAATAAGGCTTGCTGCGTTGATACCGTGGAATGGAACCTGGCCTATTGGACCGAGAATGGCGTCCGCATTGCTTGTTGCCTTCGACACGATAAAGGATGACTTGAACCTGCTACCGGATCATAACTTAACATACTACTGGCGAGATAGTAAATGTGACACCGGAGCCACGCTGAGATCCATGGCCGACTTGCAAGCGAAGAAGCCACCAATACATGCTTTTATTGGACCGGGTTGTTCGGTTGGCTGTATGCCGGGAGGGTATTTAGCCGCGCACTGGAACAACCCAATGATATCGTTTGGTTGTGGCGAAGCTACGCTTTCCGATAAAGTTCAATATCCCACGTTTGTTCGGACCGTTGGAACGTACGCACAAACCGGAAAATTTTTCCTAAAGATCATGGAAAGATATAATTGGGACCGAGCTGCGATCCTGTCTTCTACGGAAAGCCTCTGGTCGCAAGTCGCTAGTTTTGTTAAAGATGAAATCGATAACGCTAAAAGCAGGGAATACATTGTGTCTTATTTCCAAGTGTTTAGCCCTGGTGTTACTACTGATGAGCAATTCAAGAGCATGTTTCTCTCTGCAAGGGAAGTGGCGCATGGTAAGTTCAGTAATATTTTTGGTATCTGCATGACAAGGCTGTAAGTATTTATTACGCGAAAAGACATCAACGACATAGAAAGCGAATGAATCACAGCGGCATAGAATTTAGACACGAACTATTCAAAAATTTATTGTTACAAGTTGCTGTTACATATATACCTTACCCCGTTTTCGTCCTCTTACATCAAGCTTGTAGGCAGCGCCTTAAACATTTGTGGATTTGTTCGAAGGAGAAATGAAGTTCTTTTTAACAAGAAGAACGTTTTTATTTCTATTACATCAAGAAAAGTAGAATTCTAGATTTAAATGCACCAGGCCCATATCAGTTATTATAACGCCTTGATGAGTATGTTTCTGCGAGGTTAATTGAAAACTTGTAAATTATTTAAAGATTTGAGTTTCAACGCGCTTCCTTGGTAGAATGACTGATCTTTTAACAGGATCAATTTTGCATCGTTTATCCTGATAACAGCTGAGTCATTCCCACGAAATACAACTGCATAAGATTATTATTCCACCTACATACATTGTATTACTTTCTGTATCTCTCGAAGTCAGGTTGTTGCTTTGCATTTCAGGGTTGGATTCCTGTCGGGTTGCTTTTATGAGATAACAGACTCGTTTCATTACGTCGGTCATGTTTTCCTGAAGTTGATCTAATATTGAAATCTGTTATCCTACTGTTTGGAATCCGGAGAAGTATTAGTCTCTTTGCTGGTCGCTAAGTACCTTTTTCTTTTATGTAAATAAGCCAAAGGATTCTTTTTAAATCAACTAGATACGTGGTGTCATGGTTCACTTATTGGTAGCCACATAACACGAACGCATGAACTAAACTGATGGCGAAAGTGAACAAATCTCTTTTTAATTTTGAAAATAATATCTTAAAGAAGCAACATTTGATTTGTTATCAAAGCGAATGGAAAACCTGGCATGACTCGGTGTCTATTGTCATTTTAAAAAGCTCTCCACACTGAATAATTAACGTCAATTTTTTTGCAAAAAGTGCGTGACTTGAGAAGAGAAGAGATCATTTTCGAGAACACCACCAACCGAACTATTGTTTTTCATCTTTCGTGCGTCTCTATCCATTCATTTTCAAAAGACTTGGCGACAAAGGGTCAATGGCCGCGGAAATTGTAAAACAAAAGCACTCTTAAATTGTTTATATGCTGAGCGTCTTTGGTAATGACATGTTGAAGGCATATGCAAATATCGACACAATAATGTAGACACAGACAGGTCTCCGTGACGTCTTCAAGTGATTCTGACCAATGACTTCGTAAAATAAGTAAAATCTTTCTTTCAACACCGACTTTCCTTTCAAGTAAACTGGTCGGTTTCGTCTTCACAGTTGCAAATTTCGTCGATAAAACAGCGGAGGAGACGTGATGAACTTATGTGAAGTAAATAATTTTAAAATATGGTTTTCTGAACCGTGAAACCCAATATTACGCCCTTTGGTTTTGAGACAGAAAGTGACGTTCGCAGTCTGCACTGTCATCCAAATCCTCGAACATTTGTCAAATGTAAACAGCTTTTGAAGTAGTCCTGGTGGTCATAGTAGTGGCTAATGGATGAGATAATTTTTGTCGGCAGAGGTTTATTTTACACATAGGAAATTGTTTTTCAGGTTATGCTTGCAGTATGTCTAGTTTCTTTCTTCAACATATCAACGTCACGAACAGCAGACCTGGTGTTCACGAAAATTGGCGGCAGTTTACAAATTATGTTGGGCCTCTTGAACTAACCTAAAGAAAACAAAACAACAAATAATTATAAATATTTATTCAACAATCGAAAACGCTTGGGAGTAACTCGAAAGTGAACCTGCGCCACACAATCGTTTTTGTTACCTCATTTATTTCCTCTTGAAGTTTTACAAACTCGCTAAGGCCCGGTTCAAACGCAGTACTTCACATGAACCGAACCCAATTCAACCAATTAGGCTCATGTGAAGATCGGCGTTTGACCCAATTAAGTTCACCTGATTTTATTTGGAGCGGCTGAGGCGTTCTTCACGCCTGGCCAGGCGTAAATAACGCCTGAAGAACGACTTTGAGTCAAACGCCAATCTTCACATGAGTCGAACCAAACGCATAATCAAAGGTCTAAAGGCGCCATTTGACCTTACCTTGAAAAACCACTGACCAACAAGATCGTTTTTGTTATTTGTTTGGTGTAGCAGTTCAGTTCGACTGAATTAAGTTCGACGTTTGACTCAAACAGGCGTCCTTTTAATTATTTGAGTCGACCCAAACTGTCATTAGGTTCAGCTCTTGTGAAGTACGGCGTCTGACAAGGGCCTTAGGTCGAGGGACGCCCTTGCGTTAGGAAAGATTACTCGCACAAATGACGAATTCATTTATGACATTTATGCGCCCAACCCCATTCCATTCGGGGCATGTACCTAAAATCTGGAACACAACGGAACAGCCCGAAATTTTGCTAACACCAATAATTGTCTACACTTACTGTTCGTGAAATGTAAACATGAAAAATATGTCGTTTGCGCGGTGATGGCACCTGACATTTTTTGTGTATTTAATTCATATTCAGATGCCCTGAACTTACCTACCATCCATCTTTGCCTTTTAAACGAGAACTCCAATCTTTTCCAGTTTCATCAGTAAATTGTTCGGTATTCTTTCTAAGCTTGTTTATTTGCTTGAAATATGTTTCTTACCGCACAGTCTTTTTTTCAGTTTTTATCCTTGTTGGTTATGGAAGCTCCGTAAGACAGATAATGCTTAACCTCCACGACTTAGACATGATAACCTCGCAGTATGCTTACTTCACTTTTGAAATTACACCTGAGAACTGTAAAGGAAGCGATGGAAGGGACGAAGAGGCTTGCAACGCATTTGAGGGCCTAATGGACATTGCTAACTATATTCCTGAAACTCAAGAATATCACAGATTTGAGGACAAAGTTAGACAAAAAATGCCAGAGTTTGCCGACCTTGGATATCATATGCAGCCAGACCATAAAGTAAGGGGTACACTGCTATATACCCCGGGGGATACTCCCATATAAGAAGGGCAGGGGTAGTCGTCATACGGTTAAAAAAGAGGTTTTGGTACCTCTTAGGGTATACAGATCCACAGCGGGTTCTTCCACAGTACCTCTTAGTGTATTCAGCCGAAAAAATACGACAGGAGATATTTGACAATCAACTGTTTTTAATTTTGTCTCATTTACACAGAGAATTCACAATTGTCTTGGTACCTTTTTAGGGATGAAAATATGTCTAACCATGCCCACAAAACAGGATATTGGTACCTCTTAGGGTTATTTTCCAACATTTCTGACGAGCACCCCCGTCCTTTTTAAATGGGAGTCTTCCCCGAGCTGTAAACACGTGCATCATGTGTAGTTACACAACCTAGGCAACAAGTAGGTACAATTTTCCCCATTCTTTGTCTACCATTTCCATTTTAGTTCATGATTATTACCCGGACGATTTTCTGATCTTGGAAACTGAGGTTCTTTTTTATTTGAAGAAAATTTTGCATAACGTAAAATCTCTCAAAAAATCGTGGCAAAACTGCTGGCGGCGTGGCAAAACTGCTGGCGGCGTATCTGAGTGACCAGTGGTACAGGCTAATCTTACCATTTTTGGTACGCTTCGGTGATGTATCTGGCGAGTTTGGTGGAGCCATGGTCCTTATTTTGAAGAGACGCAGTCATAGGGAGACCAAAATAGGCTGATATGCCAAGGAGGCGTACCAAAAAGGTAAGATTGGGTATTCACGGTACCAAAATTCCGCCAGCCAGTATTCCCGCCATATCAGTTTAGTGAATTGATATCGAAGGATATCAATCAGTATACAAGGCTTCTGATTGGCTCACTGCGAGTTTAGGCGCAGTAATAGATAGAAAAACCTGTATGTCCTGGTTTATGTTACTGACATTGCCTGGATTTGATCTATGCTAAAAAGTTTACATCCTTGTTGCCAACCAATTCAGCTCAGGCGATGATTCATTAGGGAGGTTACAATTGTGCTCTTTGTACATACTCCCATGCAGTAAGTTGCGTAATTGTAACCTCCCAAATGAATCGACACGTTGTCTAAATTGGGTGGCAACAAGGATGCAAACATGTCAGCCGAATCCGTCTATTATCTCATTTTGTGTAATATATCGAAGCATCATTTTTGTCTTATTTGTTGGGTCTGAGTTTTTCTTGTGTTCAAGGTTGATATGTATGCTGGTTTTCTTCATGACGCTGTAGTGCTGTACGCGCTCGCTGTTCATGATCAAATAAGAAATGGAGGGAACTTTACGGATGGAAAAGAACTTATGAAGCACATGATTAACAGAAGCTTTGAAGGTCTGTAGGTTAGGAGTTTTTTAGCCCTTAGAAAGAAAATTATTTCGATTTATTGATAAAAGGGAACAGCAAAATAACTTGTTGCAATAAAAAGCACTTGCAAAACACCTGAAAAACCTGTCAGTCGGTCTGTCAGTCTCTCTCTCTCTCTCTGTTTCTCTGTAAGTCATTCAATCAGTCAGTTTTCTTTTATCATTTTCAAATTTGACCGTTTCGTAGCTGAATATGATGTGAGTTTAAATTCACTTGTTCAATATTGTTGTTATTGCTATTATAGTTGAAACGTTTTTCAGTTGATTGTCGTCCAACCAAACCAAACCAATTACTTACCACATAAGACTACTCAGCTCATCTCAAACCCTTGTAAAACCAAAGTAATTACCCGATTACTTTCGATACTCAATTGAAAACCGCTCTAATCAGTTGTAGTTTTTTGTTATTGTTGTTGCTTACCGGTTATAGCTTTAGTTGTTGTTCTAGCTGCACTTCTTGTTGTTGTTGTTATTTCGTTGCTAACCATTTTTAATTTTAGTTGTAATTGTTTTAGCTGTTGTTGGTGGTGGTGTAGTTGATGTAGCTTTAAATGCAGTTTTAGTTCTAGTTTTACTTGTACTAAGTACTAGTTGCTAGTGTCGTCGACCCATGCCTATTTAAATGTCATTTGTGTAATTGTAGGAGTTTCTGGGCCGGTATTCATAGATGAAAATGGTGACAGAGCACTAAGTCTGCAAATGAAGAACTTCCATGATGGAAAGATGGAACGCGTAGCGAACTACTTCCGACATTCAGAGAAACTTGAGTTTATGGACAGCAACCTGTATTGGCCGGGAGGGACTGTAAACGCTCCAAAGGGAAGACCTGATTGTGGCTTCGATAATGAATTGTGCGTTTCTCCAGGTGTGAAGATAATTCTGTCATTTTGGGCAAAGGTCGTTATATTATTTCAGTCTTTAATTTCCGCTTCGTTCCTAGGGGGTTGAGTTTTCAATTGTCTCCTATTGAGATATGGTAAAAAAGTTTCTCCTCTCACGATACATTTAAATGTTTTGATATCAAAAGTCCTAAACTGGGATCAGAAACTTGTTTTAGAAGAAGCGGGTGACACAGTTGCCCTCCGTTTACCTACTATCGGCAGCAAAGCAGGACGCGGCGAGCCCAATATTTATCGATATTCCTTAAAATAAATATAGTTGACTACCAAAACCAACTGAGATCATATCAACCTTCATGGAAAGATAGTTCAATTATACCATCCACCCAGGGGATAAGAATGAACACTGGTGCTGCCTTGGTGGTGAAGTCCCATGGGTATGAAATGAAGGCAAGAATTGCTATAAGTCACACCTTGCACGCGCGAGACTTGGTCAGTCGTGTTGCAGGGATTCTTTCACAGAAGAACCCGCCTTTTTTCAAATTTATTAGTTTCAATAACTGGTTGCTTTTTGACAAAAGAAGTTATCTGAGCGAAAAAAAGAACAAATTTTGCTCTCATCCTTTAAATTGATCTATATTTATCTTGGAAATCTCATCCCTTGCACTGAAATGGTCAATTTAGTGTGCGTTCCTTTGGGATCTGGATCGGTGATCCAAGATCTGTCTGGATCATGGGGCATCAAAGGAACCGATGAATCCACTCTGGTCATGGATTCATCGGTTAATGTGTTGTAGATGTTTCTATTGTTAGACTAACTATCTACGGTGTATCTGTTTTATCTCGTCAGTGGTTTGGAAGATTGCTCTCTACGTTCTGTCGGCATTTATTGCTCTAATAATTTGCATGGCAGCTCTTCTTATATATTATAGGTAAGCCGGCATTGAATCGTATCAATAGATCATATTCGTATTCTCGGTATTAGACTGGAACTAGCCTGCAGCTGGTGCTAATACGGGGAGTCTTTTCAAAGGCAAATGGCATTAATCCTTATTTAACAATTATTCCATGAGCGCGTTTGATATGAGATGGTAAATATCCAACGAGGCCCGTAGGGCCGAGTTGGCTATAACCAATCTCATATCCAAAAAACGCGAATGATCTTCAACTCTTGCTAAATTTTATAAAGTCTAAGAAACGACCGGAAAGTGATGTGACTTCCGGGCGCCAAAACGAAATGCTGAAATTTTATGCTGAGCGACATTTGCCGCATTCATTTCCATATCAGGTCAAACGCAGGTATAATGGCTGGTAACTGAGATCTAGTGAACCAATCAGAAGCTAGAATTGCATTATCCGAGGTCGAGAATTTAATAATAAATGATATTCTATGTCATGAGCTGCTTCCATTGAAAGCTACTGTAGTACTGAGAAAGCGAATATGACCTATCACGCATTTACGTTCACTCGCTTATCTTTTCAATCGATCGCGATGAATTGATCATTTTATGGAAAACACAATTCTTTCGCAGTTCTCAGCAACTAACGCAGTTTAAAGAAAAGCAGATATTGATTCCGGTTTGAACGGGGTTCGAAACAATAATCTTTAGAACAATTATTTATACCCGTAAACATTTCTTTCTCTTTCAGTATTTCACCTTCAAACTTTAAAAACTTAAATCAACTTATCTATATGCCACATTTTTTGCTGCTTGTTTTCTTTTTACGTTATTACTGCCCTGCATTTTGTAGGAGGAAGGCATTCGAAGTTTCACTTCAGAGCCAACAATGGAAAGTTTCGTCAGCTGATGTGAAGTTTACAAGAAAACCGCTGGATGGGAGAAGCATAGTAAGAGACAAGTAACTTTCTTACAACTATCTTTCTTACTAATTTTAGACACTTTCATAGATCAGTAGGCACTCCTAATGATTTATCCGAAAACTAGGCATGCAATGTTAAATTGGCAAGCAGGTCACTTTTCAAACACTGTGTTTTGTAATAATAATATTGGGATGACAGAGAAATGATAGATAATGAACAATAAATCCAAAGTTTTTCAGCCATGACAACTAACATATTTTCATGTGTTGTGCTTCACGTGGCAGATCTCAATGTTTAGTGGAAGTTTTGGTGAGGTCAGTTTGTCTTCAAAGATATTTGACGACGATGAATTGCGAGGACAAGTTTTTACTAACGTGGCAATTTACAAGGTTTGTATCGGTCTATCCTGGGCAGGCTAAAATAGTTTAAAACTATATTGAAGTAAAACCAAAACCAAAATCAAAATCTCGAGGTAAATTGTTACCGTAACGTTACAATTTGCTTTATAATCTATTTATGTCCAGTGTTAGTATACAGCACACAAGTGCTTTTAACTTTTCACAGAGCCATTCTCCTCCGAACAGAAACAAAATTTCGCTTCGACCAAAGAATAGCAACTTTTTGTCCGCTAGTTATTAAACTTGCGTGGCGCACTGATACCAAAACAATTATTCACCTCAGAGTCTTTGAGAGTGGCGGATATCTACCGTGCCGCGATGCGGCAGGGTAAATATCCACCTCTATTCACCTCAATGGCTTTGGTGAATAATTGTTAAATATTGCATACAAATGAAGTAAAAGCACTAATGACCATTTCCTAGCGCTGCAAATGACCACCGGCTAAAATTCTCCTAATGAGAATAACTAAAGGTAAATAAGAATAAGTGAATAAGTGAATAAGAATAAGGTAAATATAATGACGATGTAATATATTCACAGTCTACCGTGGTGGCGGTTAAGAAGCTGAGGAAAACACACGTCCACCTGTCCAGAACAATTCTCATGGAACTAAAAGAGGTAACTCAGTCCAACCTAGAAATCTGATGGCAGTTTAATCTTGACTGCGAAGTAGCTCGAGTCCAGAAAATTCTGTGGTTATACAAAATCGCTACATATGCATGCAATCTTCTGTTACGAAGTATTGAGAGAAAATGAAACAAGAGAAACTGTAGCTCTTAAACTGAGTTTACTGAATCATCAGTCATGTTAAATTTTTTTATGGAGCTTTCCTCCGAATCAACCATTAAAGTTCTCTTAAAAGGTCAGTCAACAATTTTACAACATTTTTATTTATCGATATAGGTGTACGATCTCCAGCACCCAAACATCAATCGATTTATTGGTGCGTCCGTGGATTCGCCAAACATATGGATTCTGACACAATACTGCAACAAGGGAAGCTTACAGGTAATGTCGTTTTACATATACTGATCATACTGAGTATTCTTTATGACATAAACAAGACGAGTTGGAGGATTGTTAACATTGCTGAAAACAACGTTTTAATACAATACAGAGAGGTTGTTACAATATTACTGCTCCGTTACAGAGTCATGCACAACAACAACACTGACAACAACAACAACAACAACAACAACAACAACAACATTTATTTATACCAAAAGAAAACTAAGATAAAAGTAATACATAAGGTATGAAGCATGTAAGTAAGGTATTAACTGCCTATAATAACCATAATGGCTAAGAAGATTAGGCAGCTATCTATAAAATACAGTAGAGAAAAGAATTACGGTCATGAAAATATTAGTTAATATAAATGGTCATGGTCATGTAGATCCATACAGTTAGATCAAAAGAAGTGAACAGTTTAACTATCAAGACTAATCACGGCTAATCGGCCTTGATATATAAGTTGTCCACTTGTTTTGACCTGACTACATAAAAAAAACGTGGCTTTCAACAATTTTAACAATCCTCAGAGGCGTCTTGTTAATGTTATATTCAAAAGTGTCGGATGGTGCTGGATTTTGAGTGTTCACTGCAGTTTTAATGTACAATACTAGAACAAAAAAAGTGTACTGAAAGGAACCTTTTTTGTCCGTTCGCTTCCTATTTCAACGTTGGTCTTGTACCAGTTTTATTTACACAGAGGTGGCAAGGTTCTAAACGTTGATAGGGAAGACATAAGTCTCAACTACTATCGTACTGTCAGTGGCCATTAACTCAGTTCATCGGCTTTTCCTTTCAGGATGTTTTGAACAACGAAAAATTGAAGTTGGACTGGATGTTTCAAATGTCCTTTGCCTCCGATGTTGCCAGAGTAAGAACATGCAAATAGCTGATGATTGAATGTATACGAAGTAAAATAACTCGACTAGGAAAACCTTTCTTTGCTTTCCTTACCTTTATGCAAGTTAAAGCATTTCATTTCTGTAAAATAGTTCTTTTTAAGTTAAAAGACATCGTAGAGGTGAGCAGGACGACCTATTATCAGATCGAATATATCTTTAGATTAAACTAGATATCATGAAACCGTTCCATGAAATAAACAGCATAATATTGTAAACACTTCTACCTTTTTCAACTACGTAAAAATAGTGAAAAGTGATGTTGAAATGCTTCACCTCCTTTCCGAACATTTTTCTTTCAGTACAAAACAAGCGTTCATATCAGTAAATCTGCAAGAATCTGTTTTTTTTTTAATCTCCTTCCTGTACTTTGTATCATGTCTTGTTGGATTCTTTTTATAGGGTATGTGTTTCTTGCACAAAAGCTCTATTGGTTGCCATGGTGATCTTCGATCGTCTAAATGTGTCATAGATAGTCGATGGGTTTGTAAAATAACTGACTTCGGGCTAGAAAAGTTTAAAGGAGGACAAAAAGCCAACTCGTATATTGGCCTCGATGCAGAATATAATCGTAAGTAATGACCAGCTTTATTAAATGATTAATAACTTTTATTGTGATGTATCGATCTTCAACCTAATTATAGAATGAAAGCTAAATTCAAACTGCCGCCTTAACGCATACGAAATGCTGAAACCATGAGAATAGGTGCAGATTGGAACATCCTAGCACGCCCAAGCTAAAATGGGCGACAAAAGCATAAAATTGTATTGGAAACATTTACTTTCTCCCTCTCACCCCACCCCCTCCCCCCCCCCCCCCCAAACCCCAAACAATCTCTAATAGCAAATTCACACCAACTAATTTTAAATGGAACAGGTTTAGGTGTTTCCAATTTGACGATTACGCTTTGCAGTCGTTTTGAGAAGACAAATTTCAAACCACCTTGCTACCATGTTTTAGTCAAACAGGTTTTTACCTGGTTAAAGGTTTAACCTTGTTTAGGTAAACAATTTTTAAACATCTTTAAAATGTGTTTGTGTGCTCAGACCAGAGCACCTGCACAATAGTAGTATCAGAAGTTTATAGCAATTGAAAAAAGGAAAAGCGTCCTTTTGTAAAAATGAGCACATCTATTTTTGCCGCTAATTTTAGTCGCTTTTTATCAAATTTTATCCTACTTAACTCTGTTTTTCTTGTGATATTGGCGAATCAGTGAATTGTCTCTCCATTCACCTTAAAACGCTTTTTTTGTCACGTTATAGGTTTATTATGGCGAGCTCCGGAGCACTTGGATGAAAAAAAGAGTTCATCTGCGTCTCAAATGGGAGACGTGTACAGTTATGGTATAATTTTACAGGAAATTCTTCTAAGAGGTCTTCCATATTGTATGAATGACTTCATGGAAGCAAAAAGTAAGCTTAAAACTTTTTCGTTTTAATGTCAGTTAATCTTGAGCATTTACGTTGTAGTCATGTGAATAATGTAGCTTTTTATCATGGAATGTAATGGACTGAACAACCTTGTGCTGAAGAAGTCGACTGAATAAACATTTTGTAGTTCTTCAATAGAGATGATTTCTGATATCGAGGCGTCAACACTATAATGTTAAGATAGTTCGTCTGATGCCGGAAAACAAAGGCAGTCCTCTAAACGTATGTCTAAATTTCAGGGAGTACGTCACGGTTTCTGCATCTTAAAACGTTTAACTTAAAATTTTCAAGTTCGTCGTTTGTCAGTAATCCGTGTTAATCTTCTCCATCCTTGATCATCCATGTTCTTCTATACTTTACGATTATCTCGTTGGTGTTTTTCTATCTTAGTAAATTACTATTTTCAGGTTTCCTTCAATTCAAAGGTAATATTGTACTTGACCAAAATAACTGAGCTCCTTTAACTTAACAGAAGTGATCGAATGAAACAACACAAACATGTAACACCCAGATCACAATAAAATGGAATATCAAAGTACGCGCTTTATCCAGCAATATAAAAACAACAATTTCTGTGTGTTAGATAGGCAAATATTCATGCAATAACTAGACATCATTATTGTTTCGTTCATTAACAGCAATTGTCAACAAAGTTAGAAAAGCAGAAACTCCTCCTTTTCGTCCACTGATTCCAAGCACCTTTGGTGATGGCCTTTATACAAAAATGATGAGTTCTTGCTGGGACGAAGATCCCTGCTCTCGACCAAGGTTCAGTGATATTCTACAGACAATTAAGAGAATTAACAATGGAAAGTAAGTGTATTTTGTGAAATACAGAAACCTTAATTGAATATTAGTATGATTGCAGAGACTCAAAAAGGCGTAAATTTCACGTCATGTTAAATTTTCAACTATATCGACGAGTTCTTCCCCTAGGGACAGAGGATCGAATGTTGTTTCGAACTGAAATCCCTTGGAGTCATTTCTACTTGTTACTGGCTACGTAACAAATACTAATCGTCGTGAGATAAAGCACCAAATTTTTTTATTGGAAAACAAGTAAAAAAATAACGAAACAGAAGTTTAAAAGCAAGTTTTTGATTTGGCACGTTCTCAAACCACCATGCCTTTTGATTCTTCGCCAGTTTGTATTTCGCTCGAAACCAGAACCACAAGGCTAGATAACTCAGCTGAACATCCAAAATTCAAAATGTCATTAATTTTGAAAGGTTGTCTATGTAGCATAAACGTAAATTCAGTTGCACTGTCGTTTATCAATAGGGACATCAACATAATGGACAATATGATTTTACTGATGGAAAAATACACAGACCATCTAGAGGAAGTGGTGAGAGAAAGAACTGAACAACTGGAAGAAGAGAAACAGAAGACGGACGCTTTGTTGTACAGAATGCTACCTAAGTAAGGAAGATTCAATTTAAACAAATAAGAGGCAAATATTTTTGTTACTTTAACAAAGGCTAACATTGTGTGTGTGGAGTTGGGAGGGTGGTTGTTATAGTAACATACACTTAGAATTGAAATGCAGAAAAATCCTGGAGAGAATAAACCTTTCCAAAGGATACTCTAAATAAATATTTTACATAAATGAAACGTCCAACCCTCTCGAGGACAAGGCCTTAGGTCTGGTCAAGTTAAATAGAACTGGTCAGTTACATGTATGTTTTTAAATAGCAAATGAATACAAGTGACAAAAGTTTAATAGAAAATGGTATTGTACTTAGAGATTATACCATACTTTACTTACAGCACTTTACTTACTTATAAGCTGTAAGTAAATTAACGTAAGTAAAGTGCTGGTATATATACCAGCACTTTACCTTTTATTAAAAATCGACGTTTGATCTATTTACAATTTTGCTCGTGCGACAATATTTTTAACCAAATGATTGCTAAAAATCGTTAAATCCCTCAAAATATAGAGCTTCGAGCGTCAATAATAAATACAGCTAAACGTGCGTAGTATCAAAAGCAGCAATTTTTTAAAGAAATTAACTTTTTCGTCTAATTTTCACCCAGAATTGTAGCAGAGCAATTGAAACGCGGTGAGCCTGTCAGAGCAGAATCCTTTGATCAGGTCACCATATTCTTCAGTGACATTGTGGGTTTCACTTCACTGGCTGCCATAAGCAAACCATTACAGGTAACTATCAGTACGATAGGTGGTGTATACTCTATTTTTTTATCTGGAAATCAACTTTATCATTTTCTCTATTTTAAATATTTTAAAGGTTCTCTGTTGTAGCTGTTTCTTATTGATTCCTTCATTAAATTGTTGATTTAGAGTTTCAGTTGCGTCAACAATTAGTGTAATAAATAACTGGCACAATAAATCATTTAATCATTCCCTCCCATTTTTGCTCAAATTTGAAACTTGAATCGCTCTCTGTTAACGACTGCTACAGATATGTGATGAAAATTTAATCGCATTATTGAGGCGCTGAGATAAATATTCTCATTTTTTTTTTACAGATTGTAAACCTGCTAAATGATCTTTACACCTGTTTTGATAACATCATCGACTGTCATGATGTTTATAAGGTAAGGTAACATCTTTAGAAGAACAAACATTTCATTAGCTGCACCTACAGGTGTTACTGGCAAGTATGTTGTTTTTGCTTTTGTTGTTATCATTGCTATCCGTGCCGTTCTTGCAGTTGTTGTTATTGTTGCTGTTTGTGTTGTTTTCATTGCTATTACCGCTGTTCTTGCAGTTGCTGCCGCTGTTTATGTTGTAGGCACTACTAATATACTTGCTGATGCGGTTGTTTCTGTTGTTCGTATTGTTATTGCTGTTTTCCCTGCGGTTTTCTGTTTCAATTCCTTCTTACTAGGGGCTAGTTAATAGGTTGTCTTCTCTTAGATCGTCCATTCTTAACTAATCCAAACTTTTTTTAGGTTGAGACAATTGGAGATTCTTACATGGTGGTATCTGGCCTACCAAACCGAAATGGCATCAATCATGCAGGCGAGATTGCAAACATGTCTTTAGATCTGCTGAGTGACATGTGCTGCTTTAAAATCAAACATCTGCCAGAGAAACAGCTACAGCTAAGAATTGGCATCCATTCCGGTCTGTACTCTGACCTCCTTGACTTGGTTGTTATGAAGTTATGTTTCCATATTATTATTAAGTAGATTTCAATGCTTGATGTCTAAATCTAAGTCACGAAGGGTACCTCTTGAATTTTTTCTCTAATTGTTCAGTTCGTTTTCCCAAATCTTAATCGTTCATACGTTTTAATTTGTCCCATTATGAACTTAAAGAATGAACTTAGCGAAATCTCGATATCACTTTTAAGGGATAAAACAAAATATGCTATCTTAATGTATACCTTGAAAAGTAATATATCATATTTTATAGCCGTAACAATGAAATCAAGATGATATTGAAACGCTCTGTGATTTGCTAATTTCTATACTAAAATATGCTTATCTAAAACTACATTGATTATTACCTTTTTTATTATTTTTCTATCTTAAAAACCCTTTTTGCGTTTCTGTCGATTTGGAGGCGACTTAGAATAACTCCTTTAATTACTGTCTTTCGATAGGTCTTTAAAACTACGATGACTAAAGAGTTAATTTCTTTGTTCACAGTCATTTCATTTTGAATGAGCCCTCGCTCGATAGAAGGTCTGTGAAGAGACTACGAGTTTGCACGAACAACCATGTAAATCTGGAATTACAGTACAAACATGTTTGCTTGTTATCCAATCCTCAGGTTCTTGTGTAGCTGGCGTTGTTGGTCTTAAGATGCCGCGATATTGCCTGTTTGGTGATACTGTCAATACAGCGTCTCGAATGGAGTCTAGTGGACTTGGTAAGTTATATACCTAACAAATACCTAATAAAAAGCTTATTTCCCTCAAAGTGATACACATTTAAGGTGATCGATGGACAGACTGATTCATCACCAGTACACAACAGGGTGTGTTCCTTTGGGATACTCTAGGGATAATCTAATCTAAGGAACCATGATCCAAGATTACTCAGATCACGGTGCATCAGAGAAACCGATGAATCCTTTCCCAGGGTGGAGTCATCAATTCCTTTGATGCAACATGATCCGTGTGATCCCGTATCATTGATCCTTATCTGGATCATCTCAAAGTAACGCACACCTGATTGGTGAGACAGGGTACAAAACCACTCCAGGGAGCTTTTAAAGTGGCACCCAAGTAAAATTTCGCCGCATAAGAAATGCATTTTCTTAGATAATTCAGAACTTTTAGACAGCGTTCAACTAAAATTCCTTCTTTCAGCTCTTCGGATTCATGTGAGTGCTAAATGCAAGTCTTTATTGGATGATATTGGCGGTTATTACACAGAGGAGAGAGGCTGGACCTCAATGAAGGTAACTATTCCTTTTGATACGATTCCTGAATTACTTGTCAAGTAACCCTAAAACAATCAGAATAGAGAATTAATTCTGTGAAATTCTACTGTGCTTTCTTTCTCGCTCTGAATTGAATCCCTTCTGCTTCCAGCTTCAACGGAAGGAGAACCGTTCTAATTATTCATAGTTTATACTGCTGCTGAATGTCAAATTTCATTCCAGAGAATACGATACGAATTAGGTGTTTTGGGAAAGATGGTATACAAACAAGTGCTTGGTTATTTTCTTTTTCTTTATCCCTCAGGGAAAAGGGGCAATGCTGACCTATTTCCTGAATGGACGCGAGGGTTTTAAAAAGCCGCTACCAGATCTCAGTAAAGCAGCTTCTCTGGAAGAGCATACATTTAAGTAAACCAAAGGCAAGAAAGCCAAGAATTCCAACAAAGAGAGGAAGATCTTGAAAGACAAAGCAAAGAATAGTGCACCGTGTAGCGACACGAATGAATAACTGCAATACCAGTTTAAAAAAATAACAACATTAGAGTCCGTCTTTATGAAAGGCCTGTCGTAACATGACTTGGAGACAGTGAATATATCAATATCTGCATTGCAATGTAATTAAATCAGGCGTGTAATGTCTTTAATTTATAAAACTGTTAATTTAGATATTAAAAGTAAAAGGCGTACCGGAAAAGCTAAAAAAGATTATGGCTACAAAGCTACTTTATATTTCTAAATAAAAGGTAACGATAAAGCTATTTTTCTAAAACAACAGTAAAAACTTTTTTTTAATTAAAAGCAACTATGAAGTATACACTTGATATTGTTTTCAGGTGATCTCAGAAACAACTTAACATTATACAGTCATACTACATTACATTCACATAACAATGTCGAACTATCCTTGTTAAGGTGATTCCCTAGTTTTGCATTGCTCATCCATACTGCGCACGATTTTTGCGTCATTAGCGCGCGCAAATCAGCGCGCGCGGGTACAAAACGTAAGAGATTTCCCTCAAACTAAGCTCGATAGCGACATAAATGCTCGCTTTCTCTTAAGCGGGCACGGTGACCCCCACTTTTTATTTTATAAATTCAATGAGAACAATATCCTCAATAACTGAGAAAAAAATTGGCAGCAATCTATGGCTACTTTTTTGGCAAATGAAATAAATGCTACAGATAGAGACGTAGCGGGCCCAACAGAGCAAGTCCAAATTATGTTTCCTTTAAAGGATAAAAATACTATTAATAATGCTAGGTATTTGAAGCCATTTTTTCTGTGACGTAGATGAATAAACAATCAAAGAAAGTCGAACTCGGTGTGATATAACACGCCGCGTTGGAAAATAATCGCGCTTATTTGTTGCGCACGGAGATCACCAAAAGTCACCTTAATAACCGCATTTGTAAGCATTGTGGCGTGAAAAAAAGCGCGGTGACCCCTCTTTTTATTACGTTTTTAATATCTCCTTATCTTGTAACATCAACATACCAAGTCTCATCAGAAATCTATGGTGGGATCTTTTACTAGGGAATCACCTTAAGCTGATCACACCTCGAGCAATTACACAGGAAGAAATTGAACCATTTATATTTAAGGTTAATTTTGACCTTTAAAAGATACAAAGATAAATTTACTTTAATATACATGCACTTGCTTTTCTTGGACGAGAACCGCTGGGCGAGTACGATTTGTAGGACCGGCGCAAAGCAAGATGGAACGTGAAACGCGAAGGACCTTGTAACGAGCTCAAAGCAAGGGCGCGCGGGGAATGGCGGGAATGAGAAAAATAAAAATAGTATTTCTCTGTGTCAACAAATTTCTGTTGAAAATATTTCATTTCATAATATGGCAGCGATAAGATCACTCGAAAACCATGAATACCACTACATAATGGTATATTTAACATGGTGATGAGCGTTTCACCTCTCTTTAAAGTGTATCTATTTCACCTCTCTTTAAAGTGTACCTATTGCAGGATCATGAGGTCTTCGACGATCCTGCACTTGTGAAGGGATTCCTTCCAGGCATTTGGGGAGCAAGGATAGCGCAGTGGTGAGAGCGCTTGCCTCCCACCAATGTGTCTCGGGTTTGATTCCCGGACCCGGCGTCATATGTGGGTCGAGTTTGTTGTTGGTTCTCGCCTTGCTCCGAGGATTTTTCTTCGGGTTCTCCGGTTTTCCTCACACCACAAAAATCAAAACTTCTAAATTCCAATTCGATCTGGAAACAGTGGATGAAGAGCCACTTCATGGAAATGCCACTGCTTATTATTATTATTATTATTATTATTATTATTATTATTATTACTATTATTATTATTTGTGAAAGAATTCGCCAACAATGAGATGTAATTTTATATAGGTGGGCAAATTTAAAGTCAGTGTTCAAGAATAAATTTTTCGTGCTCTCTTTCACCAATGTAATAAGAATATCACAAGAATATTCCTGCAATATAATCCAAGTTTAATTTGCAAACAAGTTCCACGAAAACTTAAAAATACCTCGAAACATTATTAATGTTGCTCTCGGTCAATTTCAGTTCTGAATATTTTAAACTTATAACTTCTTGTTTTGGTCAAATTATCAATAGGAATAAAGGCCAGTTTCTCTAAACTGCTTTTCTTTCACATTTTATTAACCTACCTTCACGTTTTTAATAACTCAAATTAAGTTATTCACCACTAAGGTAATCCAAGCATAATATTTGCATATTATGATATTTGAAAATGTAAGAGTTTGGAATTAAAGCCTCGTCTACACGAGCAATTTCTATGTGGCAATTTTTATGTGACAAATACGTTTGATCGTGTAGATGGTACAGCAAATATTCGTAAGCAGTTCAACGTTGTGTGCGCCAGTAACGACTTTGAACAGCAGAGATACATAGAAACAAGGCGAGACTGTGACGTCGCCTCCCAAAAGCATGGCACTTATGAACATATTTGCCACATTTTATGCGACGAGTCGTCTACACGAGCAATTTTTCACATGTGACAATTTTTATTTGTTGCATGAAATTGAATATACCTTGTTTCTTTACGGAATTACAGCAGCCCCATAACAAATAAATGCCATACCACCATAAATATGTGAAATACGAGACGATACAAGCGCGTTAACATTGGGTATTCCAGGTTTTAAAAAATCCTAACCGCAAAAGGCACGTATTTTTAGACCAAATAAATTGGTGCCTGTGAGCTAGCTAGGTGTAGGGAAGCGCATTGACCGCTATAAAAACAGCCATTTCACATTTTTTAACATTTTAACAAAGCAAAAACTCTGACGTAAATATTCCCTGTCTCATGTCCGCATGCCTCTTAACATTGGATTAGAATTTACACCCGGAGTTTATTGACATTCATTTGATTGACGTAATGTTACGTGCGTAAAGAAACAATTTATTGATCAAAGGTATCGTCTACGGTCTCTGCGGATAAAATCGAAAGTGGTTCAACTTTTTCCGCACAAATTAACTGCGCAATTTTTTGTACACAAAAGTAGCCAGTTGAAATTCACGCCAGTATCAATGTGAAATTCATTTCTTTTGAATTTATTTATTCATTTAGCAATTTTTTAATTGTTCAGCACTTGAATCAAGACTACTGACAGAATAAAGGATTTTCAGAAACAGTACAAGATCAAGTCGAGCATTCTGTGTCTGCTGCCATGGATATGTTAACATTCCAAGATCTGCTAATTTGGATTAAATCAAGAGGCGCTCCCAGCAATTTTTCAACAAAAACTTTGTAACTTAAGGTTCCATCCACACTACACTGGATAAATTTGAAAACCCAGCAATTACCGGTCATTTTGGATTTGTGTTTGAAGAAAACCCTTGGCAGGGAAATCACATTATTTATCGTGTCGCCATCGTTTTCGGAAAGCTACGTTTTCAAAATGTTTTCCGTCCACACTAAAACGCAAAAACCGGCGTCAGTTTTAAATTCCATTGGTTTGAAAAGCGTTTTTGAAAAGCTCCGTTATTGTGACAGATTAGTGTGCACGGTAGGTCTAACCGTAGAAATAACATTAAAAATAACAGGTTTGACATAGTTTGACATTTATCAGCTTAAAGTGCAAAATAAAACTCTTCCATTTACAGTGCCAACGCCTACTCTTCAATTTCTTCACCTCGAACACGAAGCCAAATAGCATGCTCTCCAAGGTAGATAAACCCGTGAACTGTCTTCGTTTACGTATTGTCGCGTTGGCAGCATAACATCATACATTTGAAAGCGCTTGCGTCCCATCAAGTAATCAGTGCATGCGCACTGTCACTCTCGTAGGCGTCCTCGTTTAATAGATAGAGTTTTCACGATTTCTTTATTCCGTTTTTGCGTAGAGACGAAAGGTACAGTCTGGACTTTCAAGAAGCTGTTTGGCGATTAAATTTTCAGCACGAAGCAAAGGAAATAGCAGATATCTTCAAGCAAGCTATCAAGTGGCAAAACGCACGCCTTCTGCTACACGATTAGCTGACGTGGAAACTAGTGCATGGCCATGATTTTCGCGTCACACTGGTAAAACAGTCAGTTACCTTTTTCACATGATCACAAACACGCTAAACGAACCACTCATAAACATATCAAGATTTAATTTTCGTTTTCGCAGTCCCGAGATAGAATACAATTTTCATTCACGGATATGAAATATCATATCGTTTTATAAACAATTCACACGCTGTACGCGATAATTTCTGTGTTTTTTGCACATTTTTTTGCCACTTTATAAATGGATTCACACTGTCTTGTTTCCTAATGAAAAAAAGATTTTAATACAAAGAATTTGTTTAACAAAGATCAGCAGACGCTCTGTTCGCATATTGAAGTGCGTTAACTGAGAGCTTCAATGCAGTTCGAGGCTTATTTAGGATTTCTCCCTTTGCATCCTTTTTATCATAACAATTCAAATAAGTTATTTTGAGAATGGCGAACACTTTCAAAGGTGGTAATATGTTATTACAGGAAATGTTCCGAATAGACCAAATGTCGCGATTTTGGCAGGATGATATTTCGCCAATTTGCATAATTTTCCCCAATTTCCAGATTATGCAAGAATCCATTGCCGAAAATATCAGATTATCTTAAGGAAAATAGACTTAGGGTAAAGCATTTACCTAGTAAATACTTTTTCGTGCTTTTATTTTTTTGTGATTTATTTGACATCACCGATAAAATTTCATGTCGCGAATATGTTTGTAATGGCGTACGCAATTGGCCTTTCATAGTGAATGTACTTCATGGCTTCATTGTATTCCAGGAAGTTTATATGATGACAACGACGTCAAGACCTGTATTGTTAACCAGAATATGATTGTTTTCGGCTTTGAATACCAAATACTCATTTTTTTGAAAAGTCGCAACAATAGCAAACTAGATTAGTTTTGCCCTCCGATAATCTCACATCTTGCGGCAATCAAGGCTTCTTCCAAAAAAATGAAGACCGCTATTGTTCATTCTTCGACAATTTTCATCTCGAAAAACAATATTCAGTATTTTAATGCAAATTAGTTCTTATTTTGAAGATCACATGTTGTTGTCTTTGTTAAGCATCTTATAGTCCTCATTGTGTTTTACTGAAAAAAAGTGAACTTTTAAACCGATTTTCTTTTTGCTACTGGCAAATCAATTTGTGCCTTTTATTGTTTCGACAGCACAAGGTTACTTTCGTCATTATTTTGCATTTGACAGTTAAAGGCGTTAGGGTTTGCAAGATAAAGGTAAATCTCAATAATTTAAGAACTACTTTACTAAGCAAGGTATAATGCCTTCTGTTCTTTTCCGGTGCGTAAGTGAATGACATACTGTTTCTTTTTCCTCTTTCCGTTTGAGCTCTGCTTCGTTTATTGCTTCATAAAAAACATCGACAGCAAGTTAAGATCTTTCATTTACTGGGAGCAGAGTACCTACACCATCGACCAGATGGACATGATGTTCTTCCCTAAAACCTGACATACAAGTTTGGTAGGTGGACCAATGTTTACTTTGACTATATTTTTTTCATGTTACTTTGCAAGATTGTTTGTTTTTTCTTATTATCATGATTTTCTATCCTTATTTTCTGTTGTTGTTTGACTAACCGTGGTAAACCAAATGTGTGATCTGACAATTGAGCGACTCAACCCATTTTTATTTGATGAATGAATATTCGTGGCTTGCCAATAGCTGGCAAGAATAACCGCTTGAATTCTTTCTTGTGAAGACTTTGAGACCTTTGCTAGTCATGGTAACGTTTAAAAATCTTCCAAATACAATCTGAAATCTTTGTAAACGGAAAAGGCGAACTATATATTGGAATTATACATCCGGTTTTTTAAGACACGGAAGATGCTGCAAAAAAAGAGCGAAAGAAAAAATCGTGGACGAAAATACACCCCGATGCAAAACGAAAATAAGTCATACGAACAAATTGTCGATTCATACGACTTGAAATCTCCAGCTGGTGTTACTTATTACGTATTATGAATACTTTAAATAGATATGGTAATAATTTAATGACTTGACATTTTTAAGTACCGTAAAAGATATTATGAGTTTGCAGTCTAAGGAAATGCACTTTTTTCTGTCTTGATGGAATAAACACATTGTATCCTGTGAGATAAGTGTAATCTTTATTTATTTACTTTTAGTTCGTTAAATTATCTTTGGTTCGTAGGGATCTGTCGACAATTTTTAAAATACAGGGGGAAGACAACTACTCTGGGCTACTGTAAGACAGTTTATGTTCTATTTGAAATATTTGCTTATTTATTTACAGTGTCCCCAATTAGCACAACAGTGCTAAATACATACGACACTTAAACAAAGTTATTATTATTATTATTATTATTATTTATCTGATCACTTTTCATGAAAACCACGTGAACAATCTTTTTGAGTTTGAAACGTCGGCTCTTCAAGACAGTACAAAAAAATTTGTTTGGTATTTACTTTTGGTCCTTGATGAAGATTGCTCAATCAGAGACATCAAGAAAGCGCTTACCTGATAAAATGCCAAGTTACAAATGCACGGTTGTATTAGTGATTAAAAATCTCAGGAAGTGAATATTAAACCGTTGTTTTCCCTTTTACTTGTTCGTTAAAAAAACAGACCAGTGAAACAGTCTCCATCGAACGAAAGCAAAAACATAAAATTAATTTTCACACATTAGGTTTCTTTTCTATTGAGTGACATTTATTTGACATTTAATGTAGAAAATTTAACTCACATTTCCATACTTCACGTCTATTCAAACATTTCGCTTTTCTCTAATATTTTATGTGGCAAACGATTGTATATTAAAAAAGCTATTTCGTTCAGCACGATTGTATGGTTACCGTGTTAGATAGAGTAAAGCACTTGATTTCGTTGTTTGTTTAATGTCACAGACGACCGCTATGCTTATCACACATCAAAAAACTTCTTCCGTTGTCGACATCGTCATCACGTTCGTGATTTTGAGCATGTAACGAAGACTGTCCCGGCTGAAATTGTAGAGGCTGATGTCTATTACTGTTGAGAGCTCACTTATGTAAAAATATATAAATTGCGTGTATATGTTGTGCAGTCGATACTGCGATTTCACATGACCTAGAAAGGCAACTTACATCAAGACGTGAAAAGGTATGAATTTTTCATATGGTTTGCTAAGCTACAAAAATGATTACATATTGTGAGGCTAGCTAATGAAATACTCAGTTTAATGTTACGCCAGAAACCTTCTTTCTTTAAACTGCCCAAAAATTTCTGAAGACTTCCTATTAATTTAGAAACAATAATGTAGGTAGTTTTCAGCAATTTCGATCTCTTTCGAGTTCATAAAAATTCTCAGACGATTTTCCGGGCTAGCTGTTCCGCCGAAAACTGATTGATAAAAGACCATTCGGTTGATTAGACCATTTACGTGCATAATATCGATCCTAAACATTTTAATGTTCTGAACGTCTTCGACATTACACCGAGCAATGATATGCGGCTGACAAGATCCTACTTTCCATGAAACGTGCACAAAATAAATAACGAATGACAAGATCCGGAGGAGGTGCAAGATTTTCATTCAAGTATTTAACTCAACATTTAAGTTGTCTCTCACAATTCGTGTAGCCTGGCGTTTACAAGCAGCAAATATCACCTACGCGCCTTCTTAATCATAGGAACAAACTTGGGCTCTGAGTATATAGATCATGATTTCACAAATAAAACACAGTGGCGTTGCATTCAGCAGCTATTCACTTAGCACAATCATTTTTTTTTGTGTGTGTTTTTACCAAAAGAAGTAACGATTCGTATGAATTACTTATTGCGTGTGAGTGGGTCGATTCAGAAAAAGACTGAGGAATTTAAATTTCTTTTCCTCTTGAAGTGTTTTTTGTTGCTGTTGTTGAACTACAGCACAGCAACACATGGTACCAAAAAGACGCTTGCAATAACAATCGCTAATTAAGCAGAAAATAAAAAAATTAGAAGCTTTCTTTCTGTTTCTTACTGTATATGTGAGTATAGGAAAACGCTTACAAGCCTTTCCTTTTCAACTGTGAAGAATATTTCCATTAAAAAAGAAACAGCAACAAAATGCTTAAAAATACATGAAAGGAAGAATTTGTTCCATATGGCAGTCACATTTACATGTTTGCATACAAAGAGGGACAAGTTTGTTGCACTTGTAAATGATGTGTCCTAAGACGTCGTTTATTAGGAAGCATGTCTATGTGTTTTTTTACCAGAAATGCGGAAACGTTTTGGGGTAATGGACTCATCCTTCAGAACACAACACATTTCATACGTCAGTGTGTGGGTTTCTTTATAAAAAGAATCATCTGAAAAAAGATATTGCAGATAGCAATGAAGGGAGCCTGTTGACCTTCAAGGGCAAATATTTACATACCGAAAAAATAGAAGAAAGTCAGAAAAATATAATATGTTGGGTAGTTATTTATAGATCCAAATGCCATCGCCCAGTTATGTAAATATCAGCTTTTATAAACATTTTCGCCCTAAACATTATGGCGAGGCTTCAGATGAAAAGGATAAGCCTTGGAAAAGACTTTCAAAGGAAGTAAGGTATTCAACGTATTTTCTATATTCTATATACATGTAGTTGAATTCGCGTTGTAGTGGCTCGAACAGCTAATACACCTCGACTACTTTACTCTAGTTTATCTTTCTCTTGGTGCTTAGTGGCGAGGTGGTTTCTTGGAGGCAAAATTCCCTGGTGGCGAGGTGACCGGACACCAACAAATACTATGGCCACATAATATTTGCCGCTTTAAGCCCTCATTTCTCTGTTGTTATTTTTTATCATCAGGTTGTGTACATGACAATTTGTTTATATTTTTTAGCCCCTCTTTAACATAAAGTATTACTATTATCAAAAAAATATTTTTTTTTTATGATCACTACTAGATGAGATAGAATATTTCAGTCTAGAAACCTCGGGATTTGTTTTATTCATTAATGTTCTTGCATCGTGGTGACTGCCTTCCGAGTTGTGTAATTATAGCTTTAGTCAAAACAGATAGAACATAGAAAACAGGCTTTACATCTTCCTTAAAATAGTAAATAACTCAAGGGTTTTGCTCTAAAACTGGCGAGGCAAGAGAGCAAAGCAGTGGCATTCACTGATAAAGTCTGGTAAAACTTCGATCTGCAGAAAATCGTAGAAGAGAATCAAGTATATATAAGCGAACATGAAAGATTGCAATTGCATCATTTTTTTCTCACTGCAAAAGCCGCCAAGTTTTCTACCTTGCAAGAGGAATCAGCGCTAGATCTAATTATTATCACAGGCAACCAACCAGAAACGCCGTAGAATATTGTCTGGTCCAACACATGATAGTCAAAACAAAAACGCTGTCAATTAAAGTACATTGTTTTATTGCTTATTCAGGCTAATCCTGTTAATTTGATTGTGGAAAACACAAATGAAAAATTAATGAGATTTTTCTATGGGTTTAAAAGGAGAGTCGATTCTAGTCGTAATTATGCTCAAGCCTTCTTCCTTCTAAGATTAATAAACGTTAGATCTCAATATTTTTTTCAACAGCAAAATTAAGAACCCGACGAGAAACTTCGTAAAATATTTTCTGGTGTTACACACGACAGTCTATTCAAAAACCATGTCAATAAAGATATCGTTTGTGCCACGTTTTATGTTGGAAATCTGCTTGTGAAAAACAAAAATATAAAATTAATGAAGTTTTTCCACGCGTTTTAAAAGAGAGCCAATAAGGTGTCTTCTTGCTTACGTCTCTTTTTTCACAAGTACTCGAACATTCCCAATTTGTCTTTGATCGACTGTCTCCGTTTATTGCCCGCAACTTATCAATAAGAATCGAGCACGTAGCTATTTAGTTTTACACCTTAAATGGAATTGACCATTATCTAAATTCGATCCGTATAATAAGCCATTTTCCGCAAAACATGAAACTTTTATTAGTGGGCAAGAATAAATCCTTGAAATGTTTGAAAAACAACCCTCTTTACCATATCCAAATAATTTTATAGCAATATAAAACTACTTTTACCCAGCACTTCATAGTTCTGGAATGGCCTAGGTCTAAAAATAAGATCTGACTTGTGTATTGAGCGAATGCTCGGTTTCTTATCCGTGTTAATAGTCAAACCAAGAAAAAAACGCTAGAGGTATTTTGTTGTTGTTCAATTCTAACGAATGGGTGTGTGTTGCTTTGAAAAAATTAAAGAATAACGTTATGCCCATTCTTTTCAAAGACTGTAGTCAGCTATAGCTGCACGTCTCCTCTAAAATATTTGATCTTATCCTCGATAAAACCGATGCATGGTGATAATCTACGGGAACACAAACAATAAATGTTGTCAAAACAGTCCTTTAAAGATTATTGATTCGAAAAGAGGAAATTATTGATTTCGTTTGCTCTTGCGTCGATTCAAAATGAAATAAGATATCAAGATCGGCAGCAAGCGTGTCAAATTTACTATTCCATGCCGGATCCTGTCTGCTATTAGCAGCTAACGTGAAATTTTTCAAATCGTCGAATCACAATGTTTGTTCTGCAGGATGACAATGAATGAAACACTTATCTAAATAAAAGCAAACGGTTTAGATATATATCGAAGCGGCTTCGGGCTCTTTAAAGATTTGAGTTCCTGTGGGCATTTTTTGTTGTGTGGATGCCGGTATCACCTCAAAGACTGTAGAGCGACCATTTCGAACGCAAAAACTGTCATAATTTTGAGGCGTTAATTTCATTTAATACGTTTAAAAAGGTGTCAAGCGAAAATGGGTCAGAATTTCTCAATTCTCTGAATAAATTTGGGTTCTGTTTACCTTAGAATTTAATTTTGTGGACGTCTTAATTTAGAAGTAAATACTAAAAAAGCGAAAAGACGGCGACTTGTTGACGTACAAAAATTACTTTGTGTGCGTACATACAGTCTTGGATTTGAACTAAAGATAACAGACCAGATGGCCTGACGATCTTTCAGAATCCTCCTCCTGTTTCTTCTTGCCTGAATCGACACCAGGTGCGAAGACAGTGACACAGATAAAAGCACCAAACGGCTCTGAGAAAAGTTACTTTCTCTTATTTGTTTAGGTGAGTATTATTACTAGTGTTTTTAAGCCTTTTCGTAGTAGGGCTGCAAAACATTCTAGCACTTTACTTACAGTTGGAAGTGTATATCCTAGGTGGTGTAAGTGGAGAAAACTCTACCAACAAGACGTCAATCCAAAGTCTTGAACGATTTTTTCGGTACTAAACATGATCGAATACCTTATTTTCATAAACAGGACGGTCATAGTGTTTGTTATTTCAATGGGGCTAAAGTAGGGATCAAGGATGGCGCTCCAGACCAAAGATCTTTAGCATTTTTGCCCACGCAACGCGCAATGGTTGGTTTTTCCAGAAGAAAAATTTCTGCTGAACTATTGACATTATGAAACGTATAACTTATTAATTAATGAGAAAGAAAGCAGTTCATTTCAGTCTGCTTCATTATGCAGGAGAAATACAAGATCACACTACCGCCCTGAAGGTTGCGATAAAACGTATTTCGTTTGCCGTTCTTTTTTTTTTTCGTTTCAAGCACCTTGAGGCAAGGAATTTTGTTTACAAAATTCAAATGAAAGTTCACCGTAGTATCATTATAATCATTTTAGCGATTCATTGCCAAAACCTAGAAGAAATACTGAGGACTTTACATCAATAACCATTTCGCAATCTTCAAATCAACGGTGAGAACTACACCCCCTTTTCAAAATTGTATTTACTATATATCAATACTTTTCTTATTTTTTTGTGGTAGGTTGGATTATCTTGTTTTATTTATGTTCACTTTGGCAAGTAAAAAATATAAAGCTTTGATATGAATCTGAAATTTTTACCCAGGTAAACAACACGTTGATGACTTTCTCTTTGTAGCACAAGCGGTGGGTACTGGATGACCCAAACATTCGCAATTTGCTTTTTGAGAAACGGTTCCACCGGGAAATTTAATCTTTGACAGCTGCAAATTCAATAATCTGCAATTTATGTACGTCAGCAATCGTTTCAATTTGCGTTAATCTATTTATTTCACATTCTGTTTTTTGGAAACCAAAGTAAAATTTAGTAGTTATTTTATTGCTTAACCATGGTTTTATCCCCGCAAAAAGGATGCTACAGCCAAGCAATACTTTTGTTAATTAATGTGTTCAAACATACAGGAAAGGAAAATGTTGGAATGACATAGCAAAATTAAAAGCGGAGGAAGCCAAACGTCTGTCACATATCGACAACAAAACCGCTTTTGTCTTAATTTACTGCGCTAAGGAGATCTTGAACAGTTAACATTTCTGACGGAAAATCATGTAGGTATGTCTAAAATCTATGAACGGGCGCCCAATTTCGTGACATACCGAAATAAATCGACTCACCGGTAAAAGGTTTTTTTCTGAAGACAACTGATCAACAAAAAGAGAAATGCAGAAATGACACAGGCACTTAGCCGGTCTTGGCAGTATGCTGATGTGCGTTTCCAAATTTATCTAAGGTATTCTAAAAATATCATATGCAGCATATTTTATCTTGTGCTTCTCTACCTTACCGATTTGAGTTTTATTCGACAATATTACGTCTACCTGGACCGCCGGACAATGGATAAATGACAGGACGTTTCTTAACGTATATTTTCTGATGCTAAAAGAACAAAATTAAACATCGAAACATCGCTGTAGCAACAGCTTACAGTTTGGTGACATTTACTTCTGTGAAAACGATGATTGTCGATCAAATTGGAGACAAGAATATTTGTTTATTTGTTTATTCTAAATACAAAAATAGTATTTTCATCGAGAGGTAAGGTAAGTAGTATTTTCAAGTTCAGAGACCCATTTTCAACAATACCCTTGTGTTCTAATTCGACATATTTGGAAGGTTACTTCCAAATTGTTTTTAGGTTTTAAAAGGGTTACAGACGATAACTAAGAGAGAAGCTTTCTTGGTTCTTGTCTTTTTCTTTCTTATAACAGGTAGCTCCAAACTCAGGTGGAATATTTGCCTACTGTACTAAGACACTTATAGGTATTCATCCTTAACTATTGTTCTTTAACTTTGCCTATAACTTTTCCCAAACGTTCCCATATGGAAATGTGTATCTTCAGAAGGGTATTGCACCAGTTTAGTGCAAATGATGCCCAGAAGTTTGTGTAGAGTACAAATGCATTATGTTCTAATTATGCAAACTGTATTTATCCGGATTTTGAAGTTGCTAAAAGCAAAAAACCTTGTTAGAATCATATAAAGTCTTACGGACATTTTAAACCATTTTTTGTCTTTCAACTTCCTCATGTAAACAACTACCAGCAATAACGATGTAATGTATATCCGAAATAACTCATATATGAACTGTGGTTGTAGATGAAAGTTAAGAATGATTATCGCAGTATATTTTCCAATTTAAGCAATTGGAAAGAAGAAGCCTGAAAAATCACATCACATCATTTCATTCCTCACGGGAAGATATGAACTCAATAATGTGACCTCGCTCCCACTGTGTGCGGGCTTCATAGCTCAGTTGGTAGAGCATCGCACCGGTATCCCGGAGGTCACGGGTTCGAAACCCGTTAAAGCCCTGATTTCTTTCTTCGGGCTTCTTTTTTCCAATTGCTTTAAGGGCATTTGACACCCTTCTACGCAAGTGCGGCAGTTTGATTTCATATCCGACGGAACACTTTTCAAAGTTGATATTTGTGAGAAAAATCCTTCTCCATCGACCTTGCGAGGCGTGTGAAAATAGTAATACCGCTATTGAAGGACTGTTTAGTCATCTATGAAAGATTTCAACGGCATATTTTGTGTTTCGAGTTGAATACCGTCGAGAATTGCGCTGTCCTCGAAAGGGGCTTTTCGAAGCGGCTAGAGACGAAAATTTTGAGAAAAAAAAGAAATGGCAACGAAGAAAAGATAGGAGGACGAACATCAGAAACTATATAACGGCAGATGTGCATGCAAATTGGAAGAAAGTAAAGTGCAGGGGGCATGTATTCAACGGACACGGCCTTCACACAACATAAATATGATAAATATTCTTTACAAACAAAAGGTCAAAAGCCAGCGGATAAAGAGATTTTCGAAAGGCACGTGAAACTCCAAGCTGACTCGCGGCGAATTCGTGGCGCGCGTGATAGTATTAGGATATTTATTCGTTAAAAAAAACTTGGTGTCAATCAAGACCACATATGCGCTTTATCTTGACAATGGCCCTTTAAATTGGAAAATACACTGCGATGATCATTCTTCACTTTCACTTTTACCAGCAATAATGTTAGTCAGTAAATGCCAAGGAAGTGCGAATGGGCAAACATGATGACAATGACAGGTCATAATTGAATCCTGGAGTAAAACTTTGTATGCTTAATTTTGTTTCAAAAGCTTTGTAAGTGTGACAAAAAAAAAAAAACTTTATCAAGACGAGGTCAATTACGATTTTCTCGTCTCCAGTGTCTTAAGACTCAAAAACGCTCCTGATGAGGCAGAAAGTTAATCAATAAAGACTCGACCACTTCATTTCCAGCAATATTAATTTGTCTATTTAAAACTGAAAACGCAGAAAACAACACCTTAAAAAGCTTTTAAGGTTATTCCAACGTCCTTTTCAGACAGGAACAAACAATATTCATGGTGAAGTTTTTTTTTACTTAATGGAGGCCCTCAGGGCTCGGGTTTTAAAAGGGATGAGCACTGCACTGTTTATCTTCTACTAAAAACAGAATGGCCGAGAGGGAAATGAGTCCGACACAAAGTATATTCGTATTCGCTGACAAAATTTCGAAGGGCTAAACAAGATAGCGGAAAAATACTATACCTTCAAGTGCTTTGTTGGAAATGTATCTAATATTCGGGAGCGAAATGAGCTGAAAATGGTTATTTGACCCTTAATATTGAGATGGTGAGTTAGAAAGAGCTTTTTTGAAATAGTTTTTTTTTTATCATTCCCAGTGAAAAACTTATCACATACATGTACATATAGGGTCATATACGAATTGATAGCACGATGTTTGGGTTTCAGAGAACAAACGTTTCCTTTTTCAAGTCTGGAGCTGCTCTTTAGCAGAGAACATAAGTTATATGAAGCAAACAACTTTATCAGGCTTTCCTGTTAGGATTCCTTTATTCTTTTTTTGAGTTTAAGCGACATATTTCCTTATCTCTTTCTTGAAAAGGACCCTTCAAGTGCACTTGATATTATGTTATTGAGGTAGCGAAAGGTCCGCATTGAAGAAATATTACTCGAGGTTTTTTTTTCTGCTGTTTTTTCGACCAAGACGCAAGCAAGGTCCATTAACTTGCAAAAAAAAAGAAACGATATGGAACGAACAAGCTTGTATTATATATACTGGTTCTTATTAATCTGCTGCTAAATTGATGCGTCTCAGCGATCCATTTACGGTGAACGTGCGCGCGAAGGTAAGCATTTATTTACGTTTCTATTGTCACTTTTGCGAACTTTTTAAATGAAATTGTCCTTCAAGCACGAAGGTAAAAAGATTCTATTTACCAAAAACCTTTTTTGTGCAACGATCTGAAAAAGCAATTCACCGAAATTAATTCCTAAGCAGTCCATCTTTGTGGTCCGTATTGCAAAATTCGGACTGCTAAGGGAACCAATCAGAATTCTCCTTTTCATCGCGGACTAGTCCAGCCCTGAAATAAAAAAAAATGCTTCAGTATTTCTCATATATATATATCCATATATGTTTTATGCATATATCGATATATTATATTTTTCATTTTATTCTTTTCGTTTTTTATCTGCACGTACGTATTTTGAACGAGCTTTTAGCTCACTAGCCGTTACGTGGGTAAATAAATGATTGATTTGATTTGATGCTGCTTCTTTATGACCAGACGTTTTCGTCGATAAATTAACCATAACAATGTAATAGTCTAAATGTAGACACAATTCTACGATTTTTGTGTGTAAAATCTGTGTAAGGATACTTGAGATCTTTTTTCAGCATATCAACTTTCGATTCAATACCTTTTTTATAGCACTTGGTTTGATTTGACCAGATTTCAAGCAGCTTTACTGTTCGTAATAGGCTAGCAACGGAGTCGGAGTCATAGTGGGGGTCGAAGTTGTAAGAGTGCATTTTTACGACCAAGTGAAAACCGAAAAATGCAGTCGGAAGCGAAGTCGTTTCCATTTTCCGTTAATTCGGTTAGCCTATGATCCCGTGAAAATTACAATGCCGGAGTCGCAAGCAGAAGTCGAAGAACAAACCAATCACAGAGCTTGAAATCAACATTTGGATTGGTTTTATTTTTTTATTATTCTTCCGCTTCTGTTTCGCGACTCCGACAATCTAGATCTCTTTTGATTCTACGCAATGGAGCCATCGTAACCAGAATCGGTACGCCACTTTCAACTCCGTCGGTTTTATTTTCACTGACATCGTATCGATCTGCGCTTGTCATTACTACGACTTCAACTACAACGCCAGTAAAAACCAGCCGCTCTGATCTCGTGTTGAAGAATATTGTTCGTTTTGATTCATTATGGCCTCCGGTCCAGTACACTATCCTTCGCAACATGGCGTTAATTGCAGGAATGGCTCCGGAGACTTTTTTTCTACACAAGGAAAAAAGAAAATTACCTCGCAAAAGGCTCGTTTAATTTTGAGACAATTTTCAAATATCACTCGTAGAGTAAATCGCACATGCATTCACACGATTACCCGTGCTAAAAAATTGTTCCTTCCTTTCTTGGTAGATTTTAAAAATGCCAGGTTTTTTTCTGGAGAATGTGGTGAAGCTGAAAAGCATCCTGAAGGTTATTGGCAGATTTTTTTTCATGATCCTGACTCATACTTTTTTTAATTTTTTACTCATGTATCATAATATTTACTTTCACTTTTTTACTTATAATTTATGTGGCATACCTGCAAGTTAGCTGGTGTCATTTTATCATTTTTTCATGTGATTTCACACCCTAAAAGCTAAGTGTATTACACAAAAAACTTGTATTTTAGACAAAAGTCAGCAAGCAACTTCTATCCAAAGCTTAAAAAAAGATATTTCACTTTAGGCTTGTGTGTTTTCTCTTGATGTTTTAAAACTTTTATATTTAACTTTCTCTACTGAACAAATGTAGACATATAGCTTGAGATATCTTTTTACTTAATGTTATGAAAAATTTATTGCAAGACCAACTAAGATCAAGTATCGATCAAGTATCGTATTCTTTCGTTTAAAGTAATGCACTTTATTTATTCATATAGTGTCATTTCGTTTTACCATTACTTCGTCTACAGCTATTATTCAGAGTAAAGCCTTTATCTTCCTCTGCGTTAACACGCAAGTTTAAGCAAGTTCATTAGCTGTTTGCTTAAATGAGAAAAATGATTTTGCAACGAGTCTTATTGACATAACAGTTTGCTTCAAATCTTATGTTTTTCGTGGTAAATTTTTTATTCTTCAAATTTTGGTGACTTAAGGGGCATTTCCTTTTAGTTCAATTCGTCGTGCATGGTCAATTTGAGGAGCACTGTCGATGATACTTATGATGAGTTCATATTCAACTTAAGATGATTGAATTTTTGCACGAAGCAACTTGACACTTAAAGGAGTGACATTCAAACAGAAATGCTTCTTCTAATGGTTTCTCTACAAGAATACGAGAATAGTTTCCTATTTAACAATTAGATTATGGGCTCGACATTTCCATCTAGCATAGAAATCAAGAGCGAATAATCTAATTGTTTCAGTGTAAATCTTCTGGTAGTTCAAAACTTTACCTAAATACTCTTTAGGTACACTTCGAAAACGTAAGGAGGCGGCCGCCACTTTTTTCACAACCACATACTGCTAGGCTAATCACTGTCTACAACAGAATGGATAGTAAGTAGCGTAGCCAAAAAGAGAATGGCATTCATGATAGAACGGTAGTAGATTTATACTGCCTGAAACAAAAAATAGCATGAAATGAAAAAGAAACTGATTGGGCTTTTATTTCCGCATACATTGATCTTACTACAACTATCGCGTTTGACATCTCAGACTCTGCTTTTTCTATGAGTCGTAAACAAATCACTTCGTTGTCTGCTTTGCGGTTATTTGCGCTTTGTTTTGAAAAACACATCCATTGTTTGACATGTGTCCTGACCGATTCGATCTTTTCCTGAGTCAAGTGTAGGCGTTTTCCTGTACTTACTAACTCAAAATGTCAGAGCCAATGTTTAAGTGAGGAATACCTTTTCACTTTTACCTTTTTTCTATTTACCTTTTACCTTTTTTCTTTTTCACTTCGAGGCTTGTCGCATAAAAATGAACCTTTCCGCGCGTTGCATAGCGTGTTGAAAACAAGCTTTTAATAAGAACCACTGACTAAAGAAAACAAGATTTTCGAGGACCGGAAAGACATGTGATTGCGCTCTTATTTCCAATCGATAACTTCTTTATCAAAAGTCTGAAACACAGGAGCTGATGTAAAACCTTAATAATGATTATCACAGACAGAAGTGCGAAGATGTGACGTAAGCCGGATATTAGAAACTACATGTTATCAATGTCTGTTCATATTAGTATCTTTTGAAGGAAACGTTTAAAAAACCGAAGAAATCGTCTTGATATTCAATAAGTTGTATATTGTTCTTAATATGCCCCAACGAGATGCAGCAATATTGGACAGTCTGTTTCAATGGAGTGTAAGCTGAATTGAATATTAGCAGAATCTCGCCGTAACATTTCAAAGGGAACTGAATCTAAAGCAAAATCGAACCTTTTGTTCTTAGACAAAAGAAAAGTTAAGCCTTTACTGTATGCGGCAAACATATTCAAAGTTCTCCCGCTGAGCAAATTAAATTTTGTACTTAAAAACTAATAAGAAATACTTTATCTTTGTTAATATAGAAAAGCGTCAGCTCGTTACAGTCGGTGTCTTAAACATACATACTCACCAAGAGAAGTGATTTTATAACTTCCTATGGAGTGAAGCCTGTAATAAAAATTTGTCTTTACTGCAAGAGGAAGAAGCCCTAAAGATTGAAGTGAAGTCATTCTTGTTTGTCTCCAAACGGAGGCAAACAAATTAAAAGCAACAATTCAAAAAAAAAATCTCAATCAATCTTGACGAATCAAAAATGGTATTTTCGTCGGTTCCTAATGGTTCGAAAGGACGTATAATAAAAACGTATACGCATGTCTTGTTTAATTTAAACAATTTATTTTAACATGATGTTTGTCATGTGAAACGCCAGATTTTATTTTTCTTAAACTCTCTCAAATACGCTGCTTTTGGTTTCATTTTATCTTTCAGCCATGACGTGTAGAGCTTATCCAGGAGCCATCCTTGCTTTTGCATGTTTGGTGGCAGTGGTTCAAAATGTTTGTTGTCACTTACATTTCGAAACCAATACAAAGCTGTGCTGTGAAAAATTAGCTAACTCGAGCGATTTTCGCTGCTGGAATGAGACACAGGAAGTGACAAATACGACGAGCACGACTACATTCACCCAATGCACGCAGGAAACGTCAAGAAAAGCATGTTTCAACGTAACTGCGGTACAGGCCTGTCGAGATGATCCAGCCGAAAACATCTTGGAACAAGGAAAAAGGGAAATTCATATAGGAGGGTTTGTTCCTTTTATGACGGATGATAGATATGGACATTATAACGCCATGAAGATGGCCATCAATCTTATAAACAACAGAACCGACATCTTGGATAATTATACATTGGTTTTAGACTCTGAAGATACGCATTGGGTAAGTGAAGAACTTTATTCACGTTGGTTTATTCTGTGCCAAGCTTTTGAGCCTTATAGTTTAGTACTAATACCGATGCTTGTTCCTTTACAGTAAATTAATGAAGTGTTTTGTTGTTAATTATTTCGACTTTAACTGCCAGATCTCTAGCATAAATAGTGGTTAGATGAAAAAAAAAAAGATAAATGGGTCATAAATACTATCTAATATCTCATAAAGTCTTGTGAAAATTCAATAGATGCCCCCGCTGGATCTTTTGTCGATGAAACACCGATTGTGCCAAGTAAAATTAAATCAACAACGACTAATTTAGAACCTGGCTTTAAATCAAGCAAAATTAGTCCTTTGCAAAAGCGCTATACTATATCTTTTGTTGCCAAATCTGTGGGATAAAACCCTCATCTTGAGCAACAAAAATAAAAATATTCGAGAAAATGAAAACGAAATAAAGTTGGCTCTGGCGTTTAAATTTATTTATTTTACATATAAAAGGTAACAAAAGGCATCCCACATACATTAGCGGACATTTCTTAAAAATAAAACATTTTAGGAATAATTGTGTACAGTCGGGTTCAAATATTTACAGATTTGGTTCCGTGATTAATTAAAGTCGGCGCTGTTGTTCATATTTTTCTGACTTCGCGTTTAATAGCGTATGTAATGATGTTTTTCATACAAATATTACAAAGAAACAACCATATCATATTCTCGTGATCTAATTTAAAAAATACTTTTTAGAAACTTAGATTGCTTTCAATTTAGTTCGTTTGAAGTATAAGTGGGGGTGTTTATTGAATTTTTGTTTTCCATTTAGTTGAAAGAATGGTTGTGACGTTATTCCGGTCTAAATGAAAAGATCTTTTCAAAGATCTGTTAATCTGTTAGTTCTTGTTCGAAGCTTAAATTTTCTCCAGCTCAACTGAGGAAATTTATCCGCATTTTGCTGACTAAAGAGTAAACCAAAGCAACAGTATTTTAAAAGCACTCTTGGTAGATACCTGTTATACATAACTTCTTTACTAAAACAACCAAATGGAAAACTTCTGTCATTTTCCTTATCATATGGAACTGTGTAGGAGTAACAATTAGTCAGTGACCAAGCATAAGCAAAAGTATTTCAGTTTTCATCCAGCTTGAGTATTGTTGTGTTGATTTCATTTTGTTAATGTCACAGTGTGAGAGAAGCAGGATATAAAATATCCAACCGAGATACTCAATTAAGAAAGCATAAGTGTTCTAAATGATGCAGAAAAGGGAACTTATGTGTTTTCAGAAAAAACAGTTGAAATTATGTCCAAGAGTTTTCCGGTATATAAGTTTGACCCATACAAGCCTAGTTTGCAAAGCGATCCTTAGCAGCTGTCTTTAAAGATCATTAGCATAAGATGTTACAGAATTCTAAAAAGACCGTAAATGTCATAGATAGATTAATTCAATTCTTCTTAAAAGTTCTGACAGAGTCGAACGGTTTATTTTTCCTTGATGTTTCGGTGTACAGTCCAAACAATGAGGTCGCGCTGAGACAAAAAAAAAACTGATCCTTCTTGATACTAAAGCAAAGTCCCTCAAGTCCAATCGGCAAAGTAAACACGGGGATCAAAACAACCTTAAAAGGTTAAGATGCTATTTCTTTCCAAGGCTTTTGTTGATGTTTTTGTCAACAATTCATTTGAGCAACCTGTTTGTTGTTTCAAGAAAAACCTTTCTTCAATTGCCATGTCTTTTTATTACCAGAAATATTGACGGATCAATCCATTAATCGACAGAAATGAATGGAAGAAGGGTATGACAGCTGACTAAACCACCTCTTGTTTCGCATAAGGGACGCTTAGGATCATTGTCCTGCAACCAATCGTTTGAGACCCAAATGAAAAACACCATGTCTATGAGACTAGCCAAAAAGTCAAATAGAAATAGTTTATCTATCTCGGTTTGTCCACCAATGTGAAAACGAGAACGTCACAATCAATAATGTCATATCGAGAAACTAAAATACATCTAGATAGATAGACCATTTCACTGTCCGTGGAAGTTAACCATGCCTCTGATTAAAAGCGAGGTTTGGGTTGCCCTGGTGATGCTAGAGATTTCAAACTACTTAGCACGAAAACAGGATAATTTAAATTTCAAAATTTGCAAGGTTTGGTTCATAACAAAGTAACTCCTGCCTCGCTTCTTGTCGAAGGCCTGATCACTAATCACAGAACGATATAATGGTCTATTGAAAGGTCGCATGCAGTATTTGCATGATTCCGTCTTTGGCCCTATTAGTCATAATTAACGTTTGTTTGCCCATTTCAAATTATACCATCTTCTCTCTGAGACTGTATGATACGATATGATATGAATAACTGTCCTGACTGACCTGACTGACTTTTAAACGGCATCCTTGCGTTACCTCAGTGAGGTAATACACAAGGAAGTTTATGTGGTATACGTGGGTTATATCGCAGAAACATTGCCCCATACTTGGTAGATCTAAGGTGACTGCTAGTTATATAGAAGAGTCATAAACGGAGGTCTCATTACCAGCCATTCACATTGAACACTCCTATTCTAAAAAAAGATGGTGAAGTTGTTTGGATCACCTCTCGTCATATAATCTCTCTTTTGTATACTGAACTCATTGTTATCGATGAGGTTAACGTCATAGTACTTTCAATCAAGACATGTATGGGCAGTGCAATTCTGATGAAGCGGTAACACTCCCTACTCTTCGTGAAGTTTACAAGAGAATAATAATAATGTTATTTAACCAGGGAGCTCATATCACCAAAGGTGTTATTCAGTGAGGCCCTGCCAAAAAGACAAATGTTGAATTTGGAATAGTTAAAAATGTCAAAAGTTAAAAAATGCAATATCAAAATGCTCAATAAAATTACAGGATAGAAACGAGTTAAAAAACTGCGGTCTTCAAGGCTTGCTTAAAAAGTAAAAGTGACCTCATGTCACGTAATGATTTGTCATTCCTTGACATAAAAACCGCAGTTTTTCCATAATTGCGTCTAACTCGCGGTAAGTAAAAGTAAGATTTGCCACGAGTATTATAAGAATGGATGTCACTGATTCGCTTTGTGTCAAACTTAAAATCTGTAATGCCATTTACATATTAAAAAACGAAAACACAGCGGTGATGGCCAAGAAAGTTCTTTTAATGCCTCTGTAGAAGAGTAAAAACTAGGAAAACTAAGAATAATCTTGGCAGCCTTGTTTTGCAGTAGCTGCAATTCATTCCTAAGAGTAGCATTGCCCTTATCACCCCAGATAGTATCGCCATAATCGAACAGCGGGCGCACTAGGTTGTTGAACAGAGTAATCCGCGTTTCAAGTGGCACCAAATGACTTAATCGTATAGTGGATATGGCTTCAACATGGTCACCGCAAGTGATCGTTTTGTTTATAGTTACGCCGAGGTATTTAAAATTGTCAGCGCATTCAAGTGGCGAGTTATCAATAACTACATTGACGTCATTACAGTTGCTAAGGTTCTTGGGACTACCAATTATAATAAATTTAGATTTAAAAGCATTCAAGGTCAGACGACTTGTACTAAGCCACGAAGAAAATTTATATAGGTCCCTGTTACTAAAAATTTCGATCTCGGTAACGTAGGAACTGCTGAAGTAGATCACTGTGTCTTCAACGTAGAGGGCAACCTCATAATGTTCCAGGCACTCAGGAAGATCGTTGATATAGGCCAATAACAACAAAGAGGCGGAGGATGCCTCCTTGAGGAACGCCAACTTGAATTGGTCTTAGTGTAGATTGCACATCACCAACAGCAGTGAGCTGAAAGCGATTGCTGAAATAGGATCTAAACCATCCAGTGACGTTATCAGAAGAACCAATTTGTAAGTTTGACTCGGTCTATAAAGTTGTTGATGTACAGCTCTCTCGAGAATCTTACTAACTGTCGGAAGTGCTGTTGTGGGCCTGGAAAAGTGAGCGGTTAAATAATTTTGTTAATACAGGTGTGAGACACTCGGCAGAATCTTTGCAAAGTCTTGAACTGATCTTGTCCAAACCAATCGCTTTATTTGTTTTCAAGGTCTTAAGTTGTTTGAAAACAAACGACTGACTCACAGGCATGAAGGAGAAGTCATTTGATTGAGCATTCTGCTTTGAGGCTGACGGAAGGAGTTTTCTGAGAGGACTGCAAACAGTTTGAAATTTGGCTGCTAATTGACTTTTAACGGTGACAAAGTGATCAGTTACTTGGCATCTATTAGACTGAATGAATGATAGCTGAGATACGACTTTTACGACTCGTTTTTTATTTCATTGAGTGTTCTCCACAGTTCGCCTGGATTTCAGCTGTCCTTCCCAATAAATACCACTTATTAACCGAGAGTGAGGTCATTATAGGGAAATCTCAGACCGAGGCCTTGATGTATTGACCGAGCGACAGCGAGGTCAATGCAGCAAGGCTGAGGTCTGAGATTTCCCTGTAATGACCGAACGGACGAGGTTAATAAGTTGTTTATTATATGGCCTTTTTAGCGCTGGAAAAAAAAAACAGAAGCGCTTTCCAATATCCGTTTTCGCGCGCGAGAGATCATTCGAGGCCACGTTCACTGAACAGAGAAAACCCTGGCCGTGCGATCGAAACCAGAAGGGACAGTAAAAACAGTTTCTTTGAAAATGAGACAATTTTTGCCTTTATTACGCCAAGATCTAGGTCAAATTTACCATTGAAATTTTTTTTTATAATGCCCGGTCATTACAAGAAAATAATGCCCGCTCAGCAGCTAATCAGAGCGCGCGCACTATTGCAGCCATATAATAAGATCTTCGTAATATTACATTCCTTAACTCGTTTTTTTAACCAACAATCGTGAAAATACATTAAGTTCCCTTAATTACCGATAATTATCTTTCCCGTTTAAATAACAGGTTCTCCTGACTCGGCTGCATTAGCACTGAACAGAAGATTTAGAGGCTGGAATGGTTGGCTCTGATTTTGAGATGAAAGTCAGATCGCTTTTCACGGAATTGGACCAAAAAAAAAAACGTTTCCATATCATTCCAACGAGTTAGACAAATCCGTAGAAAAACCTGTACAAAAACTCTCATTGTATTTCTGACACTGTATATCACTTACTATTTCCCAGGATGATGGTGCACACGCTACAACCGCTCTCTTTAAGCTACTGAATAGAGAAGAAAAACCTGTTATATTACTTGGACCTTCAAGTACAAAGAGTTTGGAGCCCGTAGCTGAGGCTGCTCCACTGTGGGAGCTAGTTCAGGTGTGGTTCTTCAATTTAATATTTTATACACTCGAAATAGTATAAAAGTAAAACTGGAATGAAAAATGTTGTTTGGATAAAAATTTAAAATTAGCATACGATTCAAATGCAGCTAAGTGTTTACATTTTCCTGGGAGTCCTATTAGTAGGAAATAAATAATGCCATAAAGTTTTTAAAACTTTATGGCATTATTTAAAATCTCGTTCCATGCTTTTAGACCAAGAAAATGTACCATAAACTCTCCAGAACAGCAAACTATATGACAGAATGTCTCTCAAGAAACCAGCGAATTATGTTTACCTCTGGACAGGTCATTAGCTGCTTTGATAGAAATCGTAGGATGCACATAGGTTTTACTTCTGATTGGTTGAGAAAGTGGTGCGAGTTTTTAAAGCTGATCACATAGTGTATTTATGCAAAACCAAAGCAGATTCACTTTCGACACTCAAGTAAACGTTACTCTAGATAGGCTCAAATCTGAATATCAACAAATCGACACTTCATACATTTTCCAAAGAACAGGAACTGGATAACTTTCGTTTGATTTGCCACAGGTTTCTTATTCTTCTGGGTCACCTAAATTTGAAAGTCAGTTAGTCTATCCCAACACTTATCGAGCCGCCCCTTCATCGACGTCATACAGCAAGGCGAAGGTGGCCTTCATCAAACACTACGGCTGGAAAAGAGTTGCTATACTTCATGAATACGACCCGGAGTTCTTTTCGCCGGTACAGTACAAGTACTAGTCCTTCTAAGACTTGTTAAATTAAGAGTTTTCTTCTATTCGGTATCTGACTCAATATCCTTTACTAAGTAGTATAGTTCTTGACGTACTTGAGAATGAAATTAAATGACGCATCAGAAGGTGCTTCATTTTAGTTAACTACGCAAATACAAATAGATATCTTTTAGCTAAATCTGTTATCTCTGTTATCTCGGGGCTATTAACAAGCAAGCTTACCAAACGTTTGAGGTTTCTCGTAACTTATTATCTCGTATTTTTACAGACAGTAGATAAGCTTAAAATTGAACTGGAAAAGAACAACATCAGCATCATTGCAGTGGAAGGATTCGAAAAGCGAGGTGACGTCAGTTTTCAAATGGATAAACTTAAGGTAAAAATCAATGTTTTGTCATATAAAAGGTGGTGCCACGGCAGATTACACGATCAAACTCCTAAACATTCCAAAGGCCTCAACTGAAGCCGGCACTTAATCAGGAATGGTACGTTAAGCATCTCTCTGACACATGGATATTCCACGACAATAATTGTTTCCCATATATCCTAATATGTAGATTTAGCCAAGCCAAAAGCTAACCCAGGATAAGCGAGAAGTTTGATTTGAGTTTTCTAACTCTACGGTGAGGTTTACTGTTTATGTTGTTCGGGCATCTGTTTTGAGTTTAAATAATCAATACACAAAACAAAGACAGTGAAAAACATTTTTATACAAGAAAATTTATATTTCGGTCAACTTTTATAATCCTGGGTTAGCGTTAACGGGCTTTTGAAAAACCCTACCCTATTTACAAACAGATCACCCGATACATTGAGCCTCCTGTCCGCACCATACATCAAATGTCCTCCTTTTCTTTACATGACTGACGTGCAGGAGACCTTGTATCACAGGATTCTAGCCTTGTGTAATTCTAGTCATTTTCTTTCTTTTCGTATCAGTCATTGGACGCTAGAATTATAATTGGTGAGTTCAGTTACCTTGGAGCCAGAAACGTGTTCTGTGAGGTACGTTCACGAAAATACTGGCGCATATGTCTGAGATAAATTAATTAAAAGTTAACGAAAAGGTAATTAAAATAAATGTTAAGACATGAAGCAATTGCACGTCGTGAGTAGTATGTGCAGCTTTAAAGGATGATTGTCGGCAGGAACATCATGACTGGTTTCCATGTAATCGTTGCGTTCGTTGCGATCAAAAAAGAACGCCTGATAGAAGGTTATCTTTGCTTGGGTGAATGCAAGTAATAACAAATTATGATATTGATAAAAATGTTGAGTTTATAAGCAATAACAAATTATGATATTGATAATAATGTCGAGTTTATAAACAAGATCAATTTACACAGGTTTAATTGAATTTATCATATGTGAAAAATAGTTTACTTTTTGCTTGATCGAATAAATGGTTAAATGAAGGTATTTGCAGAAATGAAGTGATAAAAACTTAAGAAAGAGGTGTTCATAACTTAGTGGTACCCTAAATAAGTTTGAAAGGTATACTTTCTACGACCTTTTAATTTACCAATTTGTAAGTGACCTATATTACTTTCAACCAGTTCTTGTTATTGTATTGATAGGCCTTTAAGAAGAAGATGTTTGGATCGAACTATGCGTGGATTATATTTGGCGAGGTGAGACCAAGTCAAATTTTTCCCGAAGACTCCAAGCATAAAGTGTCTGTAGAGTGTACAATTAACGAGCTGAAAACAGCAGCCGATCGTTACATATCAACGATGAAGCTGGACATTCGTCAGGACAACCAAACGACACTCTCTGGAATGGTAAGTTATTAAAATGAATGAGTCTGAAGCTTAAATCCTTGCTATCAAAATGTTAAAATGGGACGTTTTCGTAAGCCCTGTGGCTCTAAACTACCGTTAACGGCCAACACTTAGCTTGTGTAAAAACGACCCTCGAGGGACTAATCGTATCGCTCTACCTTCGTTGATGGAACGGAAAGATCTCCGTCCCATTCTACTACCCAGCACTTAGTCAGGCGTTCCTAACAGCTCACTGGTACCCATTTATAGTCCTGGGTGGTGAGGGACACTGTGCGTGACGGTATGAATGTTGAAAGAATGTTACCCATGATCACTACAAAAGAACGCAGCAAGGGCTCCACCCTAGACCACTGGTGCCAGAGTCATTAGCCATTAACACATCTCATCTGCCAACCCTTACTGGTACCAGAACTTTTTCTACAATATATCTTGGGAGTGCAATTTGGTGTTGGTCACGTACTGTAAAGGCCAGGCCCGGGTTGTTCGAAAGGCGGATAACGCTATCCACCGGATAAATTACTATCCCGCGGATAGCGTGGTTTGTTTTGTTAACACTTGTCCGCTGGATAGTGATTTATCCGGCGGATAGCGTTATCCAGCCTTTGAACAACTGGGCCCAGGCAAATTAACCTTCTAACAAACCCCTGGGTATAATGAACTTGAAAAGAAACGAATTTCGCAGAGACGTAAACCCCTAGCTCGGAAGAATGCTACACTAGACAATTTTAATGAAAAATGGTTATTCAATCCTCTGGCGTTTAAATTTTGAAGGAGTATCCGTTGCAAAAAGTATTTTATGTTTGTTTAGATCTTGCCCGGTTCCTTTAGCATTTAGTGTTATAAATTTTCTTTAGCCTTTGTTTTGTGGTTGTGCGTGTGTTTGTGTATGTGTGTGTGAGTGTTGCATGTTCTAGCGATACCTGTATTTAATCCTTATTTTGAAATGTTATGTAACGGTGTAAATAAATAAACAGGGAAAAAAAATTGAAAATTAAAAAAAAAATGTTCGTACACTAGAAGGATGAATGGTCATTGCCATCTATTTGCCGAACAACCATCGGATCTCACAAACCGGTTTTCATTTTCGATGGTTTTCCAGACTGCAGAAAGCTTCTGGAGAGAAATGGTCAGGTTAAATAGCAACCCAAGACTCAGAAAGGAATCAGCGTACGCTTTTGATGTGGCATGGGTGATTGCATTGACACTGAATGCTACAATGGCCGATGGATTAACGTATGAGAGGCTTCACAATCGGGCATACGATGAGGTTCAACTGATCAAAAAGTGGATAAAGAACACAAATTTTGAAGGAATCACAGTAAGTGAGAAAGCGAGAAAAATGAGATATTCCACGATAGATTTCCCAGAATACGTATGAATTACAAAAACTTAATTCATAAAAAAGAAAACGCCCAAAAAAGAGTTGTAGTTGATGTCTGATTAAAATAAATATTCTTATAATTACAATACTTTCGAAAGAGTTGCGAAGTAATGTTAAAAAGTAAAAATCGTGCTTTTTTTATTCTACTATTTATTTTGACAGGGCCCTGTTCGATTTGACAAAAATAGAGAACGCGTAGGAACAGTTTTCGTCAAACAAAACAAAGGAGGTATGTTCCATAACGTAAAAACCAGTCGTGTTCTCATTATCAATGGCCAATACCCTCTATGATACGTGCCTGCAAGGAATCATGGTAGTTGTTTTCATCAAAACAAATATCCATTTCAAGATGATCAATACAGCCGCTACCATGAGGTACGTCTCATAGAGGGAATTGGCATTTATACTACGAGTCCGAGTTTTCGATGAGCGATAGTCAACGAGGAGTAGAAAACGAGGACGAGTTGAAAAAAGGATTATAGCGCCTAACCTGCAATTTTGAGTATCTTCAAGCTTAAAATTAAGGACACTTTTTTAGCTTCAAGAGCCCCACGGCCGATAATTTGTGTCAGCAAAAACGATGAGAGAACCAACCAGTTTCGCGGATTTCCAATCGAGCACAGCTGGGGGGCTACTTAAGTGCCATATACACCTATCATTTTAGTACAAGGTCTGCTAAGATACAGGTCTGCTAAGAGATTTAACCACCTAACCAGAATGTAAACAAAAATGTATGGCCTGGTTTAAGATTCCCGTAAAATAACTCAGCAGTAGTGAGCAGTAATTGAAGATTAATTGCTTCCTTATGTTTCAGGAATTGACACCAGAATTGGTCAGCACTTTACTTTCTCGGACGAGCTCCACATATTTCATTCCCAGCGAGATAATATATGGCAAGGTAATAATATTTTTATGTCATAGTTTTAACTCTGAAGGAAATAAGCTTTGAAATTTTTTCCTCTTATATCTTCTCGTCTTCGTGCAAAAGCTATCAGTTTAGACCAAATCTATGCAGAATTTCATTTCTATTTCAATAATAAACAAACAAGGTGAAGAATAACTGCTATGTAATCAGCTAGAATATCACTTTTCTCTTTTTCAGATAATAAACCACCTAGGGATCACACGGTCGAAAATCTGGAGTTTATGATGATTCCGTTACCTCTTATAATTATCATGTGGCTTATGGCAGTCGTAGGAATAATCTGTTCAGCAAGTTTTCTGTATTTTAACATCAGCAATGGAAAGAACAGGTAGGAACGTTCAGTACTGGAAGAGATATATGATGAGACAAAGAGATTTGGTTAGAAAATAGACCTTGTTCGTTTTGTCGGTATTGGACTTGAACTAGCTTGCAATGGAGGCTTATGTGGGGGAATATTGTTACAAAAAGAGAAATGTCATGTGCATTTGAAAAGACTCCCTGCATTAGCCTCAGTTGCAAGCTAGTTCCAGTCCAATATTGGGGAAGACGAATATGGCCCATGGAAAATCAGTGACATAAAAAAGTTCAGCTTGAAGCCCGATGCTGGAAAATTACTTCTGAAGTAATATTCAGAACGAAAGACGTCACGTGCATACCATTTCATCAAGGTTCAGTTAAGCCTGGCTTCAAATTTCAATTTCTTCTTTCTTCGCTTCTCTTTCTTTAAGCTACGTTTAAAATTTTCCATTCACTTGTTTAGCTTAATACGTTGGTTGCTGCGGGCGAGATGTTATAAAAAGATGGGCTAACTGACAGTTTAAAGGTGCTCCGAGTACAAAAACTGCATTAAACGAGACCGAAAACCTGTGTTCTGTTCCCTTGCTGGCCTTACTCTCTGGGGTTCACTCCGGTTTTTTTTTAACAGAATTTTCAACTAATCCTTCAAATATGCCCGCTAGGCTGACTTCTACCCAGTTCTTGAAAAGAGGCTCATTCTGGCCCAACATGAAAATTTTAATAGTAAAGTTAATCGAGTTTGTTTCCTTTCATTTTAGAATTATCAAGATGTCATCACCGAAGCTCAATAACATAATCATTCTGGGATGTATACTTTGTTACGCCTCAGTCGTTTTGTTTGGTTTGGATGCGAGGTTCCTCGACTTAAAAGAATACGGAAACAACTGTAATGTAAGATACAGCTCTGCTATTTGTTATAGAAAAGATTTCTGGCGACTGTTATCAAACCAAAAAACAAATTTTGCTTTTTGGTTTGAGTAATTACTCTGACCAGTCATGTACAACTGACGCATACATTTGTGTACTCTAATGAATTAATCATTGGACAAAACCGTGCAAACGATGTTTGACAGGGAATCACCATCTGTTTTACGTTCTTACCTTAGAACAATTTTAATATATGTGTACAAATTTATATCTCTTATTTATTTATCTTTTTTCTTTTTTCTCATTTATTTTTCTATTTTATTTTCTTAGTATTGGTATTTGATTGTCCCCAATTAGTTAAAGCGTACGTGCGAATTAAAGACATCTCGTCCTAGATATTCTTCCGTCGCACTGTAAAAAAACAATTCTTACAACTGTTTGAAAAACCGCTAAAATTCGCACTACTAAGTATTTTTCGCTAAAACACTTGCTTCATTAGTTGGCGCACAACTGATGAGGGGCTATCAATTTCTTTGAATATCCACCGCTCATATAATTCGGTCTGTCTTCCTGTTTTTGCACCTTATCTACTTGTCTCTTTCATTCCCTTGATCTTATTTTGTTTTGCACGTAAAAGGCAGGGGAATGACTCGAAAACCGCAAGGTTCATTTTTCCCCCTGGTTCGACTTTAAACATCTATTTCCTAAGTTATTGTAGTTTTTGTAATTGTTCAGAGCAAGATGAAACATTGTATAGAGTTTTAGCGAGTTCTTAACTTTTGTATTGACGATCTTGATTTGGAAATGGCACCGTTATCACCTGGTGTTAGCGATTTCTTTTACTCCACTGTCTAAAAGCTTATACCAATTACAATCTGAAACCCTTATATCAACAGGCTAGAACTTCAGTGCTTTCTATTGGATTTTCTCTATCATTTGGTGCCATGTTTAGCAAAACTTGGCGAGTTCACAAGATATTTACCGCGGCCAAGACCCTCAAAAAAATGGTGAGAAAAAATACCCCATGACAATTTAGGAAATGCAAATCACATACCATTTGAAGTTAAGTCCATGGTTATTTGAGTAAAGTGCCATCCCCATTCAGGCCTTTTCAATGGCTCAATTCTGTTGGCTCTTTCTTGTCCTTTGTCCTGGATATGTTATACTTATTACTATACCGTCCAGTGTCTCATGACCAGGCGTGGTATAACCTGAAGTATGCAGACATTCCCGAGCGAATGCCAATATCACCTGTAAAAGTCCAGTTAGATGATGAATGATCAACGCATAAAGAGGAAGAGGCCTCTGGAACACAAATATATTTGCTTTGTTGTTCAACAGTGAGCCCAGGGATCAACTTCTGACACCTTCCTTTTTTTGTTTTATCTCAGGCCATCAAGGATCTTCACCTGCTTGTTATTGTGGCAGGCTTGCTAGCTGTTGATGTGGTTTTCTTGTCATGCTGGATTGCAGTTGATCCGCTCCAAGCAGAAATACTGACATTTAAAGAAATGGTGAGTCCATTGCAAACCTCTACGCCCAACTGAATATCTGTAAGATCGCCTTTTGCAATTGTATAGTTGTTTTCGACAGGTAAATTATTCGGGCAAAGGACGTTCTAAATCTCATTAGTAAATAGCACAACCCGCTTCGATTAGCTTTGCTATATGAGGGTTGTGTAATCCTTTATATTGTAAAATTCAAAATAATAATATAAATTGAATTGAAATTGAATTGAATTAAATTTGTATAAAAAATCTTCATATCAGCTCTTTCTAAGTATTCCAGGAGTTTTTAACTTAATAGAAGGGCTACATTTTCGGTAATGTAATGTCACTCTGCAGGGAATAACTGCACTTGTTTACCTACAGATCCGAAAGGAACAAGACATCATCATAATCCCCGCGTTATACCAGTGCACTTGCCAATACAAAACGTATTTCCTTGGCGTCTTATTCGCCTACAAAGGCATCCTTCTGTTATTTGGTCTTTTCTTGGCATGGGAGACACGTAATGTTACGATTCCTGCTCTGAATGACTCCAGGTACATCGGGATGTCAGTTTATAATGTGGTCGTGTTGTCCATCATTGGCGCTATTGTGGCTATTGCTCTCGATGGATCTATGTATTATGAAGCTCCATATGCCATTTCGTCGCTATGTCTGATCGTGTGCACCACTGCGACCCTGTTACTGGTGTTTGTACCAAAGGTACGAATTAACGAAGTTAAAAAATTAAACATTCCCTGTGAGTTATAAGAGGTCTCGAGGTGAGAGAAGCGCGGTAATGTGGCTCTCAGCTTGTCGCGATTTCAGTGTCAAGATTTGTACATCGTGGATAATTTAGAAAGCTGTTGATACGAACATAAGGTCTCCGTCGAGACTGTTAGGCTGATCGATTTCGTCGTGTTGTGTCTTTGAACATGAGCTTCTATTTCCATGAGCATTGAAAGATGATTGCTCGACATCTTACCAGATTCATCTAGGTCACTACCAGTACGAAATCTCTCCACTCACCAAAAATTTGTTATGGCCGAGACAGAATGCTATCTTGGTGCACCACTGAGTTTACCGAACAAAGGCTAGAACCAAACTCACAGCAGTGTATTAAGATAAGTAACTTTTTCATATTAAAACAAATGTGAAAAAAAAATTCCTTTCAGATTTACCAGTTTCTCATGAAAGACGAAACACTAACTACCCAAGCCTCAAGTATGCATGTCGGGCAGACAAGAACACGAGCCCACAGTCATAGCCTTAATGGCAGCAGCCCTGTCCTAAAGGAGAGGCACACTTCATTCACCTGCAAATCAACACAAACAGGCCACGATGCTCCTGGAAGTGCAGGTGAGAGGAGGCATTCTAATTTTGGTTTCTACTGATATTTCATCAAGTCTATACTTCATTTCCTTTGTGGTTATGGCATAGTTCAATTCTTAGACTCTTGTTCTATCCTGGGAGCCAGTAGAAGCTTCATGCTTTTCTTCAATCTGTC